>NNCF01127373.1:235940-277974 GCA_002313205.1 Laupala kohalensis
TACATTTATATTTTTCAGTGTATGTTACTGACGATGGCTGCTATGCTGCCGAAAAAGCTTTATACCAATAAAACAATAAGCAACATAGAAACGCCTTTCAATTTATCAATCGTTCTATTGATGTCTACTGAAAGTATTTATCATAATCAGTAGATGGTTTATAAAAAATTAAATATCTGAAAGATACCTCATGATCTTTATTGTCAAAAATACAACTTGACCTACTCATTAGATTGGATTCTCTCTTCACCATATTTATAATAATTTAAACTAGTTTAAACAGTTAGTATTTTATAAAAACAAATTCATAGGAAAAAAATAAAGAAGAGAGCGCAGACATACTGCAAAAATCTTTCCAAGGAAAGTCTGTGTAACAACAATGATAATGGCTGAAATACGAGCAAAGAAAGCCGGTCGATAAAGATGGACAGACTGTAGAAGAATAAAAATGCAATTATGGCATGTACCAGTTGTTTATGATGCGGAGAGAATTAGAACAATGTCTAATAACTGCGCGAAATTATAGCAGAGGTACGAGAACAGATGATGCCAGCAAAACTCACGAAAATACTCGTCATATAATAAATGACGCGGTTGGACAGTAATGGCATTTTCGTTAATGATTACATGACCAGTAATACCATCAATAAATATTCAGAATGTTATTTTTTTAATACTTAATGTCATCGCTTGGTATTTTCCACAGGGACAACTCATGGCAAAAGAACTTGAACACAGAAAATTGGTTTTGAGAGAACACTCAGTTTCCCCCCGCTCTGTACCGAGACAAAGGGTAATGAGTTATCCTCAGTACTGATTACTATTATAAATATGTCACTTCACAAATATAACAAATAATTTATTTCAGAATATTTTATTACTTTATCAGAACAAAGTCTAATTATCAAGAGTGTGCTCAAATAACACTTTTCTTAAAATAAATATTACGCGATATTGACAACATTTTATCAATTATCACGAATAATAGTTAAAGTTTATTTACACAATTGTATTCGTTGAGAAGTTTTAAAATTTAAATTATCAAATTTCGATTCCTAGAATTAATTATTTAAGATATTTTAGATTTAAGTATGAGGAAATCTACCGCATAATGTACATGCCTAGAGTTTGTTTCAGAAATAGGAGTGTACTTGCCTTGCTCAAAATAATGCGCACAATGAGTGCCATAGAATAAGATGGTTTCGTTTCTCAGAAAAACTACTTATACTTTCTCGGGTTAGAATTTGATAAGAGAGATAGTTATGTTTTCCCAATCCTAAGTTATTATTTGTAATTATTATTCTAAAAAACTTTTATTTGAATCAATCTATTAGATAAGTCGAAAACTCCGGTTACTGAGAGGAAAATATATGGTAGTAAAATATTTACAAAACTATTTTTGTTATATCTCTGGTGAAGAATATGATTGAAGAGATTACTTAGTTCAACGACATGAAGTCTATTTTACTCAACTATAATAGAAACTGGATACTATCAAAATACTTCTATTCAATTGTTTATCCGACGTTTCAGTTTTATTGTTAAGTCTTTGCGACGTTAAAGTTAACACATATGCTAGAAATTATAAGTACACGATATAATATTTTTTGTGAAATACATAAATAAGAAATAAAATAATTGAAAACCACTGATCATATTTTCTACTCCTTTTCTTTAAAACAGAGGAAAAAACCGAGAACCAAATACAAGAAAACTCTATGCAAGGCTAGTGCACATTCTCTTCAGTTTTCATATAAGTGACTGGGAGAAGTCATTAGGAGTCAATTTATCCTAATAACATTTAACATTCGTACTATATTTTACTCGTCTAAGACTCAAGAATAAAGCTAACTGTTGTGTAGAAATGAAATGAAGTAGGTTTTGACACGATTTACAATCTTTTTCGAACATATTACGGAAAGGATCTAGGACCATACATGATTTTACTTCTATTCCTTTTTATCTCTTTATTTATTTTTTGGTAATAGACTTTGGATAAAAGCAAGATCATTTTCAGTAAAGGTTGCCAATTGGCACAAAATTGTGTATATTCTATTTAAAACCTTAAGAATTTTCAATTCTATTTAATTGACTTTTTGAGCTCGCAAAGTTCACTCCTTACTACGTGTCTTAGATTTTCTTCACTAAGATTTTTACCTATTCAGAGCTGCACATTCTAAAGTATTATGTTAGAAAGTTGATTATTTCTTATCTTAGAGTAGGCACATATTACATTTTTGAAATGTGCGCTCGTGATTAGTTCTTTAATGGTTAAATTACTTATTGGTATCAAAATACAGATTTTGATCAAAGATGTAGGTTTGACTTCTTTCTTATTTTGCTCACCGCAAGTATTTATCGTCAATTTTATTGTAATTGTGTGAGTAATTAGTCATTTGAAGACATTCCTTTTTTCGTAATAGGTCTTAAATTTAGACACAAAGGCACACCTTAGATACTGACTGGGAAATGTAAGAGATCTTCAACACAGAATGTTATTATTTCCTCTCCGAATAACAGTTCACTATCTTTAACCGAAGTACACTTGAAAGCGGACATATATACCTATCATTATACGAACGAGATCAAAGGAGTAAGTAAATCGCTTTGACCTCTACAAGCAACATTCAAATTGACCTCCTTCAATCCACCGTCTGCGTGGAAGCATGCGATCGTCTGACCTTGAAGATTTTGCGCTGGTCCATGCAGCGCTGAACGTGTCCCTATGTATCCATGGCCGTCGTCCCTAACACGACAGGACCAGGGCCCAGATCTCCACTATGAAACGACAAATCTCTGTACGATATATAATCTTGCGCTCCACCTTCCTCTCGCACTGCCCGCTTCTTCTGTCCGATAATCTTGAGGTAGCCCAGTACCGACACCAAGATGATGAAGCACACTATACCCAGACAGCACCCAACAATGAGACCCAAGCGTCGAGTCAGCACGGTCTTCACGCCCTCGCCTTCGTTGATTGGCCTACTCCGACGTCCGCTTTTTCCTCCCACTGCCACCAGGGGCGTCTCGGACGAATCAAGTGTGAGCGTCTCGGTGCAACGCGTGGTCGGGGAATCCACCAGAAGGGCTGCCTTACTCGCAGGAGCAGGTGCGCTGACGTTGGAAGCGAGAGATGGGGTAGCGTTCTCTTGTCTCTCCTCTTCGTCACCCCAACCACCAAGGCCGACCACGCATATGCGGTAGCGCGTGTTGGGAGTGAGTCCATCCAAACGAACAGAGCGAGCGCCGTGTTCCAGAAGCTTCCCGCGTACCTGCGGCAGAGCACAAAACTTATGCAAAGTTACTGCCTACTATGATAGAGGCGAGTGAGAAGAATTGTACGAGTAATCAAAAGTGTGGATCTAGCGACACATCCGTACAACTACTTCTCTGCACGAGCAATCGTGTCACAATGGCTTGTTGCATTCTGTTAGCTTTTAAGGACTTCAAGCATTTATTAAAATTAAACCCAACATACAAGAAAAAGCATGCAGAAGTAAAATGCTCTTGAGCGAGTGAAACAACTTCAGTAAAACTGTACTGGAAGAAAAAGTAAGTGGTTTCAGGTAAACGTAAAAATAAAATTATTGGGGAATTGAATAGTCAAAATAAAACAGAACAAACAAAATTGAGTTGAGACAGCGACATGGTAAAAGCAACTTATGTAACATACGAATACTATCTACTAGGAGTATACACCCCTTGTATTGGAAAGAGAATTTTTCCTAAAGAGTGGAAAATAGGGTTTCTACGGGTATTTCCAATAGGAGGGAAGAGAGGTCTCGAAGATGTTGGCTCTTACCTTCCAGTGACCTTCCAACCAACCTTCGGAAAGGTTCTGGATAAATGAATGGAAGATAAGTTGGAGGAATACGTGGAGCGGAATAGAATATTATGTAAACATCAATATGACTTTAGTGTGGGGCTAAGAGTAGAGGACGCAATATATATCTTGTTGGGGGCAATAGAAGGAAGAAAGACGAAGTACACCTTGCTGTTTTTCTTCGATGTAAAGGTGTTTTTAATAAAGTGAGATGGACAGAAGAATACACCTAGCAGCAGAGATAAATTTACCCGAGAAAAAAGTGGATTTGTTACTTTCTTCGTCGGGAGAGACGCACGGCGCTACGAATCGAAGATTGTAAAGGAGAGCACCAGAGGATGTCCTCAGAGATCATGCAGTTCACCGCTCTTTTGGAGCATGTTCATCAACGATGTGTTACAGAGCTTAATAGAAAAGAACATTTATGTGGCGGCCATACGCAGACGATGTATATGGTCGTAGGGAATAGAATAACAGAAAAGAGCTTTAAGCGGAAGGGAAACAGAGCTATGGGGGTAGGTGCATAGTTATTGCGGGCAAAAGGACTACATATATCAACAGAGAAAATCAAAGCAAATATTTTTGGGGAATAGCCGTAAAAGGAGACGAAACCCAGTGCCAAGAACCGACGGAGAAACATAAGGATCGTACGTAGCCCCAAATATTTGGGGGTTATCATTGATGAGGGGTTATTATTCACCAAGCATGTGAGGAACGTCACAGAAAAGGTAAACAAAATGAACTTCAGATTACGTGGGTCGGTTAAAGCCAGAATAATTTACCCATAAAGGAACTTAAAAACTTATGCAAAGAAGGAATTCGTCCCATTATGAGTCATGCTACAAGCGTATGAATTGGGATATTATCGAATATGTCAACAGTGCGGATGTTGCACTCATCTCAGCGAATAGGTTCCTTGCAAATGTTACGATGTTGTAGAACAACAGCTACAGAAATAAAAGAGATACTATTAGGAATAATGGCGGCAGGTATATTTTCAAACATGTTACATCTGCGATATTTTGTGCAGAGAGATGGGCTACTGAATATTGACGAGAAAGCTATTCAGAAGGATCAGAAGGGTGCGATAAACATGACAACACAAGAACGTATTAAAGCATGGCAGATTCGCTGGAACAAGTCTTGAAAAATGGCGATCGCTTTACACCTTAATAATGGACATACCATTTGCAAATCAGTATAGGAAACGGTTAAGGCCTGGACGAGAGGTATTAGAAATACTAACCGGGTATGGGAATTTTAAGGAGTACCTACATAAGATAAACAGAGCAGAAGATAAAATTTGTGTGTGGGCTGGATGACGAGAGCAGCGAACCAATATTTAGGGCGTGTAAGTTGTGCTATGAGGAAAGAAGAGATTTAATAATAGGAATACGGAGAGAAGGAATAAGGAAAATTCAGAGTTACCCTGACCTGCTCAGAATCAAAATATAAGATCTTTGACAGTGTCAAATGGATGTTTTGTGCGAGATGCGGTAAACAACGGAGGGGACTAATGATGACAGATTACACCCACCTCCCCATAGAGATAACGGCGACGATGTCACTCCGTGGCATGGCAAAGAGGTGTCGTCGAGGAAGGAAACCTAACTAAATAACTAAATAAACTAACTAAATAAGGTAAACTAAATTATTGTACAGGGACTACGGTAAGAATGTGTTATACGAATTGAAGGTATAAAATTGTTACTAAGTTTAGAAAATATTGGAATATTGCACTCGTTTAAAACAAGAATAACTCTGGAGCTCGTATCGCTGCGGTAAGCTATCGCTCAGCTCCCCATGCTTGTCGAGAGGAATCCTGACACCCCGAACCTGGGCACGAGCCACGTTTCGTGAGAGCGAATTGTCTCGCACTCTCCATCACGGCAACGCAGCCACGTCCCAACGCCGTCAGAAACCGGATTAGGTTGGTCTCACGCCACATGTGGAGGGGAAGCGCGATGCTGTCGAATGACATGCACGTATCACCGGCATTTTTTTCGGAAATTTGTAATACTGGCGCCACACAAGGTGTCCGCCGCCGGCAGGATTGCGAGGTAAAACCGCCTCTACGTACACGATAGGTCATCCACACGCTTCCTTGTTGACTCCGGCTCCTTCGTGTCAATGTTGCCAAGGAAGTTGATTGCAAGGCCTCCTCATCGCCAAGATTTTGGGCTGTAGACGATAGTTTGATCACAGTCAAGCGGTACATACGTCAAAGAAGTATCATCAAAAACGGTTTCTCATCAATACTTGTAGTATCAATTGTATATGTGGTGAAAGAATATCTTTCTGTTTATACTGGTGAAAATTGGACAAAATTCGGTCTAAAGCGGCTGTAATACTAGAGAAAAATCACGGGAGTGAGTGTGCCACCGTCCGTAGTGACAGAACTTAATGGCCTCAAAATACGATATTTCGGAGATTTTTGAGTTAAATGAGGATTTCAAATTAAAGAACAGGATAAGCATGATCCACAGACAATTTGTAAAAAATGGAAGAACCGGCATAGAAAATATAATGTAAAGGCACTACATGTGAGACAATGTTTACGATTGTGTGTCTCGTCTCTGGTAATTTGAAAATTATAAGAACAAGACGTGCTTCACAAAGATGAAATCTCAAGTAAATATTCCAAAATATATGTAGCCGCTGTTTGAGTTAAATGCCCGCTCAAAAATAACACGGAGACTTGTAAATTAGTAAAACGAAACACTATTTTAAAGAACGGCCATATGTTTTTTTTTGGGCGTCACGGAACTCTTTAGTTAGCGATGTGAATCGCGCTATGGATACACATGAAACCTACTAGATATAGAGGGTATGGTGCGCTTCATAACAGATGTACACTGAATTATACACTGTGAAAACAGCGCTCCCTACATTTCTAGAACGGAACTGTATACGTGAAAATATAGTTTTGGATCCCTACGGCCAAAGTGAAGCGGCCATTTGAGCACGTGGTAGTAGGGATGATAGAAGGCCTAACACCTACGCCTGTATATCTGAAAACTTCCACTTCCTAAGTGTAGAGTATTGGGGAAAGTACTCGTGGGAGGAAAACATGTGTTTTTCAAAAAATATATATATTTTAAAGCGGTGCATCTGATCGGCATAATATATGGGTCCTTTCTAATAGAGATTGATACGATGTAACAACGGGATCATAAAGATTTCTACGCCACGTTTGTCACGCGTGTGAAAAAAGTGACAAACCAAAAGTCAGTGCAGGTTAACCGCCAGTGTGACGGCCATTTTGGCACGTGGTTTGAGGTATTATACAGGGGCCTACCACCTGCATTAAGTTTGAGTGCTCTCCGCCCCATATAGGTGGAGTTACAAGGATTTTATGTCTTTAGAAAAATTACTAGGGCACAGCGCAACGTGGATGGAGATTCTATGCACTTAAATAAGGAGAATAGCCATATCATTGGTGAATTTCTATAATATCAGTGTATGAGAAACGTATACAGAGTCAACAATAAAGTAGCAGTTAAGTAAATGTGACGGAAAAGGCTAGGTACCCAGTTGTGAAGCAAAGTAAGTTGGTGATTCCAGTATTCTTTTCAGCAAACAGTAGTGGTTCCAATGTTGTGACACCTAAAGATGATGGATTAGACACTACACCTAAGGTTAGAGGCCGCCTTAAAGAAAGGATGAGTCTGGGTTTAAACTATATGGTAGTTAGAAAATAAAGGTGTGAATGTGGAACGATTTCAAAAGAAAGTTGAGCGTATGCAAGAAGTGTTCAAAGGGGAAAATTTGAAACGGTTAAAGATTAGTTTACAGAGTATTATTACGAATTGGTGTGAATGAGGTGTGGTGGGCGACTGTCCGGCTATATGTGTTAAATGGTGAACTATAAACTTGACAGACGTTGTAAATGGCAGTATCAGATAAAGAAGTATAGAAGTACATGGAGCGGGGATGGAAGCAGTTGAGGCGGAGCACTTGGCAGGAGTGGTTCGAAAGGTTATGGCGGTGGAAAGGGATTTAATATTGGAGGAAGTTGAACGAAAAGGACATGAAACACATACAGTAATAGGGCAAGTAGGAGAGGAAAAGCTGCTATAGGTCCAGGAGCAAGTGCAGGATCATTGTCGCGAACATAACAAGATGGATCAAACACGAAATGATGTGTAGAAGCAGTGGGCAGCTCACGCTGGAGCGGGGTTGGTGGAGAGAAAAGAATTTCGGGTGGAGATAGGAAGATTAGAGCAGACGATACGCGAGGGCCTTCATAGTTCAGTGGGGAATAAGACATACGCAGGAGTGTTGCAGTGCGTGACACCTAGATGACATAGCAGGAAATAGTTAATAAAAGGGAGACACAACTAAGGGGGAGGCGCATGAAGAATTAAAGAAAACATTGAAGACACAGATCAAGATCCATACAACACGCAGAGTGGAGTTGTAATTTTGCCTGACACAGAAGAACGGAATATATTGGAAACGGGACAATCGCTAAACGATAGGGACCTGGGGAGGCGTAGACCTCGACTGCGGCTACTTAGAGTTACTGGTGAAAAGACAAAAGGAGAGATTCTGAATGAAATAATAGAGAATAATTTTATGGACAGTGATAGGGGGAAGTACGCCGGAAAGCAAAGGCTGTAAATATGCAGAAATCGCTCAACGAGAAACTTACAAATGTTGTAGAGTTAGAGGGAACACAAAAGAAATAAGATAATAACAACGGGAAGGGTTTATTTGGACACGTTGAGTGTGCAAATAATTGAGGACGCAGAACCCATTCGATGTTTCAAATACCATAGATATGACCACTTAGCGACAGAGTCCAAAGGAAAAGAAGAGATTTGTGGTCATTGTGGGAATAGTGACCATGGGTAACAGGACTGTAACCGGAAATAAGAACCGCACATCTGTGTCAATTGCAAACGCAGGAGTCATCATCATAAATTGAGATTGTCCGGAGCGTAGAATAGCACACCAAGAGTTGATGTTAAAAACGAATTATGAATAGGGCATTGCTACAGAATCTTCAGTTTACCAAAATTCATTCCATGTAAATGCATGGATACATGCGGCGAAACTATATCTACTTTAGATGTTACTAAGAATTTATCATCTTCGGGGGTTTCTGCAGCATGTACTCCTGACATATCGGGTGGTGGCAACACCAAACCCACGCAGTGCTGTGGTAGTGCGTAGGATAGGAGATGTTCTCATAAAAGAATAACATACTACCCCACACTGTCATGTTATTTTATATTCCCTAGGATAAGTCTCACTAAAAATAATAAATTATTGAAAGTAAGCGAAAAATTTGAAAGACCTTGCTCAAATAAGTACAATTCTCGAGGAAAATAAGATGCGTGATATCCCACTATGTATGGATGCTAAGCACGCACGACGTATATGGGGTATTACTTGCACAAAGCAGCGCGGACGAAGTTTTGAGGGATTCTTTATGAACATAATAGTGATAAATGAATTAAGAGCGACGACATTTAAAGGAGAGTGAGGACAGTCAATTGTAGATATCACGCTGTGTAATAAATTGAGGATAACTGAGCTGATTCGAAGGAATTTGCGACAAGGGATGTTAAGCGATCATAAAGCAATAGACATAGAAATATCAGCTCGTATATTGGAGCAAAACCATAAAACTTTTGAAACATTGATTGGGACAAGCTTGCAGGGAAGAAACATGGATTATATGAGTATGTAATGGGAGAAGCACATACGTTAGAGGAAAGGTTGATGTAATGTAAATTAGTTCGCTGCAGATATGTGTTATGTGCCTACAGTCACGTCGAGAGCTGCGGAAGCTGGTAGGTCGGTGGACTAGGACATAAACGAATATGAAGAGAGACATATATCAAGCCAGACATGAGTAGCAATGATGAAAAGGAAGGCAGGAAGTGTAGACTTTGAAGAAAAGTGATATGTCTGGTTTCCATACACAATAATCCTCCACACAAGGCATCATAAGTTACTTCATACGTTCAAGAACTAACTATTTACAGATATATCTCTGAACAGATTACTAAACATTTTCATAACGTTTTACGTATAAATAATTCATAAATACAGACAATTAAAACCACGTTCAACCGTATTTTTCTTTTCAATATTGATGTGAGCTACGCGTAATTAAAATGTGTAAAATGTTTAACACATCTATCTCGCACATAAAACAACAGAAACTACGACTAAAATGTTTTCAATACATAAAAAAACAAAGAAGGATAGAACAAAATAATAATTCCTCAGAGAATCCCAAATAAATTAGTCAACGACATCAATCTCTGTTAAAGAGTATTCAAAAATAAGCAAATACAATGCTAAGAATCGTGCAATCGGTCAGACGGACAAAAGAAAAGAGGCACGACAATGGAAAACTCACTGCGTCATTCCGGTCCAGAACATGGTAAGCAATTCGATAAGCAAGTAAGCCTGATGAATTCCTGCTCTGCCAAGAGACGAGCACTGAGAAAGGTTGGATGTCTTGGATGGCGAGTTTGAGAACCAACGGCGCAGAGCAGAAACGCGGCGGCTCCAACTCCAAGAAGAGCAAGCCACGTAGCTCAGGGGGATGCTGACATCGTAACCCAAGCTCACCACCGCTTGCTCTGTCTTCTGGTCTCAAGCTTCTTTCACGTGTCCCATCTCGTGTGAGCTCTATTACTTTCTGATGGTCGCGCAACCACTGCCAAAGTTCTTGTTGGTCACAGCCGCAATGCAGAGGATTCTCTGAGAACAATTAACAGTGTCTTCTGCTCTGTTACATTTTGTTTCTCCAATTTAATAATAAAAATAAATTAAATTTTACTTGCTAAACAAATATTTAAAAAAATAAAAATAGATTAGTTTGGTAAAATACCCTAAAATATATGCGCAAGACTGAATCTGTAAGAAAAGAGGTCATATCTTTAAAATAAAACAATTATTCTGTTTAATATTGCGACTTGTCTTGTCTGGAGAACTATTGGGAGTGGAAAACATACACTCGCAACTGCCCTAGGGTGAATTGTCATATAAGCTACTAGCTGAACTATCCTCGCTTCTTCCGGGACAATGAATTATTTTAGGTTGCTTTGGAAATTCCACACAAAACGTACCAGACACTGCTCTGAAAAATATGTGGTAAAATTATATTTCTTACTGAAATTATACCATGTGTAGCATATGCGCAGAAAAAGCAGAACTTGGGAAGCGAGTAAAGCAAATTTGGGCCAAATTGGCTCAAAAGAAGGGAAAAAACGTTCAAATTTATTTGAGTTCATTATGGTTTCTTGAAAATGGTGTTATCGAGAACTTGTTTGTGTTATATTGTTTGTTAACTGATTTATAATTTGAGTTTTGAGAAGAGGATTTTTTCTATGTGGAATAAATATGAAGAAAATAAACCTGTGTTGGCAGGGGAAGATGTTTTATCGACTCCAGGATAGAATCTCCTCCTCTCAACATAAATAATGTTAAATGCAGGTTTGTTAGAACAAGATTTTTATTGCGTAAGTAAACCTGTTTTGGGGAGGAACGAGAACATGAAGCCAGACGACTGACTGTGAATTGTTCGTCCTGTGTGAACAGCTTTCTCACGTATGTCGCGTAGATGTGACGTTCGTGGCAGCAATCCACTGGGGTCGGTGCTCTTCTGCTTACAGATACCGGCCGTGGAGAACTTGGTCGTCGCGTCTTGCGTTGAGCTCCGAACTCGTAGCCGTCAAGTCCTGAGAGTGGAATTTCCACAGCGTTGCGACGCCGTCGAGGTTGAGTTTCGGAGTGGTCTTCTTGAACGTAGATCCTTCGGGATCCAACGTCAATGAAGTTTTGGTGTTGGAGGGCCTCCTCCAGGAATCAGCGTAGACGAAATTTACGTCGTTTCAAGGCTCGCTGGGATGTATATATATCGCAGGGATAGCACGAATATATATCATCAGTTGCGCCGGAATATACCGCTTAGACTCAGCGTGGGAATCTAGTATGAACGATGTTTGACTTAGTAAATCTTTTGGAGCTTATATATCGTGATGCATCCGACACGGCTCGTTAGGACAGAACAGAATGGTTGTTTGGTTGCTAGCTTCGGGCCTCTTGAGTGGAGACGTCTGACGATCTAGGGCATATCAGACTTAATAGGCCCTTCAAAGTGGTATCTTTGTGGATACCGCTATAGAATATTTATTTGTTTACGGTGTCCATGTATTTGCTTACGGTGCTTTGCATGGAATCTGTTGTGGGCCATATATTTGTTTACTGTGCCTTGCGTGGAATCTGTTGGCCATGTCTTTGATGTCGTGAGTTGAGATTCTCATATACAGAAGGCTGTGCTGTTAGAGTTCAGTAAATAAACAAATATGGTGAATGTTTTGCAATTTGTGTCAAGTACAAATGCGTGCTTTCTTGGTACGTAGGAACAGTGTTCCTGTATCAACTACTTTGATGCGTGCGAGCTTCGTTGATAGGCGTGGGCGTTATAGGGGGAAGAATTGTTGATGCGTATGTATGACGTGCATCATATAGTATGTAGGAATATAGTATGTAGGAAGGGTACATTCCTACACCTGGATCTGACTGTGACCACAAATTATTATTACCACAAAGTTACTAAACATGGGATACCATGTGGCAGAGGCAACTTTGGACGGTCAGAATAAGCAAATTAATTGTCGGACAAAGCACATACTTAACTTGAAGATAAAAATTACATAATATTTGAAATTAAAATTAAACCTACAATTTTTACTATCCTATGTGACTATATCTCCTTGGTATAGCGCTGTGCCCATACTCACCATGAGGATGTGGATGTAGTCAACTGCATTTTTGTGTGAACATTTATTTATTTTATTTTATTGCGTTTCGCACCACACATATTCTACCTACACAATCTTCAAATGTAATGTATTAATTTTTTGAATTTAATAGGTTTGATCCATTGTATATTTTCCGGACTCCTTCTTGTGTCATTTGTGATTTATATCTTCGCTCATCGTCATAAATCTTGCATGTTCATAATGTATGGTCTCTGTCTTCCACTCCTTCCACACAGACGCATTCTTCTCCTTTAGCTCTTCCTATCGCATATAAATACATTTCAAAATTTCCGTAACCTGTTAACATTTCTATCACTTTTCTGTTTAGTTTAAACCAATTCTTGACTTTTTTGTATAAGTCACATCTTCTATAAACTCATCCCAGTCCCTGTCCCAGTCTGTATCTCAGTCGTAATTTATGTAGATTGGTATCTAAAGGTGGTAACTCCATCAGCATTCCTATACTTTGTGTTGCAACTGTCTTGTAGCATTCACTTACCCTGTGTATACAAATTTGTTGCCCCGAATGTAGTCTTCTTTCTATGATAATATTTTTAATTTTTGGTAACCATACACTTGTTGCGTACCCAATTATTGGTCGGAGATTTCCTTTGTACAATCGCACAAGTTATTATATTGGCAAATTTGCTTTCTTGAATCCTACGCGAATTTGTAGTGAATTTTCTACATTTTGCCAGTCACGTACCGTATGTATTACGTAAAGTTCAGACTGTCGTCTATTATTAGTCCTAGGTATTTTTGTTGTTGCACTATTCAAACAGATTTTCATTCTACCTTTATTACGGCGTTTCCAAAGAAAATTCACTTGTCTTTTCTGATGACAATTCAAGGCCATTTCTCCTCAACTCTTTCATAGATATAGTCATCGCTTCTTCTCCTTTATTTTCTATTCCTTTTCTAGAGCTCTTTTATAGACAACATCAACATACGCAATGATATATATATATNGGACACCTTTTTGTATTTTTCACTACCAATTTTCTCCTCTTATTTCTAAAATTGTATTTCTTTCTTCAATATACGACGCAAGAAGGTTGACTAATTTCCTTGGTTACCCCGTCTCATCGAAAACTCTAAGTACCTCCATCCATCTTACGTTGTCAAAATCTCGTTTAGTGTCCTTAGATATAGTCAAAGCGTCCGTCCGTCCATTGTGTCTATCACGTCGTGCCTAGCGGTTTTTTCTGAAACCATATAGTTTTTAGTATAATTATGTTATGTGGAATGAAAATGGGAGACGGGACCGGGATTCCCGACTTCGAATATCGGTCCCGTCTCCCATTTTCATTCAAAATAACATAATTCATTTTTTGTATAATTTATTTTCCTTTTCTAAATACCTAACAATTTCCTCCCAATTCATCCGTCAAGAATTTACCCGAATGTAGGTAGTAGATCTATATCAACTGGTTTTCGTCGCGTCTCTGTCAACCCTTTTAACAATTGTCTCAAGAGTCCAATTTTCTGTTCCGCTGGAAATTTGTCTTGCTAAATGCATCTGTTGTATATTTCCAATAGGTAATCCTCATACATATGAATTTTTCTTTGTACTTTCTCGCGAGTCACTTCGTCGAAATCTGGTACTTTTTCTACCCATTCGTGATATTATGTCCGCCACTTTTTTTTCTCATTCTGATTTCCTCTTCTTTCTGTCGTGGATCCCATCGCTGATTGTGCGTTTCTTGAGGCAGAAGTTATCGAGCATCCGTGCTTCCAGTTCCTCCTATGTATTGGTCTGCTGTTCTCTTCCCTCAAGTATTGCTGTCCAAATCGTCTTTTTTAAAATCTTGTCGCAAGCTATAGCATAGGGCACCCCCTAACAACTTTTAACAAAACAATAGTCAAAATATTCCCTTCAATATTGCCTTTTTCGGTCCCTTATTCTTGTCTTGTATTCGCTTCTTTTTTCTGTAATCCATCAGTAATGCATTCACTACCTTTCCTTTTCCCCCTCTTCTACATTTCCATAATAATTTATACCTTTCCTTTTTAATATTGGTGGCTCTGATGTCCACCATTTGCGTCCTAGGAATCCCAATTTCCTTTTTGCATGAGCATTCTACCTTCAGTAATGTTAATTGCAATTTTGCAACGTCATTATTTATCTCTGAACTTACATCTTCTTTCTCCCATATTCCCCTTTGGGAAATCTCTTGGCCGAATAACCTTCAGTTCTTTATTTTGAGTTTTGATTCTTGGTCTCTTATTATTGGTTCACGTCCCTGTCAAAATTCGCAAATTATTTCTTTATGATCAATTTTATCCGTGTTCCAAGCGTCCAATTCTCCACCTTTTCTGTACGTAAACATCTGGTCATAGTGTGAACAATTTGTGATAAATGTTCCCCTCTTTACGATGTCATTCGTCCGTAATCATGTTCTATTCTCAGGTTATTTTCCATTACAAACTTTTCAAATATTTTCCCTCTTTTATTAGTCTGTCAAACCAATACCGTTATGCGTGCATTGCAGACCATAAATACCGCAACCTTGTAGTCTCTGAAAGTCTTTTTTAATTATATCCACCCCGTGTAGGATTTCTCCTACATTCCTCCCGTATTTACAATACTTGTATTATTGCGGATTTTCTGTGCAGAATCCTTAAAATGCCATCACCTCTATCTCCTCCGACCGGACGTAAATGGTTGCCTACGACTTATTTCGCTTATTTTTCGTACCCTTAAGGGAAGATGACATGGTTGCCCTCTCAATGTGTGCGGCTCCTGAATACACACTACGTCGATTCTCTCTCGCGCAGAAAGTCCAGAAAGCTCTCGAGAATCGTACCCTCTTTTGTATATTGTGTTTGTATCCGTAATGTGTCGCCCTTTTCCTTACTCGCCATATTTTTTGCTTTTAATTGTCGCATTGACGCAGTATATTCCCCACAACCTGTGCTTCTAAAGAAGTGTTATCTTTTCTTAAATAGATGGCACAGCGTGGTAGTTCTTGTTTCGCTTTACATTCTGCATTATGTCCTCTGACCCAGTAATGGCCGCACGTCTCCATTTGTTCCGTGCACGCCGTGTTCAGATGGTAACGGTGACACCGGTAGCAGCAAAGTGGCACCATATATTCATCTGCACGATATGATAGAAAGTTCCAGAATACTCTTCCCCTTTCCATTATTGTCTTACATGTTCTTCCTTCTATTTCTAGCACCTAGTGATCATGCGCTTTGTCCTTGTATCCAATTATTTAATAACGTTTTGCACGACTATCCCTTTTATGAAGTCGTCTTTCACTATCAACATAGTCCTTTTCCACATCTTTCACTATCAACATAGGGTGACATCGATATTTGTCCTGCGATGTTAGTACACGTGAATCCTTCACTACTTCCCGATATCTTTCTACTTCTTCGCCCGTATCTAACACCAGTAAAAGAATTTTGTCTCGCGTCATTCGTTTTGCCGTCACATTTATCATAATATTTCCCCCTTTTTCAGAATTTAGTTTCTTCCCACATTCATTTCTGCTCTATCCTTTCCGTTCCATTATTACAATTAGTTTTCCTCTCCCCTCTAGCATTGTATTCTTTGACCTTGTTATCTTTGCATATTCCTCCTTCTCTAATATAATTTTTCCAATGTCGTTTTGGTGATTCGTCATTTTGGTTGTGAGGTTCTGAACGTGTTCTTTCACTGCCTCCACCTTGTCTACTACTTCCCCTTTTCTGTCATGTCCCTGCCGCATCAATAGTCTAATAGCTGTATTATTCGTAGTTCCATCCCCCGTTGTGTGTTCTCTACCTGCTTTGTTAAAACATTAAAGAATCCCCCTGACCGTCCTAGTAGGACATTTTCCATTTTCCCCTGTTTTGCATTTAGTATTTCCTCCATGCCAATACGAAATCGGTGTTACATCTCCTTAAATTTTGTTTTGTTTTCTTCTTCCTTCCTTCTTATTTTTTCCTAGAAATTCTCAAATTTCTCCTAAATGCGATTCGCTAAATCTCGTAACTTGCAGTGAACCTCCCGCAATCCTTCGCAATTTTTCGTATCTCAAGTTATTTACCAACTTTCTGTTATGTATTCGGAACTTATTCCACTTCCCTTTCTTCCCTGTGCACGGGCTAATCTCACTTCCCTGTCCTTCTCGCTCCTCTATTGTTTCTCCTTTGACACGAGCTTATAAATGTCAATAAACCAAATACCTAATATCTCTCACAATAATATCTCCCAGTACAGTTTAAAATATATTTACTTCACTGTTTGATTCTCTATCTAATGATACCATGATCAACTACCCGTTGCAATTATATTTAATGATTTCAAAATAAGGGTTTCCTTGCACGTCTAATTGCTATCTAATTTTCTTAATACGTGTAATAAAACTACTAGGAGTTCCTTTCCACCAGTTTTTTTATTTTCCAACACCCTCTGGATGGGATTTATTCCAAGGGGTGCCTTGGAAAGTGAACGACTTCTCTTTTAATAGGTCTTCTATGCCTTTGCTACAACTTTCATGAACTGACAATTACAAAGCGTTACTTGTCAGTGTGTATACTACCTTTTCAAGAATTTCTATCTTTCTCATTGTACTCAAAACTTCACAAACAACTTCTTGAGATTTTTCCTACGTTGAGAAAGTGCGATGGTACCATATCAAATTTGCACTCTCTTTGCCGAAACTAGACACGGTCGCACGCTCTAACCTTCAGTACAGCGTTCCGTGTGATTGTCCTCTGTACCCCAAAAGACGAAATACTTCCAATATTGAACAGTAAAAACCCTGTGGGAAATATCTCGAAGACGGTTATAGAAAATATATAGGAAAAACGGACATTTACATAATAACTTGAGAAAAATAACACGGTGTAAATAAAATTTGGAATTTTTAACATTTTAGATGAAGCTTTCAGGTGGAGTAGTAAACGAATGGTTTTGACTATGTATACATTTTTGAGACATGTACGACATGGAAACGGAATCCTAAAGTTAAAAAGCTACAAGAAAAATCTTGATATGAATTTGAACCCGTGTACGAATGAAGTATAGACAACGCGTATGATGGCAAATAGAGAATAGAAAAGGGACAGATTAAGAAAATAGATCCTCTCGAGATGGAAAAGGACACGATGATGGCTAGAGAGAGGAGGAAGACGTAAATACACCCAACATATCGTGCGGTGCAAGCACAATGGGATATCGATGATGAGAGTTATGAGAAAGAACGGAGCACATGTGAGAAAAAGACTTGGATTTATGGCTTCAAAGCAAATTATCAGAAAGTCGAGGCAGTAATAGCCGAAGAAAAACTCATTCGGATGGCAGGAAGGGTAATACAAAAAAATACTTGAGGCAGTAGACGGTATGAGTGAGGAATATGACAAAGCGAAATTCACAATGTTTACAGCAGAGAGTAGAGGAAATACTTCGAGAGAAATTGGACCGCATAGATATAAGTGTGAATGACATGATATCCGGGAAAGCTGTGGAGAAAAGTGTAAACTTGGATCATTTAGAGTGCATGAAAATGAAGGTTTAGCACACTTTTAATGAGAAACAAAAAAATTGAAGAAGCTTTGCTGGGAAGCTCAGGAGGTTTTATTAATGTATTGAGTTAGCTATAAGAAGATAATCGTATGGCGAAATTGGGGAAACAGCTTAAGCAGACAATCTGCATACCAACAGAGGAGATTATAATAGTTGTTGATGAGCGCTTCAATGAGTGCTTCTACGCACAGATGAAATTGTGGAATAAAAAAAGGAGAAGCGATGGGTTTGAAAATGTTTGGAACGGTTGTCAGTTTGGTGCAAACTGAGAAAAACAGTATAGAAGGGTCTCGGAAGTTTGACAAATTAAGCAAAAAATAGAGAAAAGAACGAACAATGCTACAGAGCAAACCCAATAAGACAAAGAGGACGAATCAAAACATACTCTGAAGGTGGAAATGAAAGAAAGCGTTAAGGTAGCTAATATTGAGAGAATAATAGCAGAACAACCAGAAAAGAGATTGAGAGTGAATATCCGATCAAAAAGGATGACAACAGATAAAAATCAGTGCTGTTACTGGAGACAGACACAGAACTCGAATCAATGCGCATTTAGTTAAAGAATAATGGATAAATTCAAATGAAAGTCACTAAACGTAGACGCCCGACGATGCTTATTAGGGACGTGTCTCAGATGAACAGGAGTTCCAATAAAGGAAAAATATATGTCAGGAAGTGAAAGAACTTGCAAAATGGCCTTGAAGAAAGCAAAGATGGCTTGCAGATAGCATTGAAACAGAAGATATTATTTGTGGATATAGGATTGTACAGATCAGAAAAGTACTTAATTTGACAAAATGAAAATCATGTTAATAAGTAAAAGTGAAGTGAAATTTGCAGTTGTTAATCTATTTTGTAACTTGAGAAGAGAACTTAGGCTACAACTGCACTGACCGCGAGAAATTATAAAGTATACCCAAGAGAGAAAATATTTCTGTAGACAGCACTGTGTTTATGTGTCCTTGAAAGGGAAAGAATTACTTACAGACGAGGCAAGAAACTAGCAAAATGTATCGAAAATAGAAAATAATTTTGGAAGAATGATCAAGGGAGATAACAAGAGTCGTTAAAAGATTATACGTTAACGAAATAAATAAATCAAAAGAAAATTCTAGCATGGAATATGGGAAATTTAATATAAAGTGTTCATGTAAGAATTTTATGAGTGGTAGTGTAGGAGGCGAAAGAGGAAACAGAAGAAAATACCACGTAGAGAATTAGAGATTGGTCATGTGTCAGTTCAAAGATGGAAGAAAAATGTAACAAATCAAAAAAGGATGTCTCATAAAACACTAACAGCAAGGATAGATATGCTACAACAGACACGCCTACGAACCGCTTATGCGTGCACCACGAGACAACGTACTGGGTTTCGGGAGAAAAGTTGGTGAACGGGCAAGTTGACGGCAGCGAAGAGAACAAAATACGTGGCATAGCGAAATTTGAGAAAAGCAAGGAAACAAGGGAAATATGTAACAAACCGTAAAGGTATATAAAGCAGCATGAAGAATTTTAAATTTACTGATAAGAGAAACAAAAAACGTAGCGGTGGACTTTTTCAGACAATAGTCGAAAAAACAGTTGTTAGACATTCCTTAAAAGATTGCAAATGAGAAAACAAACGGAAAATCAATTTGGAATTGCATTAGCAAAGGAGGAGACATGTCAGAATACTGCCTAGAGCTGGGACAATACTCTTGAGAAAATTATTACCGGATGAGACACAGATATCTGAATGTATAGAACGTGAAGAAGTTGAATTAAATAATACTGAGAAAACCTACGGTGAGAGAAAGCACCAGGTTATGATGAAATCTCGTATGACATGATTAAACAAACATTCCTGGTATACGAAGAGTACCTACTAGATATCTACAATAGATGCATGAATAAAACATACCCCCAAGATTGGAGAGGAAAAAATTAAAATTTTCACTATGGAGGTGACAGATATTTGCGAGAAACAGATTCGTACCCGACCAATATCACTTCTGCCAATCCTAGGGAAAATTCTCGATAGTTGGCTTTGTAACAAAATCCAGGAGAACGGGGAGAAGAAAGATTACCTTTATGAACACAAATATGGTTTCAGAGAAGGAATGAACACAGAAGATGCAATCCACGATCTAGTTGGGAAAATAGATAGACGAACATATAAGTATAGGTTTGTATTTTTCTTTGATGTGCAAAACGCATTTAATAACGTGCGCCTCGTGTATGCCTTTCAGACAGGAGAAACAATGGAAGAGAATGGGCGATTAGTTGCACTGCTCGAATAATTTTTAAGGAAATATACACGCATTGGAGGAGAAGAATTTATTAAAAAGAATACAAGGGAGAGTCCATAAGGGGCTTGTAGCTCGCCTTTGTTCTGGAATGTCTTCGTAAATGTCCTGATTAAGTTTGCACGCGAAAATACTTACAATTGCGTATGTTGAAGAATGTTTGAGGTACATTAGTGTCGCAGAAAGGAGAGAATTGGTCGGAGACAAAGGCAAGGTGTTTTAGAAATACAAATAAAAAAAGAAGTAACCCCTCAATACGACAAAATTCGAAGACAATGAAAGTATTAAGGACACACAAATACGTACGGATAATATTTGACGACGGAATAAAATTCATAGCAACCATTAAATATGTATCAGAGAAAGCGAGAAGAGTCCACTATAGTATTTTGCACGTGGGATTCAGTAATACGAACTTGCCAATAGAGAATCGATAGAACTTTATAAAGGGGGAATTCGACCGGTTATCAGCCATGTCGCAGGAGTATGTATAGGCAGATTCACGATCATTAATATGGAAAGAGTTCTACATTCCACGCAGACAACTGAAATTTCACGCTTATACGGTTGTTACAGCACAGTAGCTACCGCTGTTGTCGAGATTCTCTTAAGTTTAATGCCACTTGACATTTATTAACATTAATACTTGACATTAATACCACTTGACATAACTCTCTTCTTTACTCCTCTTTCTTTAATACATCTCTTATCATTCCAACTGCTTCACTTACTCACTGAATCTTTCCAAACTTTTTTGGCTTTATTATCTTCTGTTTACTCTGTAAATTCCATATCATTTCCTATTTCAAGTACCTTATATCCTTCTCGCCCTTTCTTGTTCATATTTCTTAATATTTAATCCGTCAAATTCCTTTCAAAGCTGCCCCATTCTCCCCCATACTCTGCCTAACCTCTCTTTCCTTTATTTTCCCTGCTCCAACTTTTACAGTCTTAATTGTCCTGCTGCTACGCGTTTAAATTTTTCTTCACCTAATACCATTTGGATCTAATTGTAGCCCCTATCAGCGTTAAGTCTTATTTCTCTTCTGCCAACCCGCTACTGGTGGAAATTCACTACTTGCTTCACTTTCTGAATCTTCTTTTTCTTGTTCCGCCATGTCCATTTCTTCCATTATCCAAAATATGAGTAATTGAGTTTATTGCCCCTATTTCAAGATAATTATCTCATCCACTCTAACTAAAGATAACCCTTCAGTTGAGCTTTCCAGTCTTCCCCCCTGTGCAACTCTCATACTTTTTGTGTGTAAAAATTGTTTTATTGTATTATATTTTCTTTTTAATTTCAAAACTGTTTTCCTGGTGTTATATATGTAGATCCTCTTGTTCAACCCATACCCTTTGAACCCCTTGAATCCTCAGAACCATTCTTAAGATATTCTAGAAAATGTAAATTCCCCCGTTTGTTTCCCTATTTTTATGCTCTAGTTCCCACCCCTCATTATCCGACTTGTTCATTACTCAGCTAGTAAGTAACATGGGCATTTATAATCTCTTACTGTTCGTACAGAACCGTCCACCTGATTGTGTTCGTGCGACGGACACTAAAATTTAATTTGAAATGAAACAAAGTAGTGATCATGTCTTTCCAGAGAAATACTAATTTTTTAAATAATAATGACATAGACTAACACCTACTTTCATATATGTTCAATCTAGATATTCAATTCCTGTCCCTTAACATGGAAGTGTTTTTGCAGATTGTGATTGATTTGGAAGATCTCAGGACTTAAGAGACAGCTTTGGAAGAACTCGAATGTCGCGGTATGAAGTTATAATGGTTAAACAGCAGTTTTACTAAAACTTCGTGGCGCGATATCCCGAGTTGCCTCCGAAGCTGTCATGTTCATCATCAGTTAAGTCATGTACTAAAAACCTCTAAAGAATTTCAAATATGTTGTATGTTTTTGTATTACGTTTTTGTGATTCGATTTTAATTTATTCCTTTTTAATTTATTAATTATCCCACAGATTTCATTATAGGATGGTTCTTCAATCTCATCATCATTGTTTCCAGCGATGTTCTCTGTAGATGACACGTTTGTATCCAAGCGATTACCCGATGAGTTGAATAATTCTGTAAAAAAGGATTTTCACCTTTGTAACACTTGCTCCTGAATTAATATTTTCCCGGTTTTATCCTTGCACATACCAAAATTACCTTGCCACGTTTTCCATTTTCCTACCTCTCCGAAAAATTTTCTCGTTTCATTTTTCTTATGATTGTCGTTCATGGACATGATTCTCTCATTTAGCCAGCTTTTCTTTTTCTTTTTACAGATTTGATTCGCTTTTATCCTCTATCTTCGGTAGATTTCATATTGGTTTCTTGTCTGAAATGCTGTTCTTCTTGCTTCATTCTTCCTGGCAACCGCTTCCTTGCATTCATCATTCCACCATCGATTTTTCCTTCTTATTTTGTTACTCTTCCCTACGGATTCCTCAGCCGCCTCATATATTTTATCTCTAAGATCCACCCAATCCTCATTTACTTCTTCAATATCTTTCCGATCTTTGAGTTTTCCATATATTATCTGTTTAAATTCATTGATTTTTTCTGGCTTATTCAAGTTTTCCTTGTTCCAACTCTCAGGATTTTTGTTCTTCAGTGATACTCAGTGTTCTTCAGTGAACTCGCAGCTAACTTGTTATCTTATCTAGGAATTTTTGCTGATTTTTTTGAATCCGCCTCTACCTTAGGGCCCTTGATCGGAATTGATGGGATGGTCCCTTGCTTGCTTCCGGAGAGTAAATTAGTTTTTTTTCCTCCACGTGGTCATACGCAGTTTGTACTGTTTTTTGACAATAAATTTATTATTATTATTATTATTATACAATTATTGGTATCTTTTGTTGTACAATGATCTTAAGCAGGTAATGGTGCGAGTCCACATTTGGTCCCCTTAACACCCTCACATCTTCAATCACATTCTTCTTCTTTCGTGTAATCATTACATGGTCTATCTGGTTCACAGTTTTTTATCTGGGGATACTCAAGTTCCTTTATCCATATGTTCATGTTCAAACAGTGTACTAACCACATACAAGTTGTTGACATCTGCAAAATTGCAGACAATTTCACCATTATCAATGGTCTCATTGTGTATTGTGTGGCGCCCTGTTATTTCTACATATACTTTCTTTCCCCAACTGGGCGTTAAAGTCCCCAAGGACTATCAATATCTCACTTCTAGGTACCTGCTCCACAGATCTCTGCACCTCCTCATAGAACATCTCTTGAATCTCTTCAGGTTCATCATTAATGGGAGCATACACATTAATCATAGTAATATTATATCTACCTTTAACTCTCAATATACATATCCTCTCACTTATAGGAGTAAACCCAATGATCAACTTAAGACAAGAGCGCATTACCAGGAAACCAGTACCGGCCTGTCCTGTTCTTACATCAGGGCCACTGTAGTACAAGTCATAATTCTTGCCCTTCATTCGCCCCACTCCTTTCCATCTGGTCTCTTGTACAGCCACACTATCAATGCTTGTTTGCTCTATCTGCTCGACCAACTCTTGTAGCTTCCCCGCTTGCAACAACGTTTTCACATTCCATGATCCAAATATCATTTTCCTGTTTCGATGCCTTTGTCGTCGTCCAGTATTCATTTCGTTCATCCGAGGCTCGTGTGTGGAGCGTATAGCAGTTTGTGCTTTTTACAGGTGATGAGGAGCTGCCCCAACACCCAACCCTCCTCCTTTTTCCGGGCTTGGGACCGGCAACGGTGGCCACTGAGGTACTCGATCCCCCCATCGCGTGTCGCAGGCGGAGTTCTTTTACTATAACTTTTTCCCTAATGAAAATGGAGTAAATTTTACGTTTTTTTACGAAGAATAAGTGATTTAAAATATCCTAAAATGTACCTCTGTATAATTTAATTCTAAGAAATTAGAGCACATTACATGATTAATTCATTCGCATTTGTTTTCATTACTCACGATAGGAGAAGTCGCATATATACAATATAACAATGGTCTCATGAAAAATTTTAAATAATTATCTTTCACGCTTCCAAGACATATGAGAAGCATTTATTCCTAGTTTCGTAGTAGTAACCAAAATTATATCACAGAACAATTTTGCGAATATGAGATTTTTCAGTTTTTTTTATAATTCTCCCACGTGATAATTTAGGGATTTGGATTAATTTTTCTTCAATCTTGTTCCTTTATATTACGTTTGAAGTCTTATTTTTCTATTGGGGCAGTAAATTACATGGATTAAAATCGCTGTATTATTCATACTCATTATAATTTTTCTACTCACATTGCTTAAGTAAACACTGTTAACTTCGAAACAAAAAAGATGGCGTCCTGTGTTGAACTTGTTACACATTATAAAAGAACACTGAAATTATTTAATTTGCTTTACATAAATTAACGGAACAAAATCATTCTTCACACAGAATACTGTTTTGCAATAAACATTAGAACTACATTAGAACTTTGTCAGAAGTATTTTATGTGTAAACTTTCACACTCTAAATGTACTTCATAACATACTTAGAATTCTAAGAGCGAACAAAAATCTTAATTTACACATTTCATTCGTAAAACGTATTAGAAGAAAATAAGTGGCATTTTCAAATACAGCAAATTATTACAAATAAAACTATATTTTATTTATCAAGGAATATACAGTTATGATATATTTTACAGTTATTTTTTTTCGATCACACTTCAAAAATCAATTTTGAATTTGGAAGCCAAACAAATCCTTCAGTAACTTCTTAAGTTGGTCTGTACTGGTCATAGTGTGTTCAACAATCAATATTATATCATGAAAAATGGTGTTGCAATGGTAACTCCAGCGGCACCAATACTGGCAGACATTGTCATAAATGACGTGTTGGATCATATGAGTAAAAAACATGTTTTTATGTGACCCATTATATTCATGTATGTTGATAAATTGTGTTTAGCTGTACCTGGTAATAGTGTGGAAAGGATGTGCAAAGGATTTTTAATGAATATCATCAGAACCTCGAATTTACAGATGAAATTGAGGAAGATGGTCAGTTACCTTTTTACTTTTTCATATACGAAGTACATAGAAAGTATTGTAATCGTGAAAAACTTCGAAAGCGAGATTTCGTCGGAAATATCCGTTTTGGTTATCCTTGATTCTGAAAAAGATGTTTTTAGAATAACGTCCGTCCGTCTGTCCGTCCCTCTGTCTGAGCGCAGCGACTCTGGGTAAATGGATAGATACATTTTATTCGCATTTCATAATTACGGTAGCATTTACTTGTTTGGACATGTTATTGATTAAGCAAGCGTTCAATATGAAGGTAGATTTGTGGTGCAAGTCTAACAGATCCGACAGGCACCTTAATTTTAAATCTAATCACCCTATGAGACAGAAAGTTAATTTAGCTCTTGCTCTGAAGTACAGATAGTATCTAAGTGTAAGAATCTAAGTGAAGCAGAATTTCACAGAAAAAATCTATTGAAAATTTAAGGTCCATTAGTTAAAAAGTTTTCCAGTGGGCTTAATTAATAACATTTTGTATAGTTCAAGGTATAATAAGATTGGTAAAGATGTTGACAATGGTGTATTGAAATATTGACAGTGGCGTGAAAGGACATTCAGGTGATGTCTTTTACTCTTTCTCCAGTTACTGTTTCAACAAATCTCTAATCAATCCTAACTGTTGCATAGTCTCTAAATGTATGATTTTTATCTTCCGTTCTCTTTATTTCTGCCTTGTTCTGTAGTATATAATCTCCCATCCGTTTTAACTGCTTGATATAACCTGACCTTTGTTCTCTGTACAATGGGTAATCCCATAGTTAATGTTCTAGCATCTCCACATCATGGCCACAAATACATTGCGTTCCTGCACGCAATCCTCTCTTCACCAAACACTCATTAAAATTGTCATGACCAGATAAATATTCTATGACAAACATATTCAGTCTGAATAATTTTTTATTTGTTATTGCAAATTTTATATCCTGAATGTATTAGAAATATCCTAGTGCTAGTCACCCTTGCATCGCTGCTAAGAATCGAGCTTTTATTTCCATGTAGACATAACACACTATGTCACGACTGATTTTGTCGAAACCTGGACTTTTACGTGGCTTCAATTGTTTAATTATATCATTCACATCTCCACTTGTCATTTTTCTACAGAATACCCGTCCTTTCAGTCATCAGTTAATTCCCCCTCCTCTCTCGTCGGAAAGATTTCATTTAATTCATCCCTCTTTCCATGTCTTCCTATGAGTGCATCATTGTGCCTCCCACCACTATACTCTGCCATACAGTTTGTTGTTTTGTCTTTCCTGCGCCTAATTTATAGGATAACTCCCAACACGATCATTGCAATCGCACCCATAACATAACTCTCCCAATCTATTCGTTTCGCTTGCAATATAGAAATTTTGTATGTTTTATGTGCCTTTGCATATTCAATCTATGCCTCATATTAATTTTCTCTTCACTGCCGTTTTAATCCAATTTCTGTTTTAATTTTATTTCAATTTTTCTTATTCTTGCTGAGATCTCTTGTTCACCATGTTCAACCCATCCTTCTCTCTAGTCCAGAACCCCACTCATAACTTCCACGAAGTATGTTCTTTTGTATTCTTTCAATTTTTTATTACACTTCATCTTATCCTTTCGCGCGTCTCTACACCAATATTATTTTTCCATTTTCAATTTCCTCTAGTTAACACGTCATTTACTGTCCCTCCATAAGTCCAGTCCAAATTGGTTCTTTCTCTCTAATTGGATTTCTATTCCCGCATCCATCTATAAGACACCAGTGAAGAAAGGTATGCTATTTCCAGTTGTTTGCTAAAGTCAAATTAATCACTGATGACCCGTTCTTGCCTATGTACGGATTTCCTCCAAAATTATTCTGTAACATGTTTTCCTCCAATATAAATTTCTCAAACAGTTTCCCTCGTAAAGTGGCCTCCTTATCTCTCAGTAATTTGGATCTTGCATTGGCATTCAAAAAGAACAATATATCTTTATGGCCCAATGCACTTAATTTGTTTCAATATTTTAATATCATCTTCTATCTTTTGAGAAAACTGGCAGTACATATTTACCATTACCATATATGCATCTCGGTTTTGATATATTATCGTATCATAATTACGTCCCGTTAATTCTGTTGTATCCAATATATTCGCCTCTTCGTCGTTTGTAAATACGCCTGACCAGGAATTTACACGCTGAACAATTGTAAATTTGAATGGAACATACATGGGATGGCCATTATTATGTATTTGCTCTTGTACACATGCCAAATTATATGCACTGTCCTGCATATACTTTCCTTAATCCGCTAAGCTAGCATGTCCGATGTGCAAATTTTGTTGTAACATTTTAATCGTCATATGTCAGCTTCCATAAGCATTCTGCTCGCCAGAGTATAGTCCGGGCATGTTTTCTGATGAAATTCATGATCATTCCTTAAAATTTGCCGCGCACAACTTATTTACTCTTCTGCCCGGTCTCTTTTTAGAACAACTTTTGTAGAAATACCCTGTTTCCCCACAAAACCCACAGTACTCATCCTTCTCTTTAAATATACGCGCCATATGCCCATATTTGAAACAGAGGACGCAGCGCATAGTTTCCTGGTCTTCCTGTACGCGGTAACTTCTCATATTACCATATGCCCGTCCTAGTTTCATGAATGTTTTTAAGGATTCCTCTCGCATTTCCATTGTCCAATTTTCTTGTTTTCAATTTTGCTTATTCCCGATATAATATTCGTGCTTCTTTTTGAAATTTACTTCTTGCAACCTCATCTTCAAAATTCTGTTCAGCCAAAAGCGCTATGAATTATTTTTCTTTTTCATCCCTATTTATCCCCCCAAAAATTAGTCGTGGACGTCTTCGTGCATACTCTTGCACCACAATATCAGTTTTATTCTCAATCTTCCTTTTCTCAAGCATATTACGCATTAATAATACCACATCCTCTTTCAAAGTATGTTTTGTTACATCTATTCTCGCATTTGTTTTAGCTTTCACCAAGTCTCTTCGTCTCTCCACACCCAGCTGCTCCCTTCTTTCGCTCTCACTTCAAACCAGAAGTGCTTCTTCCCGTTTTACATTTTGGGGTCCACTCCCAGCTGCTTGAGTGTATGATTGTATTGCATGTATCTGTATATTATTTATTCCTTTATCCAGGGTTTTCTCCATCACTCCACCTTTTTGGTCTAACCTTTTCTCCATTTCAAAATCACCCATTTAACTACGTGCGTTAGTTCTCCTATATTCTCCTGTAAACTCTTCCATGTCTTCTGTTCCCCGTTTCGTCTCCCTACAGATGTACTCGTGACTAGAGTACAATCGTTTTTTCATCACTGTCTGCAAATTATTCACTCGCTCTTCTATTACATTAATGTCTTCCTATTTTTGCTCAAATATTGTCTAGATCGTAGCAACAACAACATCCACAACTACCTGCAGTAGCATATGGAGCTGAAATGTGGGGTGTTGAGGATTACGCATCACATAATTCGCTGTAAAATAAATTTCTCAAAAATACTCGTGGCGTACCTCCGAGTACAGGTAACTGTGGTACTCTTTGGGAATTCGGAGTTCTACTGTTAGAAGTAAAAACAAAGATGAGGGCCATTAAATATTGGATTTAAATAAGAAATGGGGAAAGGTACAGCAACATATCAGAATGTTCGAGTTAACGTGTAACGATGGGGCCGAAAATTTATAACTACAATCAAAACCGCCAGTCTAGAATATTTTTGGCAGACAGCTCCAGCGAGATCCCACTATAAATTAATTATTTAGAGACTTGAGGATATAGAGAAAATAAAATATAACGGCTGAGAGACAGCAAAAGAAGTCACTAATCGTGCAGAGTATTGTGGCAGGAGACTGGGGGCGAAAACCATACATAGATAAATTAAACAAGGTAGGTTATGTTTGGGTTCGATTTGGAGGATGGAAATAAAGGAAATTGAGGGGGGATCTTGATTCGCAATGCTCTTTATGCACAGAACAAGAAGACTGGCTCCACATTCTACTTAATTGCGTTAACACTGAAATAGGTAGAAAAAAGTGGTTTTTTGAGGGGGGTTACGACAGTAAACCAAGCTACACTCTAGCTTTTGAAATAATGGGAGATAATAGAATCTCCATTACCATACTCTTTGACAAATTTCTAACTATGATTAGAGAAAAGGGAGATGGAATTGATGAAGGAGATTCCATCCAGAACGAACATACTCAATTTAAATGTTTAAATTATTAATGTTATTGTAATTATTATTATACGTTGTAGTAGTAGTATTCATATTACCCTCCACAATCTAACTTCGATTCCATTTCTCGAGAACCACAAACTCTTTGCGAAAATAAAATAATTATATTTCATCATAATGTCCATTCCCTTTCAAACAAATTCACAGACAATGAAATTCTGGTGCACGAAAACCCATTCGATTTGCTATGCTTAACAGAACATTGACTTTCAACTAACAAAATCAATGATATGGCTATTTATAATCATTATTTAGCAAGTTCTAACTGTCGGCAAAATTTTAAAGGAAAAAAATCCCCACGGAGGTACGTGTATCTACGTTCGTAATTATATTTTATCTTCTCCACTGCCAGGCTACGAGAACTTCTGCGTTGATAGAGTGTTCGAATGTTCTGCAATTAATCTGATCGACACCGGTATTATTGTCTTGTGTATTTATAGATCTCCTCGATCAGATCTTGACATATTTTTTCGGAACTTCGAAATTATTTTAGAACATATTACATGTAAATCTACTAAATATATCGTTATATGTGGCGATTTCAACAACGATTTCCAGAGTACATACGACTCCGCACATTCACCAATTAATCGATTCAAGAATCTTATCGACTTATTACTACGATTAACGATCCCACTCGCCTCTTCGGCTCATCTCAAACATTACTATATCAGATTATTGTCAACAAGGAAATCTCTTATTTCCCTGAAGTGTTTATCGCCGAATATAGCGATCACCTTGCTCAAGTATTGACTATTAAAGATAAACTAAAACCACTTAAAATCCTTTACAAGTTTCCTAGAGAGTTTAATGACAAAACACTATCCATAATTATAAATTATTTGCGTGAGGAAACTTGGAAATATGTTTACAATTGCCAAAACACCGACGACAAATGCAATGCATTTATCTCAATATTCCTAAAATATTACAACTCAAACTCTCCCATAAACGCAAGTTAATAAATACCAAGAAATACAATAGATGGATCACCAAAGGGAAAATAATTTCTTCAAAAAACAAACGCCGTTTATATTATCTTTCAAAACTCTATAACCAACCACCCGAATTCTAGGATTATTTTCGTAAATATAAGACTATTCTCCGAAAAGTAGTCTATGCAGCTAAAGTTATGGAAAACGGTAGGCAGGTACGAAAATTGAACAATCGCATGAAAACATATTACATTACAATTATTCCTGTCGCTCGTCTTGGAGCATGGAGCTTCCGTTAAACACTTCCATCGGGTTCTGTTGTTGGCCAGCTTCTTTACTTCTTTCCAAGTCTTTCCCATTCCCAGGCGTTCCTCCTCGATCGCCTTCTTCCAGGTCATCTTTGAACGGCCACGTTTACGAGGTCCATGTGGATTCCAGTCAAGCACCGTCTTCGCAATGACTCCAGTAGGTTCTCTTAGGGTATGTCCTAACCAACGCCACTTTTTTCCTTTATCTGCACTTCAATTGGCTGCTGGTTCGTTATCTCACATAGGTCTTCATTTGATATGACGTCTGGCCATATTCGATTGAAAATACGTCGTAAACAGCGATTCATGAAGACTTGCAGTTGTTTATTAGTCTTCTGCGTCACCTTCCAGGTTTCACAACCGTAAAGGAGAACGAACTTAACATTTGTGTTAAAACGTTGTAGCTTCGTCCTCTTAGAGATGTTCCTGTTCATCCAAATAGGATACAGCTGGACAAATGAACTATTTGCTTTCTTAATGCGGTTCTTGACGTCCTCTTTCGCTCCTCCAGTTGTAGTGACAATAATCCCCAGATAAGGAAGAAGTATACTTGTTCTTTATCTTATACGTGTATACACAATTCATCATCAATCTTAGAATTGACACTCATCTCTTTAGTCTTATTTATATTTTTTCTAAGCCCTGTGGCTTCTGCCTCTTCCTTCAACCGCTTAAGCTTCTCTTTTATATATTTGAACCTCTGAACCGAAAGGAAGATGTCATCTGCAAACTCCAGGTCTTCTAGCCTATCTTACAAGACCACTGAATCCCTCTTTTCTGACCTGTGTTCACTCTTCTCATCACACCATCCAATACAAATAGTGTCGGAGAAAAAATACAACCCTGCCGAACTCCTAATGTCACATCTATAGACTCGGTGAGGTCACATTATACAAATCTTGACATTTATAGACTTCATACATATCCTTTATAAGATTTAGGATCTTTCGTGGTACACCATATTCTTCAAGAGTTTGCCACATAACTCCTCTACTGAGAGAGTCGAAAACCTTTTCAAAATCGATAAAAGTCAAAGAAAGTTTTGCCATTCTGTACTCTGTTCAAAGATGATTCTTAAGGTATTAACAACTGCGACTCTTGCGAAAACCGGCCTGTTCCTTCCTAAGACGTAATTCAACCGAATTCTTCACCTGATCTAAAATTATCGTTGAAAGTACTTTATTAGGTACAGACAGCAATGTAATTCCTCACCTATTGTCACATTTTGTAATATCCCCTTTCTTTGGAATTTTGACGATCAAGTAATTTTTCAATTAGACGGTAGTTTCTCCTCATTCCAGATCTTCTCAAATAGTGGGTGCAGCAATTTTGCTGAGGTCTCAATGTCTACTTTAAGTGTTTCTGGTGCAATATTATCCACACCTGGAACTTTTCCAGGTTTTATCTGTTTCAAAGCCATCGTAATTTCTGCACAGGTTGGAGGGTGTAACTTTATTCTAAGATGGCCATCTACAGGTTCCACTTGTTGGTTCACTAATTGTTCTGAACCTTTATTGAGCACCTCGGATAAATGTTCCTTCCCTCTTCCAACCTGTTGTTCTTGGTAGGTCAGTAGTTCACCTCTCTTCTTTCTATTAGGTTCATTCCTCACAAAATCTCTCATAGAGTTTCTTTGTGATACTGTCGAGTTCTTTAGCATCTTCCCTCATCGATGCCTTTTCTGCTTTTCGTGCCTGTTCATCCACCCACTGTACGTTATATTTCCTTACACTTCTCTTCACGCTCTTATCAGCTTCTTCATATTCCCTCTGTGCCGCCGCCTTTTGCTCTCTTGTTCTGTTCGTGTTCACCTTAGCCTTAACTTGTTTTCTGGTCTCTATCTTCTCCCAAGTAGCATCATACCCTCCATTCCTACCTAGTAATTATTGTATCCAAGTACCTTTCTACTAACTTCCAAGTACACATCCTCAATATTTTTCCATGAAGTTTCAACATTCATTTCCGATTCTGGTATAGGTTCAACATCAGATTCGGGTTCTACAGCAACGGATTCAAAACGATTCCTTAATTCTCTCTGAAATTCTTTCCTCTTGTCTCCATTTTGCAATTTCCGCACATCAAACTTCTTGTTTCGTCTTTCAAATTTTTTTCCACTAGCCACAATTTTCATTTTTAACTCTGCAACTATCAAGTGGTGGTCACTTCCAATATCTGCCCCTCTTTTATTTCTTACATCAGTCAATGATCTTCTAAACTTTCTGCTTATGGCAATGTGATATATCTGATTCTCAGTATCATGATCTGGCAATACCCATGAGATCTTGTGACACTGTTTATGTGGGAACAGTGTGCCACCTACGACCAGATGGTGGCTGGCACATACGTCACAGAAGAGCTCCCCATTTTCATTTGATTCGCCAACTCCATGCACTCCCATAATTTGTTGTAGCCCATCGTTTTTAGAATCAACCTTGGCATTAAAATCTCCCACCACCATAATAATATTCCTTTTTCCCACGTTCAAGAAAGTATCGTTCAACTGGCAGTAGAATTCTTCCCTTTTCTCTATCTCAGACGTATTTGTGGAGAACAGTCACGTTTCGAACACGGGTTCTAAATCGAGCTATCATCAGTCTTTCCGCAAGGAAGGCTCTTCCGTGCGGTTTCGCTCAATAATAATCCAATTCCCTCTTTGTGTTCAGCATCTTCCCCCATTTGTCAAGAATAAAGGAATGTGTTCCTGTTAAGAGTTTGTTCTTCTCCAAAATCTTTCCAACGTACTTCATTTAACTCAAGAATGTCCAGCCTGTATTCTTCCATCCGCTTATCCAATTGCCTCAATCTACTGCTCTCTTTTAATGTTCTAACGTCCCAAAAGTCAATTCTCGTTTTCCGTTTCATGCAAAAAGTTGTCAACTTATTATCCGTATGATTGCGTATCACTTCAGTTTCTTTAACAGTGGTTGAATTGAAGACTGTGCGAGTTATTAGCCCACAGCAGACCGATTTTGGTGGTGGGGTTGCCACGTAAGTCTTCAAGCTTGATTGCTGTTTTCTGTCGGAGTTGCGTCTCTGTTGCCTTAGGGGATCCCTCCCCCTGGTCGGCATTGAAAGGCCGTTGTGGGACACGCTTTGTCTGACTCCTCCGCTGAGATCTGCCCGGCTTGGCAGACCCTGTCAATAGCTACGCTACCGCTGGCATAACCCTCAGATTCATCAAAGCGCGCAAACCATCGCCACCCGCATGAACAGTGCTTCGGTAAAGTCCCCTGGGAGGGAAAGTCATGTGGAATATTGTTAAAAATTACACGTCACTTTCTGAAAATCGTGAAGAAAATATTTCTCTTCTAAACAATGACATAATTGTATTAAATCCACTGGACATTGCAAATTATTTTAATTCTTACTTCTCAGAAATAGGTAAAATATCGAACTCAATATTTCCAAATCAATGTCCTCCAATTATATCCACCCACGTATCAAATTCTATGTTTACTTCCGAAACTAACACCAGTGAAGTCATGAAAATCATCAGTTCATTTTCAACGGGAATGGATGTTATACCCGTGCTTATTGTTAAATTTTCTACCACGCTAATCCACTTATAAATATTTTTATATCGGAAGAGGTGTTTCCTAACATATTTAAGAGAGCTGAAGTGTATTCTTTACACAAGAGAGGAAAGAAACTTAATGTTGGAAATTATCGACCAATGTCTCCTCTACACACTTTCTCAAAAATTCTAGAAAAATTGTTGCATAAGCGTCTTCTAGACTATTGTTTATTAAAAAATAATATTCTCTCTGACGATGAAGACGGTTTTCGGAAATCATTTTCCACAACAAGCGCCATATTTTCTTTATTAACGATGTTACAACATCTCCGTGGAAAAAATTATGGGGGTGTTTTCCATGATTTGTCCAAAGCAAAGATTCATCGATCACCAAATTGCATTTTTCAGGCATTCATTGACTTCCACATCAATGGTAAACTTCTTATTTAAAAGATAGATAACAACAGGTCGAAATATCCCGTATTAAAAATAAAGTACTTCAGCATTGGCTTTCACAAACAAAGTCACTTGCGGAGTTCCCCAAGGTTCAACGCTCAGTCCTATAGTCTTTTTATTGCATGTGAATGATATATCTTCCAAATCAGATTGCAATTTTTTTTTTTTTGCTGATGACACTAATTTACTATGTAATCACGCCAACCCTCAAAACGTTTTGTCTAACCTCTCGGTTTGGTTCCATGCAAATCGTCTTATTGTAAACACTGACAAAACTGTCTGTTATTTCAAAAGAGTATCACAAAATCTTTAACCCAGAATTTTCTTTCTTTAAATGGAAAACAATTAGAAATTTTTACGAACCCAAAACCTCAAATGGAATTGTCATGTTGACAATCTTAATTCCAAATTAAGCAAATTGTGTTACCCATTTCGAATCTTAGTTAACGTAGTAAGTCCACGTATTTCCCGTTGCGTATATTTTGCAAACATTTACTCTCATTTACGTTACATTAACTTCTGGGGCAATTCCGGTCAGAGTATTCAAACTTTCAGAATTCAGAAGAGAATAGTTCGGATAATTTGTAAATCTCACCCCCAAAACTCTTGTAAACCTTTATTCAAGGAATTAAATATCTTAACACTTCCCTGTATTTATCTTTATGAATCGGTTGTGTTTATTAAGACCGAATTACTGAAGTGCCACCCTTGCTTCATACGAAACAGTCTCGTTCACGAACACAATACTCGCAATAGTAATAATATTCATCGCCTTTGAGTGTCAACCACTCTTTGCAAGAAAGGACCATATCATTCGGGAATCGTTCTATATAATTATGTGCCCAAGAATATAAAAGAAATTATGAAATTGAATCTCTTCAAACCCGCGGTTAAAAACTACCTCCAGCACCAGCGCTTCTACAATGTAAAAGAATTTATTGATTTTAATAAAAGTTAAATCCGTCTTGTACTTTATCATGCCATTGCTGTAGTGCTTTTAAAATAACTTATAACAATTTCAAAAACTATTTTCTTGCCTGATTGTTATGTCTTATGATTTATATTAATTTAATTTTATGTGTACTCAACCTTGGCACGGTTGTGAACATTAATTCTGTAGCCCCATCTTGGCCCGGGTTTTGCTTCGGTTTTCCTTCGGGTAGAGGCGGATTTATCATACAGGTTCTCTAGGTTTTGTCTAGGGGCCTGTTTATTGTAACAATAAATCGTGAATTTTGTGTTATTTCAATTCTTATGGTTTTTAAAATACTATACTCAGAATAATCTATAGTTCGATAATAATTTGTACATGTAAAATTTTTGTGTGTTAAATTACAAACATATTGACATTCTATTAGTATTATAACTCGCAGCTAACTTTTTATCTTATCTAAGAAATTTTTCTAAAATTTCTGAATCCGCCTCTGCCTTACACAGCCTTTGATCGGAATTGATGGGATGGTTCCTTGCTTGCTTCCGGAGAGTAAATTAGTTTATTGTCCTCCACGTGGTCATGCGCAGTTTGTACTGCTTTTTTGACAATAAATTTATTATTATTCTCCATCGTAGAGAACTGAGTAGAGAAGACCGTAGAGAACTTTCCTACGCCTCTCATGCAGCAGGAAACGAGTTCTCTACGTAGAAAACGCATTTTTCACAGAGGGCTACGGCGGCATTTTTGTTGTGTTTCTTGATGTGTTGGTTATTCTTTGTTAACTTATTTTTTTGCTAACTCAGGTAGTACATCTAAAATAATGTTAAACAATAGTTATATGAATACAATTTATACAAATTAAATACCTAGTTCTATGTTAGGTGTGTCAATTACAGAACGGATTCCTCTGAAGATTCATGGCTTCCTACAGTAACCAGGTTGGAACATACATTATGTGGCAACGGTGTACCTTGGCCGGCTTGGTTAAATACGTTAACTTTATTTCAGCGAATCGATTGCTTACACATTCATATTCTTCATGTAAAATGAATCTGAACTTAAAGTAATTATTTATTTCCTGTGGTCACGCTATATTTTTTAGCTTCTATGATATAGACGACTAAATATATGAACGTGTTAGTTCTTTGAACGTCCGGCCGGTCAACGAAACCGGTGTTGTCAAGCGTTAGACTCCAGCCTCGTAATGGAAGCCATGGAATAGTCTACAATAGTCCATTCTTTATAAACACAGCTACTAATTAAATCGCACACCAACTCCACTACATATTTAATTAACGATTAAAATTTTATTCCTAGTTCTCAATATATGTTTCAAAGAAACATTTATGCTAATTTAAATCTGATTATTTCATATAATTTTATTGGGAAACACGATCCAAAGTGACCAATTGATAAAGATATAGAGTAAAAAAGTAATTAAAATATTTCAATAAATTGCATAAAATTCCAATCATTTATTTACCATTGTAGTCTTGAATAACCAATAATTTGGTATGTTAACATTTACATTTACGACTAAGTATAAATAAATTATTGTCAATAGAAATAAACAGCGAGAAAGGAGACACTTAATATTTTCAAAACCATGATAATATTTAGAAAAGCGTGGTGTCCAATCTTAGAGATACATTTATATTTATCCTCATATAAGGTTAAAATTTTCTCATATTGGTAAACACAATAAAATGTCCGTACGACGGTGTTGCCACACGTTGTACACTACTGATAACATAAAAGAGCCCATTTATTTTTCTAAGTCCAACGCTCTGACCAGTTTGGGATCTGTTAGGTTTGCAACGCCTCTCTCCTCTTGCTTCCCCTTCGACAGGGGAAGTTTCGTTCGTCCAATCGTAGGTCTATTTGAAATGGCGCCCATATTTGGAAGACATCGTACGGCGGGTAAATCGTAACGAGATAAAATGTTTCATTACACCGCTATTAAACAAATATTTTGTATTTTTTTATTATACACATTTCATCCAAAGAGTGTGTTTGTAGATAAGTCATTTTAATGTTATTTTTAAAGGAGAATAGAAGATAGTGTGCATCTCATGTTTCTCATTGTATTTGGAATCTTCCACCCACACGAACGTCCTTAGTCGCGAATTCACATCCAATGACGGTGTATCCAGTGACGGTGAAGAGAAAGAGAGAGAGGGAGAATGAGAGAAGTAGCAACAAAGAAAGAAAACAAGAATCTGTTGTTGTATTTCACAATTTCATTTGAATAAATTAATGAAAGAGATTTCAGTTTTATTTATATTTGTTGTAATCTAAAACACGTTTTTTGTAATATTAATCTCGGATCACGATTTTATATGCTGCACGATTACAACCTGTGTTATATTGTAGATCATTGTATTATTAGAACATGTAATTTATTAGTTCCTTGAGTGGTTTAATGTGATTTATAACCCGAGAAATAAAATTTTATGTTATTAATTCATATTTTATACAAAAGTTTTCTATATTTATTTAATTTCTTTTGACATATATAAAAAATAAAAGAATCACAAATTATGTGAGATTACGTTAGACAATACGCGTGAAGAGAGAGGGAAAGAAAGAAAGATAGAGAGAAAAAGTGAAACAACAATAGAATAAAGTGAGAGAAAGAAAGAGTGGAAGAAAGAAAGAAAGAAAGAAATAGGAAGAAAGATAAAGAAAAGAACCTATGGTATTAATATGAGTTAATACATTTCAATTTGATTGGAATAAATAAAAGGGATTTGTCTTTTTTTATTTATTCATATCTGAAACGAGGTTTTCATATTATTGATCTCTGATTATTTTTTTAGGTTGCACGATTACTACCAAATTGTTATATCGTGGATAAATATGTCACTAGAAGATGTAATNTAAGGTTTTCAAACCCAACGGACCATATATAATTTCATATTGTTTTCAAGTGCTTCATTCAAGGGTGTGATAAGGTTTACGTAAGTACAAACGGAATCATAAATTTAACTTCTTGGTGCATTAGAGTTAATTATTTTGCTGTATTTAGATTGTTTGGTGCATATACTATTACATCATTATTAACTTAAAAATAACGTACTCTATTGTTGCACTGCTCAAGTTTCGTCGTCGTAAATAGAATTATTCCAATATTTTACCATTTATTTCGTGATCTTTTTGTAGTTATTCATTACAATTTAACACATTCATTACAATTTATAATATTGCCTTAGTTATTGTCGAATTAATTTATCTGCAGTTGTCATCCTAATTTATTTCTGTCATTTTAGTTGTCGGTTTGTTTATTTCCTGATTTAAACCCTGCCTCATTGTTGCACCCAAGTTTTCGTCGTCATAATTTCATAGAATTGTTACATCATTTCATTGTTACAAGTCGATTTTCTTGATTCTTTCGTATTCATTTGCATTTTAACACAATATACGGTAGTTATTGTCGAATTAATTAATCTCCAGTAGTCGCCCTAAATAATTATTTCAATCATTTTTGTCGTCGGTTTGTTTGNTTTCAATCATTTTTTGTCGCCGGTTTGTTTGTATATTAATTTTATTATTATCTCATTTGTTACTTCCGTAGTAAAAATATATTATTATACTAACATCCTTCATTCAGTGTTAGTTGTCATTTTTCGTGTATTCTCATTTGCTTTTGTCGTTAAGTTGCTAACTTTCTCACAACAATGGACACTATCGCATTCCTCAACTCATTCAAAGCTGATCTTCAGAAGGCGTACAATAACTTGGTACATTATATTGATACACGAATCAGTGCGCTGGAAGAGATCAATAAGAAAACGATCGGCGGTTGGACTACAGTTAGGAATTCTCGCCGTCCTTTCAACTGCTACCATCCGGTTAGACCAACGACTCATGCACCACCCCAACACTTCACTCAGAATAGGTTTAGTGTGTTAGATGACATGTCCCTGTTTCCTCCCTTACCCACTCGTTTCATTCCCTCCCGACCAGTACCTAAACCTGTTCACAAACCACGCACTGGTAAGCACAGCCGCCCAAAACCACGTAAAGTAGTGCTATCCAGAGATGATACCAACACTTCCACGCAGAAATCAAACGTGCTCATACTAGCTGATTCGCACGGTCGTCAGATGTCCTCCGTATTGCGTGGATTTCTTCCTAGCCAGTTCTCAGTCTCCGGTTTCTTTAAGCCAAACGCTCGTTTGGCTGAAGTTATTCGAGAACTGGACACTTACACTAAAAAACTCACTGAGCGGGACACAGTAATCATCATAGGTGGGCAGAACGATATCAACTTGGGTGGACATTTTAACGCGTCTGAACATCTACAGAAACTAAAAATGGCCTCCCTGCACACAAACATAGTGCTCTCTAGCCTGCCTCCACGCTTCAACGTTCCACAAATAAACCACGAAATTAACCTGGCAAACATCTCCCTAAAACATCACCTGGCAGACACAAAAATCACATTTTTTGATTTGCAACCACACCTGACTGCCAAGGACTTTACCCAGCACGGTTTACACCTGAGACCGTCTGGGAAACAGCACTTCGGTTCTCTCCTAGCTTCACATCTGACCTCACATCATCCACCTGCTCCATTACCTCCTCCTGCACGTACCTTATTTCCTCCTCCACCTCCCTCTACTTCTACTTCATCTCCTCCACCTCCCTCTGCTCCTACCTCATCACCATTTCCTCTATCTATCTCCACACCCATTTCTTCTCCTGTCCCCGTTCTTTCACCTACTGCTTCCTCATCTCCCACGTCAACATCTATTCCTCCTGTCGCCCCCATACACCGTTACAACTTGCGCTCAGGAGTACGATGTGGTACTCGAAGGTGACAATCGCGTTCAGGTGCTGTGTGCGAGCTTCATCCGGAACTAGAAGCTGTACCAATTTCAAATTCCTCTCCACAATCTAACGTCGATTCCATTTCTCGTGAGTCACAAACTCTTTGCGAAAATAAAATAATTATATTTCATCATAATGTCCAATCCCTTTCAAACAAATTGACAGACATTGAAATTCTGGTACACGAAAATCGATTCGATTTGCTATGCCTCACAGAGCATTGGCTTTCAACTAACAACATCAACGATACTGCTATTTCTAATTATTATTTAGCAAGTTCTTACTGTCGGCAAAATTTTAAAGGCAAAAATCCCCACGGAGGTACGTGTATCTACGTTCGTAATGATATTTTATCTTCTCCACTGACAGGCTACGAGAACTTCTGCGTAGATAGTGTGTTCGAAATTTCTGCAGTTGAACTGACCGACACCGGTATTGTTGTTTTGTGTATTTATAGACCTCCTCAATCAGATCTTGACATATTTTTTCGGAACTTCGAAAATGTTTTAGAACATATCGCACATAAATCTACTAAATCTATCGTTATATGTGGTGATTTCAATATCGATTTCTTGAGTACATCCGACTCTGCACATTCACCAGTTAATCGATTCAAGAATCTTATCGACTCCTTCAACCTTATTACTACGATAAATGACCCCACTCGCCTCTCCGGCTCATCTCAAACATTGCTAGATCAAATTATAGTCAACAATGGAATCTCGTATCTCTCTGAAGTGTTTATCGCCGGATACAGTGATCACCTTGCTCAAGTATTGACTATTAATAATACACTAAAACCGCTTAAAATCCTTTACAAATTTACAAGAGAGTTTAATGACATAAATAAATCCATATTCGTAAATTATTTGCGTGAAGAAACATGGAAAGATGTTTACAATTGCCAAAACACCGACGACAAATTCAATGTATTTATCTCAACATTCCTAAAACATTACAACTCTAGTTTTCCCATAAAACGCAAGTTAATTAACACAAAAAAATACAATAGATGGATCACCCTAGGGATAAGAATTTCTTCAAAAAACAAACGCCGTTTATATTATCTTTCAAAACGCTATAACCAACCACCCGAATTCCATAATTATTTTCGTAAATATAAGACTATTCTCCGAAAAGTAGTCTATGCAGCTAAAGTTATGGGAAACGACAGACATATACTAAAATCGAACAACCGGATGAAATCCATGTGGAATATTGTTAACAATTTCACGTCAACTTCTGAAAATCGCGAAGTAAATGTTTGTTTACTAAACGATGGCAAAATCGTATCAAATCCTCAGGACATCGCAAGTTTGTTTAATTCTTACTTCTCAGAAGTTGGTAAAATAAC
>NNCF01127373.1:279191-361649 GCA_002313205.1 Laupala kohalensis
GAAACAGTCTGGTTCACGTACACTATACACGCAATAGTAGTAATATTCATCGCCCTAGAGTGTCAACCACTCTTTGCCAAAAAGGATTTTATCATTCGGGAATCGTTCTATATAATTCCCTGCCCAAGAATATAAAAGATATTATGAAATTGAATCTGTTCAAATCAGCGGTTAAAAACTACCTCCTGCACCAGTGCTTCTACAATGTAAAAGAATTTATTGATTTTAATAAAAGTTAAATTCGTCTTGTACTTTATCACGCCATTGCTGTAGTACTTTTTAAAAAACTTATAACAATTTCAAAAACTATTTTCTTGCATGATTGTGTTGTCTTATGGCTCATATTAATTTAGTTTTATGTGTACTCAACTTTGGCACGGTTGTGTACATAAATTCTGTAGCCCCATCCTGGCCCGGGTTTTTCTCCATTTTTCCTTCTGGTAGAGGCGGATTTATCATACAGGTTCTCTAGGCTTTGTCTAGGGGCATGTTTATTGTAACAATAAATCGAGAATTTAGTGTTATTTTAATTCTTATGATTTTTAAACACTTTACTCAGAATAATCTATAGTTCGATAATAACTTGTACACGTAATTTTTGCTTAAAATTACAAACATATTGACATTCTATTAGTATTATAACTCGCAGCCAACTTTTTATCTTATCTAGGAACTTTTGCTGAAATTTTTGAATCCGCCTCTGCCTTAGGGCCCTTGATCGGAATTGATGGGATGGTCCCTTGCTTGCTTCCGGAGAGTAAATTAGTTTTTTTTCCTCCACGTGGTCATACGCAGTTTGTACTGTTTTTTGACAATAAATTTATTTATGTCACTATTAGATGTAATTTATTTCTTCCTTAAGTAGTTTTATATTATAACTCGAGAATTAAACTTTTCTGTTATTAGTTCATATTTGAGACAAACGTTTTCTATATTTATTTAATTCCTTTTCACATATATGAAAAACGTAAGAGAATCGCAAATTTTGTGAAATTACTTTCGACAATACACATCACTTGTTGGCAATGAGATTTGATTTTTTTACTTCACTGTATAAATATAAGAAATAATAGGAATATTTATAAGTAATTTGTGATTCGATTTATATTAATTCCATACGAAATCTTGCAATTATATTCAAATTCTGTTAAAAACTATATTTTATCATAGTATTACGCAAACGTTTTTTACAGAAACTCTAACATCTTTTACATTGCCTATGAAGACCTTGCGAGACAACGAATCTCGAGATGTCGTTAAAATATAGAGAATGGTAAAGTTTATTGAAGTCAAGGATATACAGAATATTTTTGTTATAGAAGTCTAAAATGTGTATAATAAAGAAATACAAAATATTTGTTTAATAGCGGTGTAATGAAACATTTTATCTCGTTACGATTTACCCGCCGTACGATGTCTTCCAAATATGGGCGCCGTTTCAAATAGACCCACGATTGGTCGAACGAAACTTCCCCTGTCGAAGGGGAAGCAAGAGGAGAGAGGCGTTGCAAACCTAACAGATCCAAAACTGGTCAGAGCATGGGACTTAGAAAAATAAATGGGCCCTTTTATGTCGGTAGTGTACCACATGAACTTGTCTACTTCGTAGAAAAATGAACGAGAATCGCTTAGAGGAGTCTACGTAGACTCCATTCCTGCGCCGTGGAGAAATTTCTACGCGGATCAAGAATCGGTCTGCAGATGACGCGACGTCCATGTAGCTTCTCTACCTTATAAAGAACTACAGCTTGATGTAGTGCGGCGTTTTGATGTTTCACTTCCGTAATCTCTAGTATCCTGACATTATTTTACTTTTTATTGAATATCTCATTTTAGATCCTACGACTTATGATTGGCATAAGGTTTTCATACTTTCAGAATACCAGTGAATAATTTCAAAAAGTTTTAAGAAATTCCTTCATTTGCATGTATATTTTTTTTTTCAGATAAAGTTAAAATATCTTAAAATACTGTGAGAGACGTTGTTAAATTAAAGTTGCAATACTCACAAACTATTCTCGCAAAGGTCATGAAACGTTGTCCACTTGTTAACTGTCATAATATCAAAGAATTTACAAAATATTAACTAAATCTAGCATTTCTGATTTATGTGAATTATTACCTTTAGTAGATCATGTCCACATAACTTCCCTATGTCACCGTTTGTTTTTCATAAGCTTAGAAAATCCATGGCCATGCCTATCGAATTAAACTCGTGCAACAATGGTTTCTTACAAAGAATGAAATAATCTTTCAACTATACTCTCCATCAACAAACTATACTCTGAGATTAGAAATATACACTGCGAAACTTTTTAGAAAGAAATAAGGGACGTTTTCAAACTCAGCGAATTTTTACGAATAAAATAACACCCCACATGCCATAGAAAATACAATTATGAGATTCTTCGATTTTTTTCGATCGCTCCTGGAAAATTAATTTCGAATTGGAAATTATATTGCTCCAAAAATGTCCACCTACCGTAAAAATGATTCAAATAAAGATGATAGATTGCTTTTATTCCAGTAATCTGACTTGAAGTGCTATACGATACAGAAAATACACAGAGACTGCAAAATAACCTCCTCTTCCATATTTCAAGAAAACAGGCATTTTTGAAATGTTACGTTAGGGTAGGATGTTGTAGAATCGACTATATTAACAAATAAATATGGCTTCAAAATTGTTTTTCGGGCACAATTCAACAGAAATGCATTTTTTATCTCCCTTTTCTGCCATTTCCGATACATTTTTATGTTTCAAACTTCCGAGACGCGACGAAAATTCGTTCCCCAAATGTTTTCGAGACGATTTTAAAGACCAAGTATCTACAACGCCAGCAAGTGCCTTATAATGTATGACAGTCTGTGACGCTCAGCTTTATGTACCTATATTAGATAGATTAGATATATGCCTACGTTGACTAATGCGTGAATCAGTCACGACAATGCACCAGACATTTTCATCCCTACTCTGCCATTAAAAGTAAAATTTCGATAATTCCAGAAGTTGACTTTTATATATTTGATTTAGCAACATTTGCTTAAAAATTCATCAATGCAGAGCCTAGATTATGCTCCAAACATGAAATTCACATATTATGTGCTTTTTGTTTCGTAACCACCCATCACAAAAGATTTTTTCATGTCGAATTTAAAAAAAGGGTAAAATGTGAGTTTTCGAATTTTCTCTATTTTCATACACAATTCAGACTAATTGAAATATCATCTAAATTTATGTTGCAAAAGTTGCCAATTTAAATATCTAGAAACGGAACTTACGGATTTTGTAAAATAAATTTGTTACGGACGCGAAAGGACAGAACAGTATTCTTGTTTTTATTGTTCGCATGATATATCGTTTTCGCTATATCCTATGAATTACAAGGGTTAACTACTCAATTTATGTAAATAAATGTTGCTCAATTAAATACCAAAAAATATTTCTGAAATTTTAGATATTTTTCTTCTTAGGGAGTAAAAAGCGGTAGAAATATTTGGTGCTTTGACAAAAACGATTGTCTCTAAAAGAATCTTCTCTCCGCGCTGATTAAAGAGAGACGCATAAAGAAATTTACTAAGAGGAGTGAAATTATTTGTTTGGATGTGCTGAATGTCTGGTACATTCATCAAAGGAGAGAGAAAAATATTTAAATATGGGAACTTGAAATTTTTACTGGATGTGGTTTATGTGTTGTAGAACCTCAGTACGAAAACGTGTTTTGAAATTCCGATTTTAAAAGGAGGAATTAGGGGGAAATGTGTGGGCTTTTTTTCAATTTTTACTAAATATCACGAACTCTTAGATTTCACCATAGTTTTTGAATGTGAATATGCATGTAATTTATAACACGAAGGTTCAACTCCATAACTTCTCAACTAAAACTCCTGTGCGAAACTTGGCATGGTGAATTTTACACTTACTTCTTCTTAATCTTCTTCTGTGATGGCGAAATGACCACTTCAATTTGATGCTTTTGAAACTGTTGAAGGAAACAAGACCTAGATAGTATTAGGATCGCAAGAACATTTTTTTATGGGGCTTTAGGGCTCGTCAACATCGAGGTCATTAGAGCCCATGCAGGTAGGGAAAAATGCAGTTTCGCACCATAGAGAAGAGCCGTAGTGACTCTTCCCCGTGTGTGGGACTCGCTGAATATCCCGACCATACCCACTAAAAAACCCTCCTGAATTCAACAAATATCTAAATACAAAGATGAAAGAACTCCCAATTTGACTTGTAATATCCATAATAAGGCTCCTGTGGATTGATGCTGTTAGAAGTTTTACTTTGGATCATTACTTGTTGGCTTTTTAAATCAATTTAGATGTTATGTAGAACAGTATTAGATAATAGTCGTAACCTATCTTTTTATAATCTTGGAGGTTTATGCGGCCAGCGTCATGCAATTCTTGGCAATTTGGTTGGAACCTACATTTGCTTATCATAAATATTTGGTTTCTGTTTTTCATCAGAAGTCAAAAAATAAATAAAAACCTTCTTAAAAACAAGTTTTTTTACGCCATGTACTAAAACGAATAAAATAAGATTAGGTTTGTAATTAAGTAATGTATTGCCAAATGCTAACACCTTCATACAAATTTCCTGTTAGTAGATCCTAATAAAAATAAACGTACTTTTTATCTATATCGCAGAAAATGATATAATATTTAACTTTGAAATATTTGTTTTAAAAAAGCTGGTTGCATTAAATGATAATAAAAGTAGATACCAATTAATTTTATAGCACAGTAATTGCTTGATATGTTAGTAGGGGAGAGTGGGATAAAGTGGCCACTCCAAAGAAAAAAGGTTCTTCAGTAAACTTATTAAAAAGAAATTAAATTACAAAAAAGTATTTAATATGTATAACATTTGGTGTAGAATCAATAGCCATCAATAAATAAATAATAACTTGAAATACATTTTTCAAATTTTTATTTTTTCCAACTCTTGCAAAGTGGGCACTTCGCCCCATATTGCAAAGTAAAGTGGCCAGGAAATCTAAAAATGTTAAATATATTTACATATCTAACTCAAAACTATATATTTGGCATTCATCTTTATAAATCGATATTAATGTTGCATATACTCGTACAATACATTAATGTGAAGTAATAGTCTTACTCGGAAAAAAGTAAATGTCATTTTCTTAGAAACTAAAATTGTTTAAATGGTGTACCAATGCATTGATGGGTCTAAACCTGCACTACCGTGGACCTGATTGTTAAAGAAATTCACTGCTTTCGTTTTATCGAGTAGCACGTTCATCTTGTTCAGATATTATTTTGTTTCATTGCCTTTCTATTTATCTAAAATCTAAATTGCAGTAAACAAGACATCTTAAAAGATGATAAAGAAACGAAATTTGAAAAGTCTTTCATAAATTTATAAACGAATTTAACTTTACCAGTATTTAAAATTTTTAAATGAAAAAGAAATTGAAACTGGTTACAAATAATACTTTTGGTTTTGTAAATACAAAAATATTAATAAAAGATTCAGGCCTACAGTTCATACATCTAAATAATGTTTAAATAAGCAAATAATTAAACTTCAGAAGCGATTGGAGGTCCTGGTCACTTTACCCATCATGTTTCTGGCCACTTTACCCCATTGGACACCATTTCACAAAACCACAATTGCCTACAACGTCGAACTTTCCATTTCATCATATGCCATACCATATTAAAAGCAATTAGGCTGAGTTTTCAGCAAATTGGATCAGTTATGAAAAACCAAATAACGTGAAATAACTGAACCTTACATCAGCACTAAAGCAATTACAAAAACATTGAAAACTTGAGAACCTTATTAACAGATAGGTCACGCTTTGACAAAACACTAATGGCTTCTAATGAGTTAGTTCACAGCATCGTTGCCAAATTGGAGTAGTTTCCAAAGAGTACAAGATTTTTTTTTTATTTCTTCTGACTGACTTCACAGGCTCCGTGTCTATTTAGCTGAGCATTACAGGGATCGATTCATCTTGTAGATCTCAATCGCGTCTATCTGAGACACTGAACAAATCCGCTGCGCAAGGCGCTGCACATCCTCGCCAGGAGGAGACATGCTGCCCTTCTATCTATGCTTAACGGTATTATCTGATGCCATCAATCTTTGCAAAACTCTGCGAACACAGCATACTTATCTTTGGTTTCTACCAAACTCGATTTCGTCGCTATAACCAACATATCCAACTTGAAATATTCTGATATAAAGCTGTCTTGTTCCGGCACATGGGGTAATCACATAGTATGTGATCAAGTGTTTCTTCATCTTGCTCACAGTAACACGTTTTAGTCAAGGGAAATTAAACATAAAAATGCCAAGTTATGATGTAATCGGTAAGTAGGATTTTTTTATTTTTTCATTACATGTGTTAAGATGAAGTCAAAACAAATTTTTTGCGAAATTGGACTGGAGATTCACGAGAAAATTGTATAAAGGTGCATTTTTTATGCATTTTTAGTGCATCGCTACACTATTTTTTAATATCTCCGTTTCTAATGGTCGTAGAAAAATAAAAAATACTCGTGAATGAATAAACTATCGAACTGATTCGTTATAAATAATTTGAAAATGAATCCTAATCTCAAAAAATTAAAATGTATGAAATTTCGATTTTTTTCCACTAAAAATGCAATAAAAAACGAAACCATCGGCAGATTTTTAGGAAAATTTGCAAGAACGTGTATGTCGATGCTATAAACACATGATTACAATTTCATAAAGATATTTGAATTTTACGGCCACAATCGGCATTTTTCGAAAAAAATTCAAATTGCCGCCATTTTATGCAAAAACATCGTAGGCAAAAATTGTTTTTTCAATTTGTAGGACGTTTTATGTTCTTCTTGTGAGCATACGCAAGAATGAGTTACTTTATTTAAAATTCTCATTTTAGGACTTTGAAAATTTGTCAATTTTCACTTTTTTGCCATTTTTATCACTTTTTGTCATAAAACACATCTTATTCGCCAATTTTTTAATAAAAAAGTTTTGAAGCAATATTTTATGAAGTAATATTGCAACTTTCGTTCAAAAACTGAGTGTCATTCACTACACCAACCACTGTCTTCAAATGTCGCTCACTTTGATACACCATTTATTTATGCTATTTGATAGTATTGCAAAGAGTCTCTTTTCCTCTAACGACACTTTATCCACACAAACGTGCGACTGTGTCCTTTAATTCACATACATTTTAGTACATGGGTTACTGTTGTACATACGCTGTTGATAATCCTTTCCTTGCCGAGGAAGAATAAAAATACTCCTAGATAGTACAAGCCAATTGACACTTTACCCCGACCGATCGCTTTACCCCAGTATCCTCCACTACCCAATGTATGTATTTTCTTTACAATTCTCGCGACAAGCTTTTTGAAAACAAACAATTCAACATAAAATATTAAATCATTTCCTAATGGAATGAATTTCTTATGGATAATGAAACATGCATGGAGGTATTAGCATTAGGCATTGCATTACCTTAATATAAACGTAAACTTATTTTATTCGTTTTAGTACATGGCGTAAATAAAAGTTTCTTTTTAAAACGGTTTCTTTACTTATCCAAACGAATATATAAACGATAAATGTGAAAGTGTGTGTGTTTGTTTGCTACTTGAGCACGATTACACCTACACGATCACGAAACCACTGAGCAGATCGTGATGAAATTAAGCAAGAACACAGTTTAGATGTCCAGGATGAACATAGGATAACTTTCATTTTTAAAATGTGTGAAAAGAAAGATAGAAAATAATTTTCACGACAAATGTCGATGAAATCGGAAAAATGATCCATCGTACTCGCCTATCCAGCCTAAACGGTTAGAAATAGGTGACAACTATGAGTGGCAATAATGTTCATCTCAAAGTCTACAAAAAAGTCCAGAATGACATATATCTCTCTATTAAGTTATCGAAACAACATTATTAAACATAGTAGTGTTAAAATACTTCAATATAAGGAAGTAATTTAAGAAGAAGAAATTAACCTTCATCAAATTTAATGAAGTTTTTGTTTTGTGCATTTAACAAAGATAAAAAATGTTATTAAACCGAAATATTACAAAGAATAGTTAAGACTTTACAAGCATTTTAATGAAGTGTAGCAACCACGCAGCCGCCGTTGTGTCTTGTCTCGCAAGCGAAAATTCGACCGCTGCGTGACTCCCGGCGACTCGTTTATTTGAGATGAATAGAGACACTTTTGATGCGTCAGAGTTGGGCCACCATTGATGTTGGAGGGGGGGGGAACCTCAAAAACCCTTGTGGGTGGAGTGGGGAGGAAGGGTCATATACAGATATTTAATAAAAAAGATGGGTTTAATCCATAAATTTCGATTGTTTTGTTTCTCTCACGGACAACTTAACGTTGCCCGCTCAAACTCAAAATGGTGTACTCAATCAAACTTTGTATTAAATTTGTATTATAATGAATTTGTAAAATTAGGATGCAGTACATATATTTTAAAAAAACAATAAGTAAAAGTATTTTGATCACACGGTGTAGATAGTAGTTTTTCGTGAGTGAAAAGAGATTGGTATAAGAAATATCTCGGCCAACGCCGGGAAATGAGCCTGTTACATTACAATTTTCTGTATTTTACTTTGTTTATTTATTTGTCATTATAATTAATCTTGCTTGTTCACATCACGATACTAAAAAGAATCTTTTTAAACACAAACTTTTATTTAATATAAATAAGTATAATAAAATTGTCCGTGTGGTACACCATCCGTTGGCATAAACATCCTTTTGAAAAGTGATCGTAATGATAAGATAAGAATTTATAATGAAAGGGCTTTGGTTATGCAATGCGTTGTACTTATTTTTCGCTTACGTTATGTATTTGTTAACAGACGTATTGTTTTTCAGGGGGCATTCCACGGAAATAATCAGGTGCGAGTTATCTCGGAATAAAATCGCAATAAAAGACTTTTTAAAAAGTTTGAGTTTAATATCATAATATTGCATTGTCATCAGGTTTATATTAGTGAGCCCAATTTCTGTGCAAGATTGACTCAAACATAATGACTAACAAACTAAGTAACAAGTCAAGCTAAATGAAAGCTTGTAAAGAGATATTTATAATAGCGACTTATTCATCAGCGATTTCAGATAATTTTCATTCCCAATTATAGAAATGACGTCATATTACATCATATATTGTAAGAATAGATTAATTCTTAAATATTAATTAAAATAATGAAAGTTTTGAAAGGCAGGAATGTTTCGTGAGCAAGCGAAAACGGACCACAACATCGGCTACGGTGCCGCAGTGGAAGGGGAGATGGGTCCACGACCGCTGTAAAGGACGCAGGGTTTTGTATTTCCTTGTTCAAAGGACGGGCAATAAAATACGACGAAGTGAAGTGTGTCTGCGTTTTTCACGTTATTTTGGTCAGAAGCTGAAGGGAGGTAGAAAATAGCTAACATGTAATAAATGACGTCGTTAGAATTGAAACTAGGAATGAACGGAAAATCGCAGGATATATTTTTGAAAGAAACGAGGTCGACGTTGGTGACAGATCTGGATACTAGCACGCAGTTACAAGGAAGACGCAGATCGTGGTCGAGAAGGGAAGTAGATGTTTTTTATGAGTTAAAGGACGACAAAGGGTGGCATACCCGAAGAACAAGTGAGTGGGAGAGCGAGACCCCTAGCTCTTAGAACTGTCAGTGAATAGGTGACAAAAAGCAGTGGACAGGCGACTGCTTGGCGAGCGTCGTAGAACCGGAGATAAAGAGTTTAAGAGATGGGTTTGACATCTCAAATTTTCGAAAGCTGTCTAAATTTGGTATTCCGTTGTTAATAAATTGAAAAGAAGCATCTGGTTAGAATCACTGAGGGGATGGTTGGAAACAGATGACGCCGTGGAAGTGTGGAAATTTCCTAAAAAGGAACCTGATGATTGACCAGGGACACGCTCTCGTCACTCTGAAAGTGACCAATTACAATGACTACACGTGGAGTAACAATTTAATGCTACTGAACTAAAAACGTTACATGATTTTTGGAAACGAAGCACGTGAGCAAGCCTCTGATGGACAGAGTGGCGACGAGTCGATATAACGACGAGCAGAGCTCATTACATTACTACTTCAGATTACATTACTATTCAGACAGCATTTTCCGTGATTAATATTTTCATTCTGAGATGTACTCAGAATTTTCGACCGTTAGGTCTTGAAGTTTTTCTTACAAGTTGCACTTGAGTGACAACATGGACTTCTCGAATTTTTTACAAGTGTCGAAACTTCAACTTAATAAGTTTTCTCCGAGATTAAGTTGAAAGTCACTGTTTTATTTTGTTCATTAATGAGTTGAGATACAAAGACATTCTGATCGAATCTCATCAAACATCAATGAACTTTTACGGCGAAAGAACCTTTACTACGGTGGCGAGGCGCTGCACTTCCGGGAAGGAACGGGAACAATTGCTGACGTGTCAACCGCAGAGGGGCCTGGTCTCAAGCTACGAATGAGCTGACAGTTGGGACGATGAAGGGCTCCATGAACGAGTTGACGCTACTAATGGCGCTCCGATCTCCAACCACTTCTTTAGACTGACCGTCCATCATTAACCAAGGTAATCTTGAGCTGGCTTTGACTAGTATTAGGAGCTTAAGTGGCTGAGAAGGCTTAATGCGACGATCAAGACATATTATCGCCCTTGCTCAGAACATTTGTAATTATTTTGTTAACCAGGGTTTAAGAAGATGAGCAATAATTATGGTTCCTCTCTTAATCCGAGTCACATTAATATAAATAGCTGGTATTACTAATATACCAGGAGATAGTATAAAGAGAGAGTAAATGTTCAGTGTGTTACATGGGGTATGTGTGATTTTGGGGGTGTATGCATGTTTTAGTTATAAGTAATATGTATGTGTGGTAATAAGTATTTTAGTTAATTATGTTTTTGAATGTGTTTTCCTGTGGTAAGGAACTCAAGTATGTGTTTTCACTTACTAAAAATAACTCGAACTATGATGTGTTTGATTAGAGTACGAGCTGGCTAGGACAACTTTACTAAGGTGAGTGTTATCCATTACACTATCCACATCTTAATTACCCCGTTATCTTACAATATAGAAGAATACAACCTCTGGAAGTGAACCGATAGAAAATATGAGTCTCTCGTATGAATAATAATGTGGATCTCACCTTCCGTTCGCAGAGAGCGAATCTGTGTCTCCAAAGGTCTCAATGCACTCAGTGGCAAACTCTCCAAGTAGTTGCGACTGAGGTCGAGGAGACGTAGCTTCTTGAGAGGACGAAAAGCATCGACTGCCACGAAAGAGATCCAATTGCCGTACAAATGCAACTCCAGTAGGCCTCCTAGGTTAGCGAAAGCACCACGTGCCAGTCGAGTCACGTGGTTGAATGACAGATCCAACACCTGTAATGCCTTTAGGTCATCGGGGAATTCTTCTAACTCCTGCAAAAGTGAAAAGACAAGTAACGAAAGCCATAACCCGAAACGTAATAAAATAAAAGCTTACCGAATATTGGAAGTACTTATGAATTATATATGTAAAACATGAAAAATGGAATGTCATTCGTACCGTTTCGCAGATTTTTTTAAAAAAGGTATTTTATGGAACTATAATTTTATAAGGTCTAAAATGTTACAAACAAAAGATTACCACTGAGCAGAGGTTAAGAAGCGAGAGCAATACATAAGAAAAGTTGCCTCAATTTCTATCCTCACAAATAGATTTTTTTAACTTTTTGATTAAATATCGAAAAAATCGCATAAAATATTCATTAGGACCATTAAAGCAGTTTAATTTTAACCCACCAGTTTGTTTAATTTAAAAAATTCTCATTATAATAATAAAATATCAGGGGACTGAGCTATGCTCAATTTTATTCATTATAAAAATAATTTTCAAGTAAATTTTTTCTTAAATGTATTTATAGACATTTTTTCACAAATGTATTTATAGTCTATTTTAATGGGTTAATTTGATTTGTTTACTTCATGATTTTACGTTAAAATTAATAAAAAACAATAATTGTTATACATTTGTTCTTTTAACTTTTAGTATTATTATACTAGTAGACTGAGCTACGCTCACGTTTAGTAAATATAAGAATACTTTCAAGTAAATTTTTAATAAATGAATATTTATTTATAATTTATTTGATTAGGTTGCCCTATACAGATGAAAAATTGAAAGCGCAGAGACACAACAAGCAAATAATAGATTTCCAAGCACAGATGCAACATGAATAATCCGCGCAGGGATTACAACGCTAGCCGTTCTTCTGCGTGACAACGTCACACTCCTGTCAGCGGTAGGATTTTATAAGACCCCATGGGCCAACTCACAGTTCTAAACATTGAGATTTTATAAGGTCAAAGTGGACGCTTTTGCTTGAAGCACCGGCCGAACGCTTCGAAATGGATGGCTGCCAAACATTGAAAATTGTTTATAAACCTCCTCCTCAACCCCGAAAGCTGCTTTATTTGGTGTTGATGGAAATATTGCCTTGCGAAGGATGAACGAAATGAACGGGACAATGCAAGATTATCGTTGTAGGATTGTCAAAATCCTAAGTGCAAAGCGACAACGGTTTCACAAAAATAATTTTGCAAAACGAATTTTCACAAGATTGACACTTATGCCATTCGATTTCTGGTATTAAAAACCCTATATATATCAAGTCTTGGCGAAATCCCACCATATGTTTACGAGATAACCAATTTAAACTTACAATTATTGCTCCAGAATAAAAGATAGAGGAAACTAATTCTAAAAGAGGTGAAGTCCTGCGGAAAACCTCCCTCAATTTTGTGGTAGGAAATCTGAAATGGGTACTTCCTTATAAGAGGGAAATAGGAGACACTTATGTATTCTGTTTTTGTTCACACTACAACGAAGATAAGCTTTTATCTAATGTGGAGAGTTTTCAATTTTCCTATTTTTTGATACAAAAAGTTGTATCAATAATATTATACATAGTTTATTGTTTTATTTTCACTATTACCTTTCAAACAGCTAGTTTAGATTCTACTCAAGAGATAGGATAATATAGTGAAATTACATTATCAACAAATCACTCTACAACTTGTAAGTTTTGTGACAGAAAATTGTAACTTTCAGTTTTCTTTCTGACAAATATCACGAGTATAACTATTTTCAAAAACAAATTCGAAGCATAACTACAGAAATTATGTGAAATAGTAGAATCGCTAGAATAGTCTAAATGGCGTTATCAAATAATTTCTACAGGTTTTTTTCATTTCATATTTTATGAAACAATACATACAAAATTTCGAGTTCATAAGCTTGAAGTAAAGGGTATAGAAAGTTAGTTGATATTTTAATATTTCCGAAATTATCTCCGATACACAGAAACTATTTCAAAATTTATTTCCTCGTGAGCATTTTGAAATGAGTGTTCTTCCTCCCAAATCTTTACTAAACTTCGAATTTTTATCACACCTTAGCATTATAAAATTAGTTTGTTATTAAAGGAGTAGTTCAATAGTTTAATTGTAATCAAGAAAAAGATCCTTGTGGAATCATTTTAGGACATGATTAAACAAACTATACTCGCAATCAACGAAATTTAAAAAAAAGAAGGAATTTTCCGATTGACTTTGTCTTATCAAGGAAACAAGTATCTAACATAAGTGCAGATGACTTAATATTCAATAAAACATTGTGAAAGGAACTAATGACACATTATTCCATGGTAATGAAACAAATAATTTATTCGAATCACGATATCGGTAAAGTGAGTTTTTCGAAACATATTTTACTAGTCTCTGCTTGAAAGAGGGGTGCACAGGAACATTAAATCGTTTGTTTTGAATGCGTTCTTTTTCATACCTTGAGCTTGTTTCTCGTTAAATTGAGCAATGTGAGTCGCTGGAGACCTTGCAGACGCTCCTTGGGGAGAAGTTCCAGCTCATTGAGTCCTAGATGCAGAGTGAGCAGATTGGGAAGACTGCGGAATGCGCCTGGAGACACTCCTCTAATGCGATTTCGTTCCAAGTGCAGATGCAACAGATCGGAGAAAGCTTCCAAATCATTACTTGTGACAATCGTCAGGTTGGTGGATGTGATATGCAGTTCCTATGAAAAACATTCATTAACTAATTTCTGGTAACAATAAACTAAATAAGCAAACTTATCAACTTTTATGAAAGATTTTTAAAACATTGACTCCTTTACATGGAAATGCAATCAAAAGACAAGTTTTAATAACACTCCATGATCACAACGTTAAACGTTACAATAAAAAAAAACGATCTAGTTTCTAATATAACTGCAATGTTTAAAAAAGACATTGCAATAGTCGTGGATCCTCCGATAAACTTCCCTTAATTTACCACTCAAAACATCTTAGCTTGTAGGGTTAAACGGTCCCGAATCCCCCGATAGACTGTTGTATGGTAATATTTAAATTATAAACAAATTTCGAAGGACTACATGATAAATACCATGCTTTATTACAAATTATGGTTTATTATAAACTAAGGATACAAATGAAAAATACTAAAAAGTAAACCGTTAACCTAGATCTTAATACTAGAACAGAATATAAAATTTAGAGAACAAAATTGGAATGAAAGTCTAGCCATGGGATTATCAAAGCTAATATTTTCCTTCAATTTCGGAATTGTTTGAGTGAATTATTGTGAGAACTCCCATTAATGCTATTAACGGTACCAATTTGCTTCCTTCATTGAAACACGTGGAGGTAGGTGAACAGATCTTCCGTACTTTTCAGCTTGTTTGCTTGGTTGATCCACGGTAGAGGATGTTAACATCAGTCACATTAATGTTCACGTCCTTACAAGACGTTGCAGAGTTCAGACACATGGGTTATTTGCACCTACGTTTAACTTTTTTTAACTAGGTTGATGTATCACTCGCAGTTTACACTGTCGTGAATTCAACGAGCTACATTGATTGCACGGGAGATTTTATGATTTACGCTAATGAGACGGTTGTCTCATAGCCTCAGCGCCAAGTCTGCTCCTACACAAGTTTTCTCCAGGAATGCGAAGTGTTTCGAACGAAGACTTCTCCAGCAATGCCGCTGCGGGGTAAATACATGAAATTATTATTCAGCATGTAATGTAATACTGAAAAACATTCAATAGTTCTTGGAAAATAATATTTTATGATTATATTTAACAATATGATTGAATTAATTTTGGTTACATAATATATTTCAGAAAACCCAATAACTTAAGTGACTGCTTATCACGGGGCTGACATTACACAAAGGTTTATAATATTACTCAAAACTGACATTATGCAAGAATTTTATAATATATTTCCAGGGCGGATCTTTAAATCGATAGTTTAAATAGTTAGTGTCATTTTAATCGTAACTCGCCAGCCGGATCTCCATGGCGCCAGCCGCAAGAGATAAGAACTTTTCCTGTTTGTCCCGTCTTTGTGGTGAGAACCTATTTTTCTCTGTGGTCAAGCCCGAGGTGACACACGATCGTATGGCTCGCCACGCCACTGCACTCTGTCACCCCCCTCCATGTGACATTCCTCCCTCTTTCTTCCTAATTGCATTTAAATGCATAAGACAACGCCTTACCATCTCCACAAATTATCGTAGAGCCGTGTGCAACGACTCCCTTCCCAATGACTTCTCCTACCATGAAGAGCTCCTCAATACATTCAAATATCCACATGGAATCCCCCACCCCTATCAGGGCAGTTTCCAGGGTTCGTGGCGCTTTCGGGAAGTTACAAACCAATCCCCCCGCACACCCCTCACGGTTACTTAAACTGGTGACCGCCCATCCGAGCTCCTTCTCTTCTGCTTCTTGATCATCATTTCTGCTATGGGGAACTCGCTGGAGACGATGTGACGTGCCCGAGACTGGGTGCGTCGGCGACGGGACGCAAGAGCGTCCCGCGCGGCTTCACGGGGCGCAGCCGACAACAGTTTTGATGACGGTCTGTATTGACGATAATGGGAAGCATATGGAACATTTTAAATGGACCTTGACGTCCTTACGAGTCTTTAGAACATCTTAATGCAATATATTGATCTCTCGCTCCGATAAGGGCATTTAACATAACTATGTAATCACACATCATTATAACTTTTTAATTATAAGCTCTCTTCGACCTTATATGCAAATTCAATTATTAAACCTTTGTTATAGTTTATATGTGTCAATGTTTTATTAACCAAACGCCAAAACCTGAATAGAGAATTACTCTTAACTATTGCCAAGCGAGTATTCTAATTATTTCCTCTGGGGCCTATCCCTGTCTCTTATACACATCTAGATGTGTATAAGAGACAGGGTAAATCATTCATTTTAAAATGTAGAATNGCGCGACATGCTAAACTGTTCTTCAAAATTCCGCATTTCCTGCAATGCCAACATCCACAAGAGTGCCGTGAATCAATAATTGAATGTCATACATTACATTGTAGGTTTTCGTAGGATTCTTCATACCACGAATAATATTTATAGAACAGAACCGAACTGCGTAACCTGCCAACGATGAATTCACTTTGTTAAAAATAATCCATGAATAATATGCCGAGCTTACACCATTTCATATGTATAATCTGGGTATTAAATTATTTTAAAGAAATTATGAAATTGGGTTTGAAATCCTAATTTGAGAATGATGAATCAAAATGTTTTTCTTGAGAGGTTCGATAACTAGAAGCCGATCCGGCACATTTTAGTCCATGTATCGTTAGTATATGTCAGTAAGATATCGAATATATTACATTTAAATTCATGTATACGTTGTTCCAATATTCTAATAAAACAGAACAAAATAATAAATGTATGTTCTTTGATAATTAATAGTTTTCTTTCGAAAACAGCTATGCTGTATTAGGTACATTGTATCACAACACTTCGAAAATTTGAAACATACTTTTAAATAAAAATATATGAATTTTGAGATTTGCATGTTTACTTACTTATTTCATTGTAGCAACCCCACCGCGGTTTCGCTCGTGTGGTTTTGTCTTCTTTATACTTTAGAATAAAGGTAAATGACAAGTTTAAAATGTTTGCTTCACGTGAAGCACCTCATACCGTGTAGCGTGCCAGCCGAATGTTTGTCTGGTCCTCCCATGGCAACACACGACGGCGGCAGCGGTGGTTGATTGAAAAACTAAAACGCTTGAATTATCTAAACTATTCGTCCAAATTGTACGATTTAAAGACAGGTTTCATCTTTCTTAAATGTAAAAAAACACAGAATGCATCCAATTTAATGAGGAGTTATTTTTATCTATTTGAATTACACTCTTAATTTGCAGTATTTTAACGCTACTATTTTTAAAAACTTTTTTTTTCAATTATTTCGGTTAACCTTTGTCGATAGATATGTGCCGTTCCAGACTAGATTTTTTAACCCTTTGAGACGGAACATATTGCCATTAATTGTTTTTCATTATCTCCAACCGCTTAGGCAACTTCAAAAAAATCTCTTAAGATTGATTTTCCCCGACTTGATTGTATATTATCGTTATTACCTATTACTTGCATATCTAAGGCAAAATATATAAGAAAAACTTGCCAGAGAATATATCTATGAATTTAAAAAAAATCACAAAAATCGGACCAGTGGTTCTCGAGATTTAAGACGACAAAAGGTTTGCAGACAGACATGGGAGAGACTTTGTTTTACTCATATAATTTAGATAGGTACATATTAATTTGTTTTAAACATCAACTAGGTTTGTTGTTGAATTTTAATTTTTATCCCATACATGGTGACTATTAAATAAGGAGACAAATTTCACGGGGTGATACCTGAGAGGAGAAGTAATAAAAACGTACATATCGACATATGACCGGAAATGGGCAGTTAGTCCGCAATAAAGCAATTATTCTATATATAGTTGGCATAGATGATACTAGTAAGATATTTTCATTTAATTCATGTATATGGTGTTCCAATATTCTAAGAAAACAGAACAAAATAATAAATCTACGTACTTTCGATAATTAATTTTCTTTCGAGGACAGCTATGCTTTATTAGATACTTTCAATCACAACACTTCGAAAATTGGTACTAGTACATTACATAAATGGTATTAATTGCTTCATGTTACAAAGGGTCGTCAAAAAAGCCGCCATGGGCTGCAATTCAGGCATGTTAACACATCGCATTGTGGATTACCTCACTTTTTCGAATATTCTAGGTGTCATGGACCAACGGACACGTTGTTCAAGGGTCTGCACATAGCAACTGGTTCGGTTTACACACGGTTTTCAGAAGCAACCCAACGACATGAGTTGCTCATCAGTGTCATCTACGAAGGAAATTCATAAATTAAATACCACTATATTTTACTTGAAATACTTTATTACTTATAATTAATAATTATCGTTATATTGTACAAGTGTTTAATTATATATGCTTGGTTCCCACAAAGTAAATATAAAATCTTATAGAAAATAATCAAATTACTTTTCAAAGTACAGTGAAATCTCGGTAATTCAAAATTCTTTAATTCGAAATTCCCGATCGTACGAAAATTTTGTTAAGTTTCTCCACTTTTCCATGCAATACCATGTTAAATCAAACTTCCTAATCCGTTAAAAAAGTTTTCGAATATTCGAATTTCAGATCGAGCGTCATTTATTTATTCTCTTTAAGACAGGCTCCTTGAAATTCATAATTTCTGACTTGCCAATCGAATTAAGATTTATTTGTGCATTCAAGGAGGTCACAAAACAATTCTGCTGCTCTAATTACACACAGGTTGATCCTTCAGTACGAAGGGAGTACTGTATTGTGTTAGAAACAGTTTCCAAAATTTGCGTTTACTTTGCACATATGTGTATGGGTTGAAATTATTCAAGAAATTATTTGAAAATTCGGTAATTTGAAATTGGTTAATTCGAAATTTTTGAGTTTAAAATGACCGAGATTTTACTGTATTTTCATTCAAAACATCAATTTTGATTAAACCCTTTGGTAGCTGCCGCTCCATGGCTACGGTGTTAGCGTGCTCGCTCATCGTCAAGTCATTTCGGGTTCAATTCCCAGTGGGCCAGAAAAATTCGTAGCTATCCACATGAATGTCCCAGTTAATATAGCTGTGACTACTGAAAAGCAAACCCTTCTTCATCTATCCACCTCCTCCTAGTATCAATACTCTATTTCTGACAACTCCCTAACAACTCCTACTAACTCCTCCATGTGGGTCAAGTTATTGGTATACCAAGCTAAGCGGCCCACCTACTAACAATAACCTACCATCCAACTCCTACCTCCTATCGCTCCATGTAGATAAGCTTCAATAGCACGCTACATTTCCCATTTACAAATACTTTGGTAGCTTAGGAACAATATTACAGCGGCGTGTTTGGAATGTGGACTAATTTTAATAGAAATCTTGTCCATATTTCAGATATAATAAAATAATTTTCCCAGAAATAAGAATGAGAGAAATGAAAAAGTGATTTTGTCAAACAGTGCCCAGTAGTGAGTCATCAGCAGCGAGTTGACCGGTAAGGAAGAATGTACGTTTGTGCACCAAGCATTCTTAATGCTTCAGGGCGTTGTAACAGTTGGACACATTATAGGTTACGAAAGATGACGCACATCGCTGAGCTTCAGGCGGCACTTTCGTGAGGTTGATGAATACCGTGACGCAAGTTAGAAATAAAAAACGGATCTAGATTTTCAAAATATAATGAAAACAATGGTATCCCCCTTATATTTAACATCAAGGATACAACATTAATTCAACAAATACTGAAATTCTGCAATAAGGGTTCGGAAAGGGGAATGTTTTTTTCTCTCTCATAGACAGTAATCCTCTTAATTTTGTAGTCAAAATGTCTTTAAGTTTGACATTACACTATGCATTTGTATAAAAGTCACTCACTTCTGTAGGGCCGCCAGATGAAGTTACATAATAATCCTTTAAGACTAAATGTCCCCTTAGTCTAATACTTCAATCTTCTAAAAGTAGGAATGAATCGCAAAACGTAAAAGTAGATAGGGAGAGATTGTAGACAGCTATATAACGGAGTAGTAAGACAAATTATGACATACGGGTGGATGGTCTGGGGACATCGGATAGTGCATGATCATGTGCAGAAGAAATATCAAGCGGTGCAGAGGTTGTGTCTTCTAAATTTGGGAGGAGGATACCGCACACTACATCGGACGCTGTGACCGTACTACTTGGAGTGATACCTTTTGATCTGTACCTACAGGAGATACAATTCAGAAGATTGATGAAGAGCAAAGGAGAAATAGATCTAAGTAGAAAAAAACTTTTAAAAAGATAGGGAATGGAGAAAAAAACTAGTGAATGCATTACTGCAAGGATGGTAAGTACGATGGACTGACTCAATGGAAGGACGAATAACATCCGCTTTACACGACCCATTTTGCGGACAATTTGCGTTCAATTGCTGCACAAGAAATGAATGTGATGTGGATGACGTCAAGCTTGACGTCATCTGCGAGAACAGAAAATGGAAGTTCCGAAATAAGCGTTTTACACGCTACTGGACGAGAAATGGATGGTGGTATTATGAGTTCTCTCTCAACGCCACAAGGAGCGCAAGCAAAAAAAACAACAAAAAAAACTAGTCTCAACTGAGCAACCAATTGTCTGAATATGTTAACTCACTTCATTAATAAACGAATGGTTTATTTAATATTATGATTTGTTCACCACGATTTTTTCCCGAAGTTTAACTAATGAGGAAACATTGCAATATAAAAGATACGCATACTATTTTAACCACGCAATCAACTCGAGAGAACACTGACGCCGCAACTAATAAGAAGAGATGAGGTTAGGAGTGTGCTAGTCAATTTGTTGTCCATACAGTCTGCATCGTCTGGCATGTATAGCACGAAACAGTACGTAAAATGGACCCTGTGCTCGGTAAATTCGAGTACTGGCTCCAGCCGCACCTTTCTTTTGGGAGAGAAGTGCATACCAGTAAAACTAGACCGATTTTTTCCAGAGCTTGATTCCGGGAAAGTTGGAAATCGTTTAATACAATTAGCTGGTGCTAAATAAAAGTAATCTGATTTCGCTCAAAAAACAGCAAAAATTTTGCTGTGATTCTGTTTTCCATATGTAAATTCTAAACAAATTATATATTTCTAACGGTATCTTCAAAATTGTGGTAGTTCTTCCGAAATCTCGAAAATCTTGTTCTTTCAGTTTATCTAACATTGTGGAGGATTTTTATCAGTAACTATATCTTTTTCTGGAAAGTATACGTAGAGGATGCTGAGATTCGATAGAAAATTCTCCTCTGTAAAATAATATTTGGGGACCATTATTTAGCCGCAGACAAGTGACACTACAGATAAAAAAATAACTTAAAAATACTTTTTAATATTTTCTTCAGCTCAAATTTTGGAATTTCGTGATAATTACTCATATATAATTACATTAAATTAAATTTCACGCAAACAGTTTCAAATCAGTCAATTTGATGTTCACAGCAACAAAAAACCATTTATTTAAATAATAATCAATTTTCATTCTACCTTCAAATTTGTTACACATGCTGCAAAATGGTTTCTAAATACAATATATTTAAAGAAACAAAAGTTCTGATTTTAAGGCATTATATATTTTTGAAATATTGAAGAAACAATTATTAAGTCTCAATATAATCAAGTTGTGTATTATAATAAAGATCATACAAATCTAAAGACCATGTTACCAATTTCAACTGTCTGCATCAAATTGTTTTGAAGATTAAGACATTTAGAGATATCAAAATGTGTCGCAAATGGAGCAAATATCCAAATTTTGAAGAACTGGAAAACGGACGGTCAGGAAAATCTAAAATTTTGTATTTTTCATACAAACCAACAGTATTATCAATAGAGGAGTTTCATAAAATCCAAGGAGACGTATTCTGTGTTCGTACAGTCTGTGGTAAAGATTGGTGGCATCAGAGAAACGTTACGCATAGACAGGAGAGTGTCGCGTGGATGCGGGTTGCACCACCCGCGTTGCCAAGCAGTGACGCGCCACATTCAAACTGACGACTCGGCGTTATAAGGCTATATAAGCCACCGCTCGTAGCGTTCGAGGCGGAACGGCTGCCACTCGCGTGACAGATGCGTGCGTCCTTTCCTCCAATCCTCCGTACTTAGACCTCGCGGTCCTGAGTACGAACCCAGATCCTTGTACTTGGCTTTGACCTCGTAGTCCCAAGAACAACACATTCCGTCCAACTGAGACCTCGCGTCTCACCTCCTACCCCAGGTTAGTTCAACCTGACTTCGCGGTCCGACTAACTCTCCTCTCCACTGGACGCCGACGCGCCCATCTGTTGGCGCAGAATCCATGGTTATGGATCGGTACTCCGTCAGGATGGAGTCCCGTGGCGAGTCGCCTGCGCAACACGAGTAGGAGTTTGTGGGTGCCGCTCAGGAAAACCTATGTAAGTTGTGTGAATGTTATAATAAACTGCTGTGTCGCCACCGGACTATCCCTATTTAAATTGCTCCCCCTCATCCTACCAAGTCAACCAAAATAGGGATCAGCTCCACGGACAGGGACATCCCATCGACTAAGTCTGAGGAGGGTCAAATGTGCCTCAACCAAATCCCCCCCTTCCTCACGACAATGGTGTCAGGGAGGGGTTGATAGCTAAATCTCCATCCTCCTCACGACAAGAACACATGCCTCCTTTTGGCGAGGATGGGAAGCGCCATGAGCGGCGAAGATGTACAGCGGCTCAGATAGACGCAATTGAGACCTACAAGTTAAATTGATCCCTGTATTGCTCAGCTAAACAGACTCTGAAGTCAGTGGAAATAAATAAAGACATTAGTGTTACCAATAGCGCATTGCTGTGACGATGTAACAGGGGAGGAATTTTTGTTGTAGTATTATTATGTTTTTCGAGTTTCAAAGTATCAGTTACTCCCAATGAGGAAACTTATCAAATTAGTTTCAAAACATCGTTCAGTGATGTGACTAAACTACGTACTTGACCAGCTTGAAGCACATTGATTAAAAAGTCATAACCCTTCAGATTGGTAATATTACCACTGGTAATATAAAGACCCCTGGTAACATCGAAATATAATGATATTTATTTCCTTCTGTGGGAGAAATTTTCTTCCAATAAAGATTTTTGTGTATGTTCTCAACTTTACATTTACTTTTTTTTCGAATATCTCTTTTGCTAAATTTTCAATCTGTTCTCTTGCCTGATATTAAATGTTTTGTTGGACGTTTATGAAGTGAAAATTCTTCACGCGAAGTGTCCATTTTTCTTTTTTTACTCATTATACTTCTATCCATCCAACATCCTCTTCAGGCTACTTTTTTTAGTTTACTTTAGAGGTTTTTCGATGATTTCTCGTTTCCTAGAGTTTGTTATTCGTCTTCCTCATTATTTGATAGGGTTTTGTAATTTTTGAATTGTTTTGTAAACTATCTCGCAATTTCGTTCTTCCTTAACCTCATCTCGATTTGAATCGTAGTTTGTGTTTTAAGATCGACAATATTTTCACGTGATGAATAATTCTGCTTTGTGGAAATTGTTAAATCGTCACTTTTTGTTTGTGTTAACCTGTCAGCGCGTTTCGAAAAATTTATTCCCACTTTTCACATCTTGTAGTACGCAGATTTAAGGAATTTGAAGATGATATTTTGTTTTGGACCTTTTTCAAATGGATTCCAATTGTACAATGAGCTGCGACCCCCAGAATCCACGAGGTTTGTTACGAGGAGAATGGATTCTTCAGGTCAAATCCTGGCTTACCACTTGGAAAATATTTCCAAAATAGTTAAATCTGTTGCGCTGTGGGTTAACAAATACACTAGACAAAGGAAAACTCTCAACTCGCGGACCCCAGGAATGTCGCCTCGTTTGCGGTACAGATAACTGCTCCCTTGGCCTTGTTGATCTATGGATCCTTGTTCTGTAAATTCCAATAAGAAATTCGGCAGACGCATTTCATAAGAAGTGTTCGAGAGCATTATTTTCCTTTAATTCTTTTTCTTACTAACACCAATTGTAAGAAGAAAAAAGTAGTTGTGCAAAAATCAATACTTTAACGCTGGCAAAGTAGCGGGTTCAGTTAGTAGTATATTGATTTTGTCAAGATATCTTACCTGAAGATTCCGATACTTTCTTGCTAGCGATGCAGCAGCCGTGTCGCAGATCCGCATCAACGGATTCGCTGTGAGGTTGAGCCAGCTGAGAGCAGGAAGATTTGTCTCTGCCAGCGCTACTGCCGGCAATTGGCGCAAACGGTTGGCAGCTAATTCAAGCCTGCGAAGTGCAGGGGCTTGTACTAGAAATTTAGTTGGTAGCGTCAATAGAGCGTTGTGAGACAAGTCGACAGTGAGTAGACGTGACAGGTTGGCAGCTGCAAAACCATGTAGTGCAGCGATTGCGTTGTGACTCAAGTCAAGCTCCCGCAGGTGTACCAACCCACGCATCCGAGAGAAGTCCACATTCACCAACATGTTCGAAGAGAGACTCAGGTACTGAAAGTAAAATATTTTATAAACATCATTATGTCATAGCGTTTCCGTATTTTAATTTTCATTTATGGATAGACGGTTAAATAGTGAGGATTAGTTCCCACTTAAAATTTGAATATCACGACGCGGAGATGGTTTGAGTTGTGTGGACTCTGATGACGTATAGACAAAAATATATGTAAAAACTATGAGGGAAAACCTATATTATTTAAGCATAAATTGTTCAAAGTATAAAAATTTGCAAACATAATTGTTATTTGAAATTTAATAGTTAAATTATTTATTTATTTTGATAGTCAGAATTAATACTGAAAAGACAGCGAAATGACACCTTTGAAACATTATCAAGCTTTACTTCTACGTGTTTACAGGAAAAGTAATGTGAATAAGTGATGTAGGGACGAGTGGGAGAAAGAGTAAATGTTGAACAGGAGCGAAAAAAGGGTTCCCTGGGGAGACATGCCTCAGATCCACCACGTCCATCATGAAACATTCTGTAGGATAAAGGAAGGGATCGAACCTCCACTCATTTCCCAGACGGGTAGAGTACTGTACCCGTTACGTCACCTATCACCATTGTTCAACTTGTACATTATTCTTGTATGAAGAAGTAAACTACTTCTCTAGAAAATTTTCTATGGTCCATAGACTGGTGAAAGCTCTCTGACAATCAACAGAACTTTCTTTTATCCGGATCTTATCGAAAATCAGACTGATCATATGATGTTGATTAAGCTAGGCTGAAACAACAAAAGTAAAAGTGATTACTATGATGTTCTTGAAATTTTCATCGTAAGATAATTGAATTTCACTACACATAGGCAAGGAGCCTAAAAGAGCATTCAAAGCCATCATAACGACAATAAACCGGTTATTCACATACATACTACAGCAGTGCCGATTATCCAAACAATGATCACACAACAGATTTGAAGTATGCAACCGGAAAAACATGCACGAGAAAAATAGAGACGCGTTGTGGATGGTCCTGGATATCTGATGTTTACAGATAAAGAAATAATACTCATTAAATACACCAACCATTAAATACACCAAATTACCAAAGTACGTTCCGGTTATCCTTTCTATTGATAATCACAGTCCCAACTTCATCTCAGTTTCAAAAAGTATCATAGCGTTCACAAAGTATCAACTCTTTCATTTGTTGCACCAGATCTCTCTTCACCTGTTGCCATCTATTGAGATTTGTATCGTCTGCGTAAGCTATTGTATTTTAACGTCTTCATTCTCCAATCGACCAAACATTCCATTCATTGTCACTTTACAAAATTACTGTAGTACTGTTAGTGTTTTGTGAGCATACCCTGGTATTTCTCCTTACGATTTCTTCTGCTCCAGTTGTAGTAATCTTATACCTGTTCGTGAAAAAGGATTGTATTAAGTTCAATATATTATTGTGGAATCCCATATTATTATTATTATTATTATAATTCGTTATTGTGCATTATCAAAAGCACCTATTACATCCAAGAAAATTGTCAATGCCTTACTTGAATTAATAGTGTCTTTCGGCTGGTTCATATCCTCCGTCCGCTTTCCAGTTTGAATCCCAAATTGGTGCTTGTGTAGCTTACAAACAATGTCCCCTGAACATTTTGACACCTACTGCTGGATCCAGTTTTCTATGTTGGAAGTTATTGGTTTATCTTTCTTATTTCTATTTCCTTCGAAAATTTTTGTATTTGCCAAATTTTCCATTGTTTTGGAAGGGGCCCCGAAATACGCGAGGGGTTCACGGAAGGTAGAGTTCTGCAATTACTTGACCTCGAAACCTCCGATTACTGGACATAGAAGGTAATGTGGCAAACATCTCGTTCCAGCCGGTTTCATCCCAGGATAGACTCGATACTGATTTTACAGCAGGTTGAATAGATCTGGGAGTCATTTGTTCTTTTTTTCTATGATCACCCAGTCTCTTGACCCAACAATCATCACGTGGGTTTTATGCCCTCTTATTAATGTTTTATTACAATCTCTTTGGACATTATCCATTGTCTTTACCTGTTTATTTTTCACAACAGGTGTATTTTGTTTTTTTGCAACGTTTCAGATGTTCTATCAACGTCCGTCTTCAGGCGTCCGGCAGCACTAGTATTCGAACTACTGTACTCAGGTCCAAAAAGATTGTAATAAAAATGATAATATAACATCGTCAAGAATTTCATACAGAGAAGAACCTTATTAATGTCTGTAGTTCCTTTATTTTCCTGATTTCATTTTATATGTTCTTATCATGTCCATATGTGTGTTCTTCTCTCATCTTGTCTTTTCCTCTCTTGTACTGTAATTTATAAGATTTAGCCGCTGAAAATGACTTGAGTGTCCTCTCATTATGCCCTAATTTTCCTCTATTGTGTCATGCACTTCCACAATAATTTATTATCGGTAGCATTTCCACCTTAAAGAGCCTCTACAAGTTTTCTTTGCTTAAATTATGTTTCGTAAAGTCTACTCTTGATAATTCGTAGACTAATTTCATGACTTTTAGCCCAACATATGGGACATGTTTTGTGAATGTTAATTGTTCATCCAGTACGCCCCAAGATACTTTACCTCTTGCTTTAGTGTCAAACGCCAGTTGTCCCCTTTTATTATAGATTGCATTCTGTATTTCCCGCGTTACTTGAATCCCATCACAATCCCTCCTGATTTTTTCTGGGATATCGTCAATTGTACCGAGGTGCACGCACTTTGAAATTCACTGAGCACCATATGCCCTTCTAGTTCTAACTCCTGACGTATGTTCCCTCCTATTATGAGAGCCACGTCATCCGCATATACTATTATACTGATTTCTTTGTCATCCATTTTCTCCAATATTTTATCCTGCACAACGCTCCAGAAGATTAGTCCTGTATGACTTCCTTGAGGACGCAGCCCTGTATGACCCTCCAGACAATCTTCTCTCCTCTTATTTCCAGAATTATAAACCACTCTTGTAGGTACAACCTGATTATATTATGTAAGTTTGATGGTATTTCTTTACATTCTAATTGCTGTAATATTACCTCCCAAGTTACACTATCAAACGCGCCTTCAAAATCTATTAGCGTATGTAACACACATATTTTTGTCTATTCCGTATCCTACACACAAGTTCGAACACTGCCAGCTCAGTGCAACGTCCTTCTTTCAATTCGTATTCTTGTTTCGAGCTTGTTACAATCCTATCAAATACTTTTCCCAATACTGGAAGGAGCGTATATAATTTACTGATCTGTTCATCGCGTTTTCCGGTTTTAAGGAATAGACGTAAGAGTCTTACTTTCCAGTATCTTTGAAGAAGTATTCGTACGTTCTCATTATGTGAAATATCTCTGCCCGACAATACTTCGCCGTGTTGCGTACCATGTCAGGTGTGATACTGTCAAATCCAGGGCTTTTGTGTACTTTGCATTTTCCATAGACACGATCATTTCATTGCATGTGAGTCCATTTCCGCTCATTAGCCGGTACTCGAGTAGGTTCAATAGTTAGTTGTCATTCCCTTCAAGTACTTCCTATATCATTCTATCTCCCGTATCTGCCTATCCAGTTGTGTACGTTGGCTATGATTTTATTGTTATCCAAATCGTTTTACTTTTAATTTTACTACGTCCCATGTTGTATGGGACCCCCATACATTACTGTTTATTTCGTCTTGGGATATTTCCCAGTATTCCCGTCTTTCGTCTAATGAGTGCCTCGTACTCCATATAAATTTGCAGTACTGTTTTTGTCCTTTTCATACTACATAGATCCTCTCTTTTCTCATTTGTATGCATGACGCAATCTGTTCCTCCTTCCTCCCACCACGATAGACCCCGACGATACCCATTCCTCATTTTTTAGCAATATGGCTCAACACGCCGCAACATATCTTCTCGTAGTGCCTATATCCGTCCATCAATAATCAATGTTTCATGTCTACACACACAGATATATGTCGCGTTGTTTTCTTGTGTTGTCTTATATAGTTCCCAATCTACCTACTAGTAATTTATCCGTATCTCCACTTTAATATCTGCTCCAGATATGGTCTCAATGTTAAATATAATTATCTTATGATCGCTTGGGAGTCAGTGATTTGAGGATATTAAAAACCCAGCTATGCAGTCAGTGACTGAGAACACGCCTCTATGACAGCCTCGTTGACTCCAAAAAATATATTTTTCAAACTTCAATAACATCTCATCAGTTACTTTGTCGAATTCGGGCAATTTTATTTTCTTCTTCTTACAAAGCATCTCCTCTACTGGCATATTTTACATTTTTCTAGTATCTTCGTCCCTTTTACCGAAGCATTTCTTCACTCTCATCTGTCAATAACTGCTGGACCATTACTTCACTTAACTCATGCTATTTTTTGTTAAAGTTCCTTTCCGTGACACAACATTGTACATTACATCCCCTCCTTTAATTTTCTTTACTGTTATTGCGTAAAGAATACTCCAGCAACATCTTGTCGGACATTCCTCCAAGAAGTCTGTCCAAAATTTCTCTTTAACCTCTTTAAACTTGAACTCTCGTCGTGCTACTTTATATTTCTGTTTTGCTTCCACTTTGTCTGTTACTGCAAGTACACATCGTCTATATTGCCATTAAACTTTACAATTTTCCTTTTCGAGACGTGTAAAATTCTAATTCTACCAACGCTTAACTGGCTTCCCTCTCACATTCGTTTCGTGCACCGATGTCCCGCTATCGAATTCTATCTATCTTCTGTTCGTCGCGGCTCTCTTTATCATTGTCCTCCAATTCAGAAGTTCTTATCCGCACGTCTCTATATCTATCCCAATCTCTTATTCTTGGTTCGGTTACATATTCTGCCTTATTCTCTATTGATCTTCCTTCCATTAATAAAACCCGACTATCGTTTTCTACCCCTTTGTTTGTCTCTCATCTATATTTTCCAATTTGCCTGGGTTCCGTTTAAATGTGTAATGTACTATGGGTCTCTCTCTTCCCCTATCAAAGGTTATTTCGCCGTATGTATTCCAAATTTGTAATGTTCTATAAAGTTTCCAAATATTTTCCTGCATTTTGTTGTTATGCAATCACACCATTTTCTCATCTTTTAATTACTTTTCACGCACAGTATTGTGTCCTTCCCGTCATATTCTTTTAAAATTGTCTCCATCCTTTCCAGGTCTCTACCATTTTTGCGTCCATAATTGCAATATACGCTTAATAATAATAATTCAATATCTTCTTGCTTTACTGTTAAAATCTATCATACTATCTCTGTAATGTTCTGTGGGTACCATTATATGAATGTTCTGCGTTAGTACGTACGGAACAGCCCATGGCATGCTTTAACGAATTCTTCTCACCTTCAATGGAACATAACATGTTACTCCTCGCCGCAAGTATGGTTCCTGTACAACAGCAACATAGAAAACAGCTCTCTGGATGTTGTTGCATTGCGCTTAAAAAAAATTCTTTCGATCTTAAATCCTGATTTACCGTGTTTTCAACCTGTGTCATTACAGTTTTCAGTTTTTGAATCGTCATTCTTTACCGAACTCTCTTTTCTTATCTATTGATATGTCACTCCCATTCTACTACATCTTCATGGCATCCCGTATTTTTTCAATTTTTGTTACGTAGTTTAAAAATAAATTTAGCTTCATCTTCTATTAATTTTTCCTTGTATTTGCCATCAAAAATGTCGAAAAGTCTAAAATCTGACAGAATTTTTGCTGTTTCTCCTCGCCATAAAAATCACATACACGATCAAATACAAAATCAAGTATATGATTTTCATCTTCCTCATCCCTTTCACGCAAATAATCCATCTCAACATCCTTTCCAATCTTCTGTACATATTTGTTAAAATCTTCCCAAATGTGGTTACCAGAGAAATTGGGCAATACGAAGTAGGTTTAATTGGATCCCTTACCATATCCTTCAAAAACCGTATTTGCAACACACTCCACACTTTTAGGAAGTACCTACCTTTTATTTATTTTATACATATACTGAGTTCCCGAAGCTTTGCTCACGTAAATTTTGTAAAATGTCAGGAACTTTATTCTTTCTCACATTCCAATTGACATCCAGTGAGAATGTAATCCAATTATGTTGGAGGTTTGATAGTATTGGTGCCTATCCTCAATCCCTTATTTTTACTGACGTAATTGAGAAAAAGTAAAAAAAAACTATTTCTTATTTCCCCACATTTCAGTCCCTTTGGAGGTGAATTTTCGTAAAATGTATTTCGGAAATTCTCGATAATTTTTTGACCCACACTCTTGCCAACACCCACCTTTAGGTTTGTCGTGCACCTCATATGGTCTGAAGGGTACATAATGTCAGTAAAAATATGATTAGTCTTCTCAGAATATACAAAACCCACAGATTCGACCCTAATCTTGGGCTTTCTACTTTTTTTCGCCTCACCATTTCCATCTCCAGTTCTAAGAATACCGTGACCCTATGTGATCTCAACGCGAACTTAATGGTGTTGGTAGTTTATAAATCTCATCAACCCTAAAACTATGGAAATGATGTAATTTTTATTTTTCAGATTTCAAAATTAATTTTTATCTATACACTCGTTTTCACTCCCCTGAGGGGTGCTAGTGGTGTCTTTCTTCCATGAGCTCTGAATTTGGACTTGCACGATATAGGGATTTCATCTCAGCATTGATAAATAAAAAATCTTTATCATCTCAGCATTGCCGAAAACTATCATCTCGTCACGGATATCTATCATCGATAATTATTACATAGCATCCTCTTCTCTAGGGGTTTTGGGTTTTATATGGGCTGATGATGTCTCCGAGAATGTTACTACAAATTTCAGCACCCAAGAAAACTACAATCTTAACACTAATATCGGTCACTTACATTATTTTTATTTTACACTCCTCACCTTCAACACAGAGGATGTTTATTCCTCATAAGGGGTGATCGTGTACTCGCATGTTGATGAAAAAGTCATTTCATTTCAGCGGTGCCAAAAATTATTTATTCAACACCAATATGTGTCGTTTTTGATTAAGTTAACCTGTCAACTTACAAAGCATCGAGGACGCTCTTATCCATCTCAACGGCACTGAAAAGTATCGTTTTGAATATAATATAGGATTTTTCCATTATTTTTACATGTCATCTTCTTAGGAATGAATTATCTCCCTTAGTGGTGGTTGTCTGATAGTCTATCATCTATGTATCATGTTTGGATAAAATTGCTCTAGGCACTCTAGAATTATGATGGGATTCATACATAAAATGTTTCAACCCCCATTTCACCCCGTTAGTGGTTGATTTTCGTAAAATCCTATCTTAGCGGATGTCTACACTCTAAAAAAACATAGCATTTAAATTTCAAATTTGTAGGCTTTGTAGTGTCTGAGATTTCGTGATTAGTCGTATTTTGTTTTTATATCTCTATATATTGTATGTCTGTAATATTCTTTCCCCATATATATCCAATGCCCCCTTAACCATCTTATGTGAGGTAGGGTCATAGCGGGTTGTCTTGTCCATACAGCTCTCCCATTATTCTACCTCCCAAGTCCAATAACGTCTTCCTTTTATTATTCTACCTCCTACTTCCTCCCAAGTTCAATCACGTCTTCCTTCCACTATCACACTTTTCCATACTTCCTTTCTTCTATCTATACTCGTCGTCTCTCTATAGGACATTTCCCAACACGACTTGTCTGTCGTTATATAATGAAATAATCTGATCTTGACTTTTTATCTTTCTTAACCGCTTTCTTCAATTAATTTTCCTTTATCCCATACTTTATCGCGATCATCCTTTCTCCTCTCCTGTGTCTTTGTTAATTATACGTGTGTCGTCATTTGTTTGGCTGTACTGGTTTGTATGAGACATATTTTTTCTACATGTCGTCAAAACAGTTCCCCGCCTAGGGATGGTTAAATATTTTTCCCTAAGTGATTCAAAATGGAAAAGGGGCGACCCGTAGCGTGGTACGTAGCGTACTCGTCTTTTACCTCTGATGACGCTGGTTCAAACCTTGTCTCATCCAAGTGGAAATGGTGGACAAAGCGGGGTTCTTGGCTGGTTTTCACGGAGTATTCCCGTTTTCCCTACCTAGCAACATTCCTAGCTAGTTCCTCCCGCACAAACCTTTAAGTTAATATGAAACGACATTTAACAGATAAAAGAAAGGTAATAAAAATACAACAGAAAAGACATATTAGCAAAATATTACAAATCATATGTTATTGTAAGTTATCCCTTTTACCTCCAACATGGTGACATTAGCAAGAGCAGCGTACGGCACTTCTAGGAAAGCGTTGTGATGCAACTGCAGCTCACGCAGTCGTACGAGTCCTTGGAAGGAATCGCGTGGCAATTGGCGCAGGCGATTGGCGCCAAGATTGAGACGCATGAGAGCCGTGTTGCGCGCAAACAACCCACGAGGAAGTCGTCCCAAGTGCGAGTACTCCAACGCCAACATCTGCAGGGATGGCAGGCCGTCCAGGGCCCCTGCAGCTGCACCACTGAAGTTGTTACCTGACGCAATTAAGACGCGCAGTCCAGGGATGGTGAGGACACGCAGTGCTGCAGCACTCAACTTGTTGCGCTGCAGGTTGAGTTCATTGAGGTTGTTGAGACCACGGAAGGCACCTGACTCAATTCGAGACACAGACGAGTTCTGCAGGATAAGCGCTCGGATCGGAAGCGATTCCTGGCAAAGAAAAAACAAATATTTTCTCTCTTTTCGATTTGTTTGTCAAAAAACGTAGTTGAAAATTTTTCATAATTAGTCTTATGAATCGGGGCTCCGTATGAAAATAGATGATATATGTGTCACAAGCCTCCCTAAGTGCAGTTATTCTAGAGCCCTTAGGGATTGATGGATACAGGGTAGCATAACTATATTAGTAGAGCTTGATGAGATTCCCTACTATAAAGTGACATAAGGTTCTCAGTAGTAAGACAGATTAAATAAATGATTAAATAAAATTCATTAAAACATTTCTGAAATGTGGTCTGATTTAATATAACATTTAATATAATATTTCTGGATTGTTGGAGGGCAGAGAGACGGGACTTTCTACAACAACAGCAACCCTTGTCCCACGTAACGACAGTGCGTCCTTCCAAGTTCTCGTATTAATACAAATCAAAAATGATCGTGCTGGGGTGCCCTCGACTATGGAGAGGGAACCAATACAATTTTGCCGAGTTGTCTAGTTTAACGTTTCGAACCTTCTAGTACACACACACCAAGCCATCTTTACAATAGCTGTGTTGGTGTTGTGCGTAGGGGCGTTGCCGGCGGCACGCACTGCTGAGCCAATTTCTATCAATGGAAGTGGATTTCCATATCTTAGGCGCATCCAGGACACATTTCGGCGGAAGCCAGAGAGGTGTTTCGAAGAGGTTCGCGTAATAAACAAAATGATGCCGACCAAAATTAAAAGAAATTTAAATATGAAAGAAATAAACAATTTGAATAATTTATAAAAATAATATTTAATAAAAGAACTATAATATGGAAGAGAAATGTCTCCAAGAGTGATATAAAAAACAAAAATTCTGGTGTGTGTTATTACAAAAAATTCTCTCTTTTCGCTTAATAGAGAATTTTTTTCCAAATATCACCCAGAAACTATCAATTTCTCTGTAAGTTTTTTTTGGCTCAATGTCTATACGCGTGTCGACAGCACTGAGTATTATGGGTATTACTTACTTCCTCAATATTTAAATAACTCATATACCCCCAATCTAATTTTTAGTAACCAAATTAATATTTTTCCTCATAATGCAAAACACGAATTGAGTTTTCTTGCATGGTGCTTCTGCGCTCACCTGAAACATCTGGTCGTGCAGCACATGCATCCGATTGTCTGCGAGGTCGAGCGTGCGCAGTTTGCGCAGCGAAGCGAGTGCTCGGGGTTCCATACCACGCAGCCCGTTTCCCGCCAAGCGCAGCTCCTCCAGCTCATGCAGCTCAGCGAAAGTGCGTGCGCCAACGTGCGTCAACCGGTTGAGACTCAAGTCAAGGAACTTGAGTGCCTGCATGGGAGCGAAGGCCCGATCCTCGATATAAGCGATGGAGTTGTTGTTGAGATACACACGTTGGATGTGCAGAAGGTCGGAGAAGAGAGAGCGATCCAGACGCGTCAAACTGTTGTGGCTCAACCACATGATTTGCACGCGCGACTGGCCACGTAATGACGCGTTGTGAAGAGACTGAAGTCCATTAGCGTCAAGCTGAAAATAATATTTTGGATTTTCTGAAACTTTTGAAGGAATGCTCATGTCTATAAAATTCGAACCGACGAGTCTCACGTATTAGTTTCACATCCGCCCATGAATATACTTCAAGTTTGGATACACGTAATTCATCTTTTCGAAAGTAAGTCATGAGAAGAGATACATTACTACAACATACTAAAATAAACTTTCTACTGCGATAATTTTCACATTCAATGGATGGAAGTGTGTGTAACCAGATGGGTGTAGAAAAAAATTGATAAGAGTATGCGAAGTAGGGTAGTGAGAAGGCTTATATATGAAGTATGGTATATTGTGTAAGGAAGTATAATGTATGTATAAATTATTGTATATAGTTTATTATAGTATGTTGTAGTAATGTTCCTCTTTTATCTTAAAATAATGTTGTAATAATAGTAGATTAAATGAGCAAAAATTTTGTTATTCTTTTATCCCTGAGGAACACAATAATTTTGTCGAGATGTTGACTGGTAAGGAATTGGCTGACATTGATAAAGTGACCTTTCCCCCAAGAACCTCTTCATTAGTTTATATGAAGGACAAAGAACTAAAATGGTAAACCATGCGAGTTGTGTGATGTGTGACTTCCTATTTATATTTTGTGGCAAAATGTGGCATTTATATAGAAAAGCTTCTAAGTGCGAAAAAGGAAAAAAGAATCACGAAAAACGTTCCTCTTGGCAACGTCACTGCTGTGGTGATCGGATAAGAGCCTCCTGTTTGTTAAATTGCTATGAAGGTCTACAAATGGCGTTAGCGTCTACATCGTTGTGAAGCTACTGCACTAAATGCCATGCTCCATACTAGCAGGTGATATTTAGTGCTTTAATTGGGAGTTTAGGGATCATAAGAGGGCTTGCCAACATCCTGGTCATTATTATTATTTTAATATGTTTTTACTATATTTTTGTATATTTTAAGGTGTTTTACTATATTTTTCAATAGTGTGTCGTAACGTCTGGTAAAATGATAGTTATTAGGCGTGGAGCATACACTCTTTTAAAACTATCCGTGGTTTTTGGAACGTTTTTTGAATTCAAATACGGTTCCTTAAACATTCTCCATATTTTTATTATTTAGCAATCACAATGACTTCAACAGATCATCTTACATTTGAATAAAATCTATTTTTAAACATCATTTCTTGCAACATCGAACAAGAATCTATGCTGTCATTTATTCCATTATGTCATTTATTCAGTTAATGTGTCTCCTGTAAAATAATGGTTTTGGCAATTGAAATCTCTCCCATTTACATGTCTTAACTATTCTTTATTGAGGGAATACACGCGGGCTTTGAAGAGGAACTTTCTTACTGGCGGATTTTCAATTAACTAAAGTATATATTCTTCAAAAACATGACTCGAGCCTGAGCTTCGTAATCAGTTCCTGTCTCATCATAGCATTTCAAATTATTAAATTAAATTGTTTATAAAACTTCCTGACAATGAATTCAACATTTTCGCGAGTATAAAAATTACACCGAGATCTTTGAGGTTTCTACAGAGACAAGGGATACGCCTTAAATGTAGTAGTTGTAGTTAATATGAGAAGGTGGTTTTGTAAATTTCATTTCTACACTTTGTCAAAGTTGAGAAATAAACTGTTTTTTTTTCTTCCCACCAATCATACAGATTTAAACGATCTGTTAGAAGAAATTCATAAATATATTTAGTGGGTTCGATTTTCTTAATAATTAAACTTCATTAGCGAACAGATATTTCAAGGTCATTGCATTGCACTGGGGATTTGAATTGGTGAATCGGCAAGTCAGGGGTATGGGATCCCATGACAACACCTGATCTGGAGGGAACCAATGAAAAAGCTTCAATCTTAGAGATAACATAACTTATATCACCCACTTCGCTTATCACACTAATCTTGCTTCGTTTTGTCCCGGAGACATGTTGGACACTCGAAAGTGCGATCACGGAAGCAGCGGTCTGTGTCACAGTGTGTGCAAGCATTCTGCAATGTTAAACTTAAAGGTGCGACGTGTCCCCGAGACATGCCTTTGAGACTGGTTGCAAGGGTGAAACGGATGTAAGTCTTTGCCAAAGAGTGATTCTACTTAATGTGTATGATGTAATAAGAAAACAATTATGAGAATTTTTGAAGAATGGGTTATAGGAGATATGTCTCAAAATGTCCTCTTAGTACGACTGACGCTTCTAAGCATATTTTTGGAGATATGTAGGCGTGATGAAATATAATATATTTTACGACTCTAAAAGTTGAAATACCATTGCTAACATTTACATTTAGGTATTTCCTATCTCTTAATATTCACACTACTGTTCGTGACTAATACTAAGACGAATGGAAAAATTATTGCTTCTGTGAAAACGAATATAATACACTTAATCTAAAATTCAAAATATTTTCACAAATTAAGAAAATCTGATTCAAAGATGTGTCAATTATTTGGAGTGTTCAATAATTGTACTAATTTTACTGATGTCATTTCATACAAAAATATCAGTAGAAGGCATAATTAATTGGCAAATAATTGAGTTTTTAACAGGATATTGGGTAAACTCACTAAAAAAGAATTATTGGAAGTTTATCCCCCCATGCGGAAAATCAGTGAAGATAAAATTGTTAATTTGGATGAAATGAGTATTTTTAAATTTTTGCCATTTTCACTATATTCCTCGAACTAAATAAGATATTATCTCGTATTTTGTACGTACACATGTTACTTTGTCTGCACCACATTATAACGAAGAGTAAGCGTGTTATTACGACAAAAACCCCCATGCGAAGCCGCGAGACTCAACTTCATATTGTAGTACTAGCTGAATGTACCCGGCGTTTCTCGAGAGAGTGAATTGGTTATACAGTTAAAGGGCAATGGTACCTTACCGCGGGACAGTTTTCAGAGATGTGTATTTATGTAGAGTAAATGTTTTGTTAGAATTAAATGACAATATCTAGTGACCGAGTTTCGTTCAGATGGCTCTCAAAATGATCTCATATGATTTCAATGTACCGTAAGAAACTTTCAATATAGTATGTATACCGATGTTTGACCAAGCACATCATGATCTTGAAAAAATGAATTCAAAAATATTTTCCGTAAAGGGATTAAAACCACGGTTTACTTACTTAGGGATGTTTCGACCACCTCTGGTTAAAGATCTAGACAAGAGTTACCGGCAGATAATTCTAAAACTCGCTTCGACGACCTCTGGTTGACAGCAACTGTAGGTCAAAGTGGTCGTCACCTTGACTGTCACTTCATCCCCTAGTTAACGATTTATCCGGCAGTCATGTCGAGGACACTGACATCATTTTTTGAGATTATGCTCCCTTGCTTGTTGATTGCTTTCCGTGAGGAATTAAGCTGTCAAAAATATATAGAGAAGCAACCTGAGTTTCCTGCAGACAATTTAATTTTGAATCAAAACTAAGGAAGTTCACACGTCAGAAAGGAGAAAAACCAATTTGGATAATAACCGCATAAATATGAAAATAATATAAACTATTTTATCTCTATAACGAGATATCGTCAGGTAAGATAGTTCATTGCTCGCGAGTGAACATTCTTAATTGCCTTCGAAAATCTGATGTTCTCGATATTCTATGTATTCAGAAGAGCAGACTTCAAGTGATATGATCATTTATATGAAATAAGTCAATTCTCCACTTGGTCGTACGTTGTGCTTCACTGGAGTTTGGCAATAAATTAAAATATTATTCATTCAAAAATACTAATACAAATTTATCCATTTATCCATCCACCAACTGGTTTTTGATGTTAGAAAATCTCTTAAATTTGCGTAAATATTTTCCTTATTATACTACTGTATTAGTAATATCAAGAAAATTACCAAATGCTCCATAAACAGGAATTTATTGACATAATGAAGGTTATTCAGAGTACTAAATGTATGGAATAATTTCATCGGTCCTGTGTTGAGAGAACTCTTCGAACAAGTGGTCGTTTTGTAGCATGTTGAGGTAAACATGACTCTATCAATTTTTTATCACCAATTTCTAGTCCAACTAATCAATTAATGATAATTATGATAATGATCTAGAAATTTTGAATTAAACACTAGAATTTTATGGAAAATGTTGGACAAACGTTTAAATACCGGACGGTGGCAGGTATCTCTTCTGAAACGTTGTGAGATAATAATTGTCTACAGGAAAAGGCCGGTTTTATATCAATATAATTTAAATAAATAAAAACCACTATTAGTTTTAACCAAGAATCTATTCTTAAATGATCATTGATGTTGAGGAAAGATTCTAAGACATTGAATCAGTACGTTTTATTGAAAATTACTTTCTTGGTAATTAAAATAAATTAAAAGAAAGGAATGTTGACATCCTGTCACATACCTGATCATTTAATAGTAGTTAAACTGCTTCTAGATACAGGTTTAAATTTACTATTTAAAGTTAATAATATTACAATTCAACACTATGGGAAAAAGTATGTTGCTATTAAGACTAGGTCACTTAGATTTTCTCTCTATCATCTGAGGATTTTCATTAGATTTATAAAAATAAGACTTAAATTGGTGGTGGATTTTTAAGAATTACAAGTGATTTGACTACATCTCAAATGTTGTGATCAAGGAAGTTAAACAAAGGAAAGAGAATGATGAATTAAATCTGTGTGTAAAATTTACCCGTTTAATACCAACAGTTGTACAAGATACAACTGATTCTAATTTATCTGGGAAATAGGAATGTTTTCAAAATAATGTTATGAATATTTCAATTTTTATCACAATATCAATAGTATAAGGCAAGATTGGGGAGTGTAGCGGAAGTGTCAATTGTGTTTTTGATTTTGTTACAGTTATTCTTAGTGAGACTTGGCTTCAAAGTTCTTAGTGATACCAAAAGGGCTGAAATTAGTTAGAAAGAAAATAATATTGCACGATGTGATCGCTCTAGTCTTACAAGTTCCAAGAAAACTGGAGGTGGGATCTTAATTGCTGCGAAAACCTTCTGAATTTCATAGGCTTGCTGTTAGTTGACAATTCTTTCTTTTTATTAAACTTTTCAATTATAATGATTTTTCTTACTCGGAGCTACTTATGTAACTACTTCATTATATTCTGGATACTATGAAGAATTACAATTAACATTCAATCTTCAATTGCAAAATATTTCAATTGTCATGATAACTGTTAACCCTCCCATGGAATACCACCTTAAAGTAGCACTGTCCGTGCTGCTAAATAGGGTTCGCGTGGGACAATGATGTTGAGAGCTATGCTGGCGGCAGCATAGCTACTGGCAGGGTTTCCGAAGTCGGACAGGTCTCAACAGAGGCTCCAGACGAAGTGTATTCCACAACGACCTTTCTTTCTTAACCCATCCTTTGACCCTAACTTACACTAAAACAACCCTAAGGTGTAAGGCGATCCATGCCGATTGGGTAAATGGCACTATGGGAGATGTGTTGCAAACGGAGCCCTGGAATACTTGGCGACCTCCCTTGTATAATAGCCTTACCTAGGCATGCGGGGCTCCGCCTAGATGGACATCAGACTTCCCTAGCTTCTCGTGAGAATCTTATGGATTCTGCCAATAATAACAAACACTTCAATACACCGGAGAGCTCCTCTACGGCCTCCGAGAGTAATGATGGAGAGACGTTTGAGGGGGCTCCTCTGAGGTGTACTCAGATTCGACCTCTTCAACGGTGTGGGCAACTTCAACCTGAAGAGGAGGAACCGCTCTGACGCGGAGAAAAAGAGGCGGAGGAGGGCAGCGGCGGCTCAGGGTGGGGTTCCCCAGGGGCCTATCCCTGAAACCCGGGACCCTCGAGAGGACACACTGGGTCCAGGAGTAAGACTAACTTTACGTGTCCGGAACTCGGAAGTCCGAGGAGGACAAGGGCGGTAAACGGCTGTTCTACGGGACGACGCCTCAGGAGGTAAAGCAGACCACCAAGAAGCAGAAAGTGGACTATGCCAGAATCGCCAAGAAGGGGATCAGAGTGGCTATCGTGCGTGAAGACTACCCTGACACCCACCTTGGCGAGAAGCAGGTCGAGTTGGTGGAGATGGAGATGGGGAAACTCTTCGATGGGCTTCCTGTACAGACCATCAAACCCCACTTCCAAGACTGCTACCTGTCAAAGAGTGCAGCAGTCATTGTGTGCGTAGACGAGGAGACCAAAGCTTACCTCTCCAGTTCTGTGCCACCTAAGAATATTTGGGAGGGAGACAGGCTCGCAATCGTGGGTTTGGATAAACTCCTCACCTACAAAAGAGCCAAGGTTTTGGTGCCAAGACCCCCAGAGGACAGCAATGTTCTTCTGGAGAAAATAATGCGCCAGAACGATGACCTGAATATCTCCAGCTGGAAGATGTACGAAATAAAAGTGGAAAAGAATGGAGTCCTGGTTGTTGAGAGCATTGACTCCCGAAATAGGGTGGTGGGCAAGAACATCTATTTTGGTGCTCGCACTGTCTCCTTCACCTTGCTGAAAAGCAAGTAGGAGGCAAAACCCCCCATCCCAAAGGAGCAGGAAATTCCACAGCAGAAGGCGGTGGAGGTACCTTGTACTGGGCCCGGATCACAGACCGAGCGTAAGCTCCGGGTATAAGTCCGGAGAGGAGACTGGATGTAAGTCCGGCAAGGAGGCTGGACTAAAACCCAGCCTGGAATCCGTAACGGAGTTAGTAACGCAACCTGGTGCCGGTAACGGAACAATCCAGCCTGCCGGCGGACCCAGAAGCACCTGGAGGAGGACCGCAACCGCAGGCGTAGCTGGGCGGTTTGCAGGGACAGGGCTGAAGTGTAAGGCAAGAGATGCTCTCATTTATCCAAAGAAACTTGCAGCACTGTATTGCGGCCTCTAAAGTACTGGCAAGAAGTACAGACAGAAGTGGGTTTTCAGTCGCTTTGATACAGGAACCATGGTTCAGACAGGGCATATTATGGGACTGAGATATAAGGGTTACACATTGTTCTGTGCTGGAGCAAGTGTCAAAGTCAAAGCGTGTGTTCTAATAAAAGATATGAACGCTTGGGCAATATCAGAATCTTTACTAGGGACCCAGTAGCTGTACGATTGAGATATGAAAAGGAGCAGGAGGGTTAAGATCTTGTTGTATGTTTGTAGAGAACAGTGACAACCTGGTGGAGGGCTGTGACGCAAATGCCTACCACACCATTTGGGGGTGTACAGACACCAAGTGAAGATTTGATCGCATACTTGTGTACAACATTTAGAGATCATGAATATATGAGACATCTCGAACTTCAGCAATTGAGGAGTGACGGGGTCATAGACCTAACCCTAGGTTCCATGGATATCATGGACGATTTCATGAGCTGGAGAGTTTCTAGGGAACCTCCCCTGTCATACGACAGACACATCGTTTTTTATATAAAGTGCTCGTTCAAGAGTGAATCTTATAGGAATCCCAGACGGACCGACTGGGTCTCGTTCAGGGAGGACTTGATGAGGGGACTGGAGAATGGTCATTTGTATAGATATAGCAAGAAAGGAGAGCTGCATCTGGGGATTACTTATGTGACTTAGACTCTAGTTGCTTGTTATGAGATGAACTACCCAGTCGTGGAGAGGAAAAATCCAACAGGTAGCTGCAGATGGAACGGCTACCTGGAATACCTTAGGAGGAGGACTGGAAGGCTGTGGAATAGACACAGGACCCTAAGGGATCAGGTAAGTAGGGAAGCCTTTCAGGAGTCCCAGAGGGAATACAAGGCGGACGTCAGGATGGTTTCCAGGAAATCCTGGAGGCAGTTCTACGATGATATTCAAAACCAGTATGATGCAGCTAGACTGCATGGAATACTTACTAAAGACATTAAGGTCAGACTCGGTACTTAGGAGATTCCTTCCAGAGAGAATTTACATCAACTAAGGAGGAAACTCTGAACTTGTTGCTGCATATTCACTTTTCTGGAACAACAACCATGAATATTGGTGTGGATCAGCAGGATCCCTCTGGCCAGATAGAGGAGATTGGAATGAGGCGGCGGAGACCGTTACCCATAATAGAGTGAAATGGACAATATAATATTTTGCACCTTTTAAAATTCCAGGAGTGGACGAAGTATTCCCTGCACTTCTGCAGAAGGGTGGGAAGGACATCATACTACATCTTGTTAGGATTGACAGAGCATGCTTAACAATGGGGTATGTTCATTCCCTGTGGTGACAGGACAAAGTGGTCTTCATACCTAAGCCAGGTAGACCATGTTATACTAGGCCCAAGGACTATCACCCTATAAGTCTGACTTCCTTTCTTTTGAAAACCTTGGAGAGACTGGTGGACATGAGACAGAGATAAATACATTGGTAAGTCATAATCCGATACCCACATATGTTCATTTAGAAGATAAAAAAGTTCATAATGCAAGATCCTATATACAAAATGACATATCCTACATAACTCCTATATACAAAATGACATATAAATAAACACATTTAACTATCACAAGAAACTCAAGAGATCTCAAGCAGTTTTAACATTGATGTAATTTGCGCCAAACATACAAATCAGGGCTTCCACACTATTTACTTTCCAAGAAAACTGAAAGATGCTTATTCGGAGGTAATGAATGGGTGGTCGAAGCGACTTCGTATTTGACTGACGGTTACGGCTATCTGTCAGTTGCGAAACCATAATTTTGAACGGAGGTGGTAGTAACGGACCTTAAACTCAGGTGGTTGTTACACAGCTGTGTAATCATGAATACAACGAATGATAATTATATATAACTATGTTGAAAATTTGGTAACTGCGCAGTTAACGTTGTCATAAAAGATTTTTTTTCGTGTCTGGGTTTAAGGAGTAACTCTTATGTTTTATGGAATTGACTCACTGTATTTACGCGGTAGACCACATACAGAGATTAAATAGAGGATAATAAACATTTGACATAAATTTTGCTTTTTATTCACACATTCGTAAACAACTGAAAATGATATATTCATAGTAATCCACCATGTATCCTATTTATTAGACGTATATATTTATTTATGAGATAACAAGAATTGACTGCTTGGTGACTTCCGTGTGAGAGTATTCACCGTCCCTGCGAAAGCGATGATAGCCTTCAGTTGAAACCTCTGATTGATAATCACTTCTTCTTCAGTCTTTACTTTCTAATTACTCGGAGGTATAAGGAAAGTATAATGAACGTCCGAAAAATAAATCAATATCTCTTCAGGTCTTTACATAATGGTACGTATGTGATCGATTTTTGTTTTCAATAACACACAAAAGAATCAACGTATCCCAACTAAACTTGAGAATTTGGCTTGCTTTTGGAAGATAGACCCAATTCTGGAGAATACACTTCGACATTGTTTACTACCCGCGCTCCACATTCGGTTTCTAAATATTTATATTTTTAAGTCAATTTGAACATGCTTATTAAAGATCTGCGTTTTCATTCTCAAACGTTGCCAATTTCGTAGACGTAATGTTTTTTAAATAGAGCGAGAAATACTCGTAAGATCGTAAGAAAGGTAGTACTTTCCAACTAAATTTACGTTAATCGATAAAATGATAACAATACACATGTTTTTGACTAATATTGAAGTATAATGTAGAAAAGTTGAGTGGATTTTTCATGAATCCCTATTTTTAATAATTCTTCTCTGTACCTATTCTCTCAGAATCTTCAAAGTACGAGTAGCTTCTTAAAATTAAGTATTATCTACCACTGGAATGTCAGCATAAAAATCCCTTTAAAACACATACCCTTCTTTGCAACGTACATTGAATAATTTCATAAAATCATTTCGACACATATTGGTATGAAGCTTGATATTTTCCCTTTTTTCTTGAATCAACTCAACTGCCAAGTCCAAGGGTATATTAGTGAACAGGCTACTTATATCAAGCGAGATCAACTCAAAACTACTTGACAATGTAAATGTTTAAATTTTTTCATATAGGTGAAATGAGTTTTAACGTTACATTCACCAGAGGACTCTGACCGGTGGTTAGCTTTATTAATAGCCTGACATATTAAACGACCATGCATTTAGCTTCACTACTCAATTAAAGAACAAATTTTGTGGCAGCTGTCTCGAAAAACGCAGGTTCAATCAGCTTGGTGTGATGTTGGTGGCGAATCTGAGTTATCGGATTCTTAACTAATACTGAACTCTTGTTTGTAGCATTGAATTTTGCTACAATATCCATAATGATTGAAGGAAAACTTGAGATGATACTGAAAGAAAATTCTTCTGGTAGTTTAGCAAACATTGCAGGTATATTCGCATTTTAGTTACTTAACAGCTCTTTATTAAACGTAAAAAAATGTCAAGCAGATGAATGTATAATCAGCAAGATCACATGGTCTACAAAAACAAATAGAAAAATCTCCACAGGTAGAATTCGATCCCCGAACCCAATGTTCACTAATCACGAACGTTACCTCTATACCACCGAACCAAATACGAATCAATTGCAATTCTTTTACTATTTAGCAAGCGTGTATTAAAAAAAGCTAAACCTTGTTGTTGACGAGCCCTAAAATCCCCCACCAAAAAATGCTAAAATGTTTTTTGAAGATAAAAGACCATGTTATAACACATTTTTATCCTAAAATACATCTAATCTACAAATTTCATGAAAATCGTTAGAGTCGTTCTGGAGAAAATTTTTGACAAATACATAGGTATTTAGGACCATACAATTATTACTCGCGTAATACTAAAGGATATACGAGCAATTTAATTACCTGAATTGACACAAGAGAAGGAGATTCGTGTAAAAAGACATCTCCGAGCATTACCAACATGTTGCCCTGCAAGTTGATATGTTGCAGACTGTGCAGAGTCCGGAAAGCTCCATCTTCAATGTAGGCTATTGCATTGCCTTGCAAATGGAGCTCCAGCAAAGATGGTAAATACTCAAACACTCCATGAGGGATGTACCGCAGCCGATTTCCCTGATAGCACACGCAAGTTATGAAAAGTATGTAAGAGAAAAAGAAAAAAGGAAATACACGTAATGCAAATTATCACCTGGAAATGTGATCACAACATAACATGAGATATGTAGTAGGCGCGCGGTAGGATTTCAACAACTATTAACAGAGGAATTAAAGAACAAATATCGTTAAACATAAGACTCTGCAGATTCTTATCATTTACGACAAGAATCGTGTAAAACACATTTTTTAAATATCATTTTTTACGCTCCTCAACATAATTATAAAAAGATTTTCAAACACTTTGGTACCATTTTAAGAACTTACTATTATATCTCAGTAACAAAGTTCGAAATTACACTGTTTAATATTAGTTTCACAGGGAACAAAGGTTTGGTTGACTAAGATCTAACCCTTGTTTTTCAGTCTTCTTCGTTCAAAAGACACACTTGGCTTCTTTCAAAAAGCACTCAAGGTTGAACGGACTCCTTCAGCCATCAATGCTTTAAGAAACTGTTTACCGAGAAAATTATGCATGTGCAGAGGTGAATGCATTTAACTGACTTAAACCAACGAGGGAATCAGAAGTGCAGAATGTTTAAATCATAAAGTTTGAGCGCAGATCGTGGAGCTGATTTACTTACTTCCCAATTACTAAACTCACAACCCTCATGTGCTCTGCCACATGACGAATCATAGATATTCAAAATGGTATCATAATACGATTTCCCACATCTGTAAAAACTCCACACACTATACACTTTGAGCGAACCGTAATTCATTGACGTAGTTAACTGAGAAATATGACAAAGAGGCAAACATTACTTATGCACTAATTTACACCGTGTCACTTGGAACGTCCACAGATGTTGGAAAATAAATCAGGGTTATGTATGAACTTACGACCAGAAAAAGAAGATGCATACATGATTTGAATAATATATCTTTGTGTAGAAGGGATGGCGTTTGGAGACTTTTCCTGCATCCTCCCAAATTCACTACGGTTTAAAGTACTTTTCTTTTACCCATTTATGCCGGGTCCTCAGTAGCATTTATACACTAGGACTTTATGGCTATTACTTCAATAGTTTTCATGTAGAATGTATCTAACAGATGTGTAGAGATGTCGTAGAGAACTACATGCACCATGCGTACTCTTCTTTACAAATGCTATGTATGAAAGTGATTCCGTGATCCTTTATTTTGAATATAGATATAAAGCAAAATACCACTCACTGACTGACTAATCACGAAATCTCAGAAACTAAAAAGCCTACAATCTTGAAATTTGGTAGGCTCTGATAATACGAAAATTATCAGCAATAATAAATAAATTGGAGCGAAGACCCCTGAGTGGAAAAGAACTAATTTAAATACTGGAAGTAAGGCTGGAACAGCGAAGACGGCCAAAAGAATGATATCTCAGTCCCGTCATCCGATGTTATTCGAACAGCATGACTTGCATTTTTCGGAGGTGACGGAGATATGACACTTCATAAAAACAATAGTTTATTCCGTCAGCAAGCCCTCCCTATAAGAACATAGCGCAATAGGAGTAGAACGACACAGGAAGCTAGTGGAAGCAACGACGCATCCTGATTGGTAATTGGGATGCGAGTTTAATTGAAATGCTTTTCTCGAGGGGAGAAGAAAGAAGGACGAAGAACAATCTCTCACTTCGTTTCTGAGATCGTCCGAGTTAACACCTCGTTTTTGAGATCGTCCTAGTTAAGACTTCATTTCTGGATCGTCCGAGTTAAGACTTCGTTTTTGAGATCGTCGGAGTATTGTGAAAACGAGTTGATGAAATTTCGGATAATTTGTTGCGAAAGTAATAGTCATACGAGTATAACAAGGAACTGTGTATTTCAAAGCACGTGCTTGTCGGAACATGAGTAAAGCAGTAGCGGGAATTTAAAAAGTTGCATTTGGAACTGTGAATATTAGCACGCAACTTGAATCGTAACGAGTTCCGTAAGACCAGGACGAACGTTTTTATACCGGTTCAAATTCGTATCATCATTTATACAATATTACGAGGATGAGAAATCCATCGGCAGTAGCAGCTGTGAAGGAGGCATTGAGGTACGTGAATCGACACGAGTGTCTACGATCCGTGGTCGGACGTCTGGCGACCTTGAAGAGCAACTGACTATGGTTGGAAAAGAATGACGGAGAGCATAATCGCCTGCGAAGCAATGAGAAGGCAGACAGAGGTATTACTACGGTTGCTACGCGAGTACATGCTCTGAATAGAGCTCCGTAACTGGTGTGTTAGAAAGTGACTTTCAAGAGTGATATGTGCAATAAAACATTCACTATTTGAAAGGTGACGTAAAACTGAACGTGAGTACAAAAAGTTGGTGAAAATCGACCCATGGGAACCGAAAAACGTAAATGTGAAAAAATGTTAATGTTATGGCAAAAGAATTTACGTATTTAAAGTGCATGGAAACACAGATAATTCGACTTGAGTTTAAGAAACGAAGATAACAGGGTTGAAGCATAAGAGTAAGAAAGTGTACCATTAAATTTTTAGGAAATTCTACCGGAAAATAACGGAGAAATTAATTTTGAAAGATTAAGTAAACAGATGATTTGACAAATTGAACATAATATTATCGAATATTATAAGGTAATATATGCACGGACAGCGTCTAAATTGTGGCAGAATTAAGGGAATGCTACTAGCACTGCGATACAGAGAAGTGGAGCTTTATACCTGTAAAGACAGAAGAGTTTAATAACTTCCGAACGGACACAGGAACAGGCGCCATATTAAGTAGGACACCTTACAAGAGGTATAAGGGACCATATGCAAAATTTGAGAGTTTTCGATTCGCACAAAACCCCCATATTGAAAAGGTGCACGAGCCAGGGAAACGTACTGTTTTAGAAAACTTTAATATCTACTAAACAATTGACACCAGGTAAATTACATGTTATTCTGTAAGACTCCTAGCGAATTCTTAAATTGGGAGATAGATGAAATAATAATAATAATAAACTAAAATTTGAAAATTAAAATTTGGAAAAATTAACAAAACAAATTTTGGATACGAGCATATTAAAAGCATTCAAGATAGAGCATATGTTAAGATATGATACAGTTAAGATATGGTACAGTTAAGAATTAAAAACCAATGAGAACAATAGAGGAAAGATGCACAAAGTGTTTACATGCTGGGGAACATGTAAGAATCAATTAGCGATTATAATTTCTGAACAGTACGAGCAATTCACACGAGTTTTCAGGAATAAATTCAGTAAGACAAATAAAATTATCTCACCAATAAAGAAATTAAGAGATAACAATAAATAATATTTAGGAAACAAAACTTAGAAAAATGAAATAAATTGAAAATAATATTAGGTCAAGAGAAACCCTTGGTAATAGCATACCTACAAACGTACTGCACATACTAAAGAATACGCAATACATAGCACGGCAGAGAAAAAATTAATGAGAGGTGGAACATGTTAACGGAAAGTGTAACAAAGGATCGATTAGAGAAGACAGAAGGGGTAACAGAAAAATTAGATATGGTTGAGTATATAATTAACAAACGACAGAAAAAGTGAGAACAAGATCAACTTCTAATGAGAGTAAATGACAGTTCGAAATATCCAAGAAAAAGTAGCAATCATAACCGATTGAATTAGGGATACTGTGACACAGTTGAATAATCCAGGAGAAGAGATACAAAAAACCTACTCAACAGTAGTAAAGAGGAGACAAAAGAAGGATAATATAATATTGGTGGGGGAAAAGAATACGGAGGCAAAAGTATACATTGCAAAGACTGTTCAGAAGATAATATGATCAGAGCCATCGGTAATAAAAATCGATGAATGTAAGTTAACTAGAAGAGAAAGGATATTAATAGAAATGGACGATGCAGAACACACCAGGGGCATTGGTGAAAAAAATTCGCACAAAGGTTTATGTATAGAGGAACAAGAAAAACAGACCGAAGGTAATTATGTATAACGTAAAAGACCAGGAAGAAGACGAACTAAAAGAGAACATATTACGACGATAAAGGAAATAACCGAGATGAATATGAAGTACGTAATAAAAAGAAGATCGGGAGAATAGTTGGCGCACAAAGAACTGTGTAATAGAGATCCAAGGGGAAATCTTCAAAGAAATAATTAAACAGGGAAAAATATACTTGGGATTTAAATCATACAAGATCAAAGAATTCATCGAGCCTTTGCGATGTTACGTATGCCACAGATATGGCCATTTAACGAAAAAAGTACAGATAAAAATGTTATTTGTGGACACAGTGGTAAGAACAGGCACGAAATAAAAGACTGCCCAAATAAACAGTCAAGAAAAATGTGCTAGTTGCCTTTGGAGAAACAGATCACATGAACACAGTGTTCGAAGTAAGACATGTGCAGAGTACATAAGAATATGATACATAATCAGGAAACATACAGACTATAGATATTAAAGTTCTACAGGTTAATATGCACGGAGAGCAACAAGCCATGTTAGACATACAACAGTGTATTAACAAAAACAGCATAGACATTTGCATGATACAAGAACCATATATGCAACGAGCAAAACTAACATACATTGCAAAAAAAAAAAACGAGACTTATACATATGACTGGAGGGAAATCCGCAATAATAATCTCCACTGGTGACATAGAAGTTATGGTAATGAAACAGCATACGGGTAGTTATTTGCAGGTGGCAAAGGAAGAAATGAATATATTGCTAGTAAATGTGTATGTTCAATACAGCTTCAAAAGAAACATGTTTTCAGAAAAGTAGAAAATATATTGAAATTATTCAAGGGGGACGATCTAATAATATGTGGGGACTGAAACAATAGAGCATCACTGAGGGGTGACCACACAACGAATAGAAGGGGGAGACTATTCTACAACACGGATTAAAGATTATATATGTTTATGGAGTAGAAATATTTGTAACGGTGAATAGCTCTTCAATAATCGATCAAACACTAACTACACACACTAACCGAATGACAGTAACAGAATGGATGATACATAAAAAGTGATAGAAAGTGATCATAAAGCATAGAAATTCAATATAGAAATGAAACAGAGCCACCCTCGAGAGACAACAGACATAATAAATTATAGGAAAATACAAATGGAACAACTAAAACGAGATGGAAATATAGGGAACAATATGAAACAAGTGAAGTTACCATAACATTGACGCAAGGACAGAGAAACTAAAACAGGATATATTAAAAACTGTGGATCCATATTGCAAAGACAAAAATTGGGCAAAATATGGTGGGATAAAGAACTAAGCGAAGCAAAAAGAAGGCTAGACAAATTACGAAGACATTTTAGAGTCAGCAGCCTGAAACAGAATTCTATATAAATAGAAAACATACAGGAAATATCTAAAAATGTCCAAACAACTAATGAGGAGGAAAAAGAAGGAGGATTGGGAAAGATACGTCACAGAAAGTATAACTACTAATACTTGAGGGATACCGAATGTTCTAGGAAGAGAAAAAATGAAAACAAAAATAGTCTGGGGAAGTATAAAGAACGGAATGAACCTAACTAAAAGATGGACTTATGAGAAACTATGATTAAGGAAATACTACATGGGACTAAAGAGGAAATCATGCAACAACGCTACTACAATTGCACAGATATACCAGAAGAAGAGAAAGAAACAGAGGACAATATGTTCAGAATAAGAGGCAGAATGTACTCAAAGAAAAGTGCTGGATACGAACATATAACTAATGACATGATCCACAAATTGCTACATAAGTATAAAAGAGAAAAGCTACATTTATATATATTGTGTTGCAGAACAGGCTACTATCAAATATGATGGAAGATAGGTTTGTTAAATTTAATTTTAAAACCAAGAAACAGGGACCCTAGATCCAGCTCCTCCTACCACCCCATAAATTTATTATCGGTGCTGGGAATTTTTTTGGATAGAATGCTCACAGAACAAATTCAACACACTTTATTAGGAAAATTAGGTGCGAAACAATACAGTTTTCAAAAGGAAAAACGCGTTAGAACAACTGTTGACAGAAATAACGGAACGCAGGAAAAAATATGCAATTATGATGTATAGATTTTATAGGAGATTTCGACACCGTCCAATGGGAAATAATACCAGCAGTTATGGAGAAAAAAGAAATTCCGAACCATATTATATAACACTAAAGCGATCATATCTCGAAGACAGAAATGAAATACTTGAAATAGGAACAGAAAGACTAATAAGTTCGGAGAAACTGGGTTGTCAACAGGGCAGCCATTTTAGACCGGTTTTCTGGACAATTGTGCTAAATGTGATCCCAAAGCAACTGGAAAAGGAGGAGATAAATGTAATCACCTATGCTGACGATGTGGCGCTAAAGATAGAAGGAATCAACTGGAAGAAGAAGAGAATAGGGTATTAAAATTATTTGAAGGACTAAGTTACCAAATAGGACTAACTATATCACAAAGAAATCTAAAGGAATAGATTTTGGTCTCAAACGTAAGGGACAAATCGATGTGTACCTATAATTAAAATATCAGATTACCATTACGACAGAAGGAAAATATCTGGGAATAATGTTGGACGAAAAGTTAACTTTCACGTCACTTATAGAGAATATTGACAAAAAACTCAAGAGAATAATATTTGGGCTGGTAAGAATAGGGATAACTAAAGATACAATAGGTAAACCTTAGTCAACACAACTATACAAAGGGATATATTTACAAATAATAACATATTGTGGATCATATTGGATTGATAGAAGTAAAACAATCCATAATCTAAAAAAAACTAAGCAGTATAAGAAGAAAAAGTATAATAAATTGGAGTATTATATGTACAAAAGTGTGTCCACGAAAGCTGCACTAGTAAACTAGGATATCTACCAATATATCTCGAATTGGACAAACACTACTTACAATATACGATAAGACGAAAACAAGAGCTAACAATAGGGGACAAAAATATACTACTGGCAGAGAAAGGATGGAAGGGAAAGATAAGGTGGGTGCTTGGAGGATGATGGAACATATGGTGGCAAAAATCGCCAGAAGGAAGGAAGACATTCAAATTTATAGATGACGTCAATTTCAGTTAGAAGAACAAAAACTGGTTTGCACCGTCAGCAACAACCTTACACATTTTGGACGGACATTGACAAGTTAAATCATATTGGTACAAACGAGATTTGGCAGATAATAATAAATGTGACTGTAACGGAGATGATACTGTGGACCATGTGATACATGACTGCAGCTATGTGAGCGAGGAGAGAGCAATTTGGTACAAGGAAATGAGGAAACGAGTATATTCAACTGCAGATTGGAGGATGTATATAGGAAACCAAGAGATCTATGAAAAGTTTGAAGAACTTGTACCAAATTGCTCTCTCCTCGCGCACCAGGCCAATCCACAAGCTGCATTTTTAAACATTTCGACGCTCAACGGTGTCCTCTTCCCCAACCGTTTTTGAGCGATCTCCACCAGACGGTTTTTAACAATAAAGACACTAAATTTTTTCTATTTTCTAATTTTTCAATGGTTGCGCTCGTCTCTTTAACGTTTCTAACTCTCACGGTCCGGTGTTGTCTGCCGACCGCTCCTAGATCGCTGGTCGCTACGCGAGCTAAGGGTGTACCCTCTCACGTTTCTCGCTGCTTTTGTGGACTCCTTAACTCATTAAACCTTTCTCTTTCTTCTCCCGCGCTCGCGCATCTTCTGGCTGCTGCGTGTTCGATCTGGTATCCTCCAACTGACATCACCTCTTATATTTTCAAAACATTGAGTAAATTTCCGTTGCTTCTGGTTTCTCTTCCAACGAACTCCGCCTTCGATGTTCGCGCCATTTTTAGCTTCCAACCGCTTTTGACCAAAACAAATACGCTGTACACCGCTCCCTTCCCCTCGCTTCTCTTTAAATTTTGTTCTTGGAACAAGGAAGATCTGCGCCCACTCCAACGGTTGACAACCTTCCCTCTCCCCTTACAACTTTGCCTGTAACGGCCGCGGAACTCTTCCGCTTACTAATAAACATTTGAATCATTAATAACCTCATAAGATAGATTTTTAATTGGGAATTAATCAAATCTTAGAGTATGTGTCTCGTATTCTCGCCGCAGAGGGTGAAATTTTCATACACCATAGCTATTTCAATTGAGACATGGAAATGAAAAGCTACATATTTTAACTTGCCCCACCTGGGAATTGAACTTAATGACAAGCGATGACTTAATGACAAGCGATGACTTAATGACAAGCGATCACGCTGACACCGTAGCCACGGAATGGACACATTTGTTTTATTACATTTGATATTGTTACATTTGATAAATTATTCTTTCTTGTGATCTAGAAATTTGAGAAATAGCCCAGTTGACATCTAAGATAATCGCGCGGTGGTCACTTATACCGTCAACATTATCGCAAGAAATAATCTTAACCTTCGGTCAAACGAGGAACACATTGAGAATAGCTTCCTCTCTGGTCGTTTGTTTCACTACCTGTCTGTAGTCACAATCCCAAACAAGATTTTTTTATAATGATTGCATATTGCTAATCCTATCTGAGTCACCCTCCCAGTCAACATTTGGTAAGTTAAAATCCCCGCCGATAATGCTATTTCTTGTTAAATTTGAATTTAGACTCATTTTATTCACTAATATTTTATTGTACGCACATAATCACTAGTCCACTAGGAGCTCTATATATATACCTGTAATTTCTAGTTTTCCTTGAATGACCTTCAATTTAAACAGATATAAATTCTTGAACTTGTCTACTCAACTTACAGAGCACGACCAACTTTTTTCACACAAATCCACCACCCCACGACTCAACACGATCCCGCGTGAAACCGAAAAATCTAAACGACATATTTCTGCATCTTTCACGTACTCCGCTAGCCATGACTCGGTATCAATAACAATATCTGGTTCATAAATATCAACTAAATTGAGAAAAACTATTTTCTGTTGTATATACTTCTACAATTCTTCTGCAGCATCACGAACGACTCACCAGTTATTTTTTTCATTTTAATTTTTTTTCTGAACCTGGTTTCTCGACCGTTTGGTCATTACCTGGTTTTTTCTCTCGCTTTCTCTCTGAATACTTTCTGTCTCTGTTGGTTTCTATATTAATTATCGGGTCTCTTCTTCTTCATCCTCGCTGTTTTACGCCAAACACTATCCCCTCTGATTTTGTTATTGATAATGTCAATTTAATTTCTGTACATCGTTGTTCGAATTTTTTAAAGATTGTTTAACTTTTCCTTTCCAAATATCTACGGCTGTCTGCTTCAGTGAGAATTGCAATTTCATCAGAATAAGCAATAGTCTCTACATGTTCCCTTTTCATTTCTTCTAATATCACATTGATTACGATCTTCCAAAATATTGGCCCTGTTTGGCTGCCCTGAGGGCAACCTTGTCTTAGTGTGCTGATTATTCTCTTATTTCCTATTCCCAACAACACATATCTATCCTCTAAATAAGATTTTATTATTTTCATTAACTACCTAGGTTTGTCTTTCTTCTCTAGCTCTTCTATTATTAGCGACCTTTGGGCACTACCAAATGCTCCTTTCATATCAATGCATACTAGGGGTACATATTTTGATTTTCTTTTTTATCTTCTATATTAAATGCCCTATCATATCCTTAGTACTTTTTCCTGCCGTAAATCCATATTGATGTTCATGCAGTTTCCGTATTAAAGATTATTGGCAATCTTTCTGCTATGATTTTGTCCAAAATCTTTCATGCCAAGTATTAACGTTATTGGTCTATAAGATGTACTGACCTGTGGATCTCTATTTCCTGTTTTCAGGAATAGTTTTAATTGCCCTATTTTCCAACTTCTTGGGAAATATCCGTAATTACACCATTTTTGTGTTATATTTGTCATTTCCTGTCCATAGATTGTTACCATATTTTTTTTATCATTCGTAATGTTATGATACCCCGGGTTTTTGCTCTTTTTAAGTCTACTCATCACGTTCACTACTCATCCGTAATTTGCTCGTCTTTGTCTACTTCTGCATACTCACACTACCGAGGATGCATGACCCCGTGTAAGATGTCCTGTTTAAGTTTTTTCCTGTATCTAACCAACCAGTCGTTACTGTGATTACTGTTTTTATTGTTCCCAAATTGTTTTCTTCTGAATTTTTTCTCGACCAATTGCGTATGGTAATCCCCAAATATTCCTTGTCATACTGTTGAAGACAAATTTCTCCAATCAGCCCGCTTCTTTATTCGTATCATCTTTTTAAACTCTTTACTGTATTTGCGTTAGGTTGTCTTTTCTTTTTCATATATCTGTCCCCTTCTGCAACTTTTTGAATCTCTTTCGCATTATATTACGCACATTCTGTACTCTTTGTAACTCATCCCACAATGTTTGTCCATTGCTGCGTCTTTCTCTAGCACAGTATGGTTCTATTGTCCGAAGTATGTTTTGTTGTAAGTTCTATATGCGTTGGTCAAGATCCTCTGGGTACCGGGTCACCTCATATCTCATGTTCCCATTTTCCTTCCTAAAGTTTCCCCAATGTATCTTCCTATAATTATACATCATTCCAATGTTTGGCACTCTTCTATGTTTTCTATCATAAACAATATAGTCTTATGGTCACCTCGTATCTCCCACATTGTTGCTGTCGTTCTTATATTTCTTGCTTGTAGAGTCATGTCGATTACAGATTTTCCATTTACTGCTTGGTATGTTAGTACGCCATATATATTCACTATGCAGAGGTCTTTCTCAAATAATATTTTCTCTTATTTTTTCCCTCTCTTATTATCAATATGATCCCTCCATAAGTTTGATCTACTATTCCAGTCACCACATAAGTATACTTCTTGTCCCTTATATTTATCTAACATGTATCTTACAATACAAAATATTCTTGTTCTGTTGCATCCAAACTCCTCATATACATTGACTATTATTACATTTATTTCCTCCTTCACTACTTGTATCACTTGCATGTTCTTTTTTGTATATTCTTTCATCTCCATTACTTCCAACTGCGTGCTGCATACCACTATTGCTGATCGACCTTCTCTGCAATACACTTCTTAGTCTAATTGGAAGATACTGTATTCGCCCTCTGCTTAAATGGGGTTCTTATAAGACACATAAATCAATATTAGAGTCTTCTATGTATTTAGCCAACTCCAACGCTCCCTGATTCCTGTGCTGCATGCTCTTTTGCATCACCTTAATCCCCATAATTCGTATGTTAGTATATTATTCCTCTTATCTCTTTTTATACTCTTCACATTCTTGGCTTCTTACACTGTGGTTACTCGACCTATTTTTTCTTTCACAGTTTACGCTTACTGGTTTTGCACTGTCTATTTTACAATAATTTTGATCATATCCTATTTCTCGGCAATGCCTGCAATATTGATCCTTTTTTACAGTATTTTGCCGGATGACCATATCGGCGACACAAATAACATCGAAGGGGATCTATACATGTATCTACTCTATATGAACGGAATCCGACATACACTTTTCCTTGCACCATTATCTGCTTGTATTATGTGTTCTCTGCTTCCCAAATCCAATGTCTCGTACGCCATTCCTTCTTACCAGTTTTCTTTACTACTCTTGTTTTGGTTTCATCTTGTTCTTTTCCTACTTTCTGATGTAGCAATCTTGTTATTAGCTCTTCTACCGTTTGTTTTTCCACATAAACATTATTATTTTTGGATTAATCTCTCTTGGCTATTCTATATTTAATTTCCCATGTGATAATATTAGTTTCCCTGTCAGTCAGCCCATGTGTCCTTCCTCCATTCGTAGTAATTTCTCTCCTTGTGTCATTCTACAGTGATCTAACTTTACTGCTTCTGGTGTCTTTGCTAGCAACTTGTACTGTTAGTGCTAAATTTATTTTATCTGTTTCAGTCTTTTTTCCCCTCTAACTATACCTTATCCCGTTTTCTTCGTCTCCCAACCACTGTTGCATATGTCCCCCCTGTACCCTGTTCTGCTTCTTCTTGCTGTGTTTTATTTGCCTGCCTAGTACATTCTTCGAGTTTGTTCATGAGTTCTATTGTTGTTGTTGCCATCTGTCTCTGTAACTCCCTTACTTCTTATAATACTTTGCCCCGTTTCTTCATTATTCCTGTTTGTTTTCTTTACTACCTACTATCTTGAGCACTATTTGTTCTTTTCTTGCTTTTTTTCTCTTTATTGATACATGTTCCATCTCTCATCGAGTACTCATATTAATCTTTTATCCATATTTACCAAGTCTTGCTTGTTAATATGCTGTAAATTATCTCCCACTATTTTCTTTCTAAGGTCCATTATTTTTCTCTAGACTGTTGGACGTTTCCGTAAAGCTTCTTGAACTTATCGTCCTGTATTGTCATTCGCAAATGATCATATATTGTTCGAGCTTCCATTTTTCTAGTCCCTGTATTCCAACGCGTCGTGTTCTTATGAAAATTGTATCTTCGTCAACTTTCATAGTGCTGTTCTCACTAATACTTGTCCTCTGTGGTGTTTGGGTATCACTTATCTTCTCCAAAAATCCTGTACCCGCTTTTCTTTCTCCATTGCTGTTGTGTTTATACTTATTTATGTATTGGGATTAATTATTTTATATATTTGGAATACATCCTTCCCAAATGAATGATATTCCATTATTATTGTCTTACTTTTCTATCTATGTTTACTCTGCTTTCCTGCCGCTAAAATTGTTATTTTATCTTTCTTTGCGCAGATATTCCCACCAGGTTGCTGACTTACGATATTGTTTGTATGATTGTATTATCTATTAAATTCCATTTATTTTCCCCCCTATACTTAATTTTTCCTGATGTGTTTTGCATGCTTAAATTTCCGAAAGCCTGTTAATTATTATTATTTTTATTTTTCGCTTAGTATGTTCGTTTGTTTTATTTTTCAAGTGTAAATCTGTTTGTTTGGTCCAAATCAGTAGTTTAGATGTAAGAGCTATTGTGTCAAAATTTACTTTTTCCTGGTTGGTGAATAATTCCAATATGGCGGCTGCTATTCATTTGAGCACCTTAATGTTTGGTTATTGCCTCCTTTGGTCTCTAAAATGTCCCGTCCTAATATGCCTGCCGTATCGTCTTCCGTTTCAATGTTAACAAAATCTTCCCGTTTATCACACGTCGTTCTTAGGTCTGCCATTGAGGGCGCCAATAGTCTTCCCTTGGAATGGTAAGGTACGTTGCATCTGCTTGTGCTTTTGATCTTTTAGTTATCGGTCTACAGTTATATTAACTGACATATATACCATTCCATGACTTCTCATGTACATCACATATGGACGTGTATAAAAACTTAGTACAATCTTCTAAATTAACCAATTCTGGCTTACAACAGCAAGCACGCTAAATCTTTTTGCAATCTTTTATATCTATCTACTTCTTTTGGAGTGTAAAATTGAAGGAAGCAATCAGACATGTACATTAGCTCCGTACTGACGGTGATCCTAAGTTTATTTAGAGAGTTTTCCGAGGATTTTACTAGTTAAAATCAAGTAGAGAACGTTTTCGTGAGTGTAGCAGTGAGAATTTGGAGCCCAAATTTGGCCGAAGTATGTTCGAAATATTAATGAATTAAGATAGCGTACATCACGGAGACCGCGACTACGTAATGTTTGGACCCCAGATACGGAGTATATAAGGTGAGTGAGAGCAATCCACCCATAAGAGATATCATAACCAAATATTCATGACGACGATTGAAAAATTTGAAGAGATTAGGAACAATTTTACGCAGATATTATTTTACGAAAGTGAGAGAAACAACCATTGATGTAGTCGGTACAAATTTGACATGCTGAAAATAAGGTAATGGTTCAACAGAATGCGTTAAAAACTTCATGAAAAGTGTAAATGCTTCCTCATAGAAGAAAACGAAAATCAAATTCATGTAGTGAGCTGTTTTCACCTATAAAAATATCGATTTTGAAATTTGATTAAACGGCTATATGAATTTTTTTAAGCGCCAGGGAATATATAGTTAGTTATGTAAAACATACTGTACATACGACATGATACAGACTATACACAGTGTTTTGTGTATATCGCATGTTACAAGAACGTATTTAGGAGTACGAAAACAGCGCTGTCACACATGAAGCACAGAACGTAATACGTGCAGATCATACTTCTGCCTTTGGAGAACAAAATATAGGTACCACTGACACTGAATTTGGTAGGTGGGTGTAGGGGAATAAGCCTCAGCGTGCATGTGTCTATGAGGTATATAGGGTCAAAATAATTCAAGAAACACGTGTCACGGAGACACGGAAGATTGTACATTTCGGAGCATAGCAGGTGAACGGATAAACCGTTTGAACTGAGACACGTGTCAAAAGATCGAGTACCTTAAGACCTTCCCTAGCATACCACATTTATCAACGGTCTACCTGAAGAAGTACATACACGCGATAAGAAAGTCTCGGTGAGAAGCCATTTCTCGTTTATTGCATCATAGAACAATGGTGAAAAACCATTTCCAGAGAATCGCTCATTAACATGTATTGAGTTTACCTGCATGGTAAAAAGCCACTTTCTTACCCCAAGAAAGATTAGTAACGGGGAAAAGTTTTGTCGTGAAAACCAGTATAGTACCATACTACATGGTGAGAAGTCATTACTTGCAGCTTGTTTGGGTACTACAGGTCACGAGCAAGGTAATCTATCATACTCTCCTGATACAGCTTAAAACTTACCCTCTTGCGTGTGATACCATTTCTGGTAGATGTCAACGCCCCACTTATATGAGCCGATCGTTGTAAATGCACAAGGAATATACGTGAATACAAGTGAGGAAAAAGTAGTGACGAGGAGTGAGCAGGAACGTTTTCAGATGTATTCGAGGATTATCTAAAAAAGGGAACGCTTAGTACTAATTGGGAAAGGAAAAGTTGATGAATCAATGAACATGGGGAAAGGTTTACAAATCTAATGAAGCATGAGAACAATGTGTTGTATATGGAAGACTGGAGAGTAACGAGGGGAGATAAGATAATTGCACGTAAGGAAGATGACGAAGCTTTAGAGAAGATGAGACAAATTACTGTTACATGTCAAGACTTGAAGGAAGGATCGTTGGTACGGACGAAACCAAAAGTTGTAGTGTATAGTGTAGTGGAAAAAGATGAAGGTGAATTTTTGCTACTGACTTGGCAACAAAACGGAGTACGTGAGAAAGACATTATAAAAGTGATTAGAAAGATTGGGAAGGAGGATTGGCGAACGCGCCATTGGGTCCTACAATTGGATATGCAATTATACAAAAACAGTGGATAGAGGGAAAATATAAGTGGAACTACAAGCTTATTGAGTACAAGAATATGTTGATCTCTTGAGGTGCTATCATTGACAAAGATACGGCTATTACGCGAATAATTGTCGCGACAAAGCGCCAACATGCTGAAAGTGCGGCGAAGTAGGTTATGTGTACAAACAACGTCAATCTCAAGATGAGATATGCGTCGATTGCAAATGTAAAAACAGACCACATATACATAATGTACGGAATAGGGAGTGCCAAGAATATAATAGGGTATTGAATATAATTAAAACACACTATGGCAGTTAAGATATTATAGAAGAATTTTTGAATTGAGGTATAATAGGAACAGCAGAGTTACTACAGTACATTGGTAAGAATGAAATAGATGTATGCCTATTACAGGAACCATACTTACAATTTGGGAAACTACGAAATATCCCTATACGAATAAATACCATTCACGAAACTGGAAGACGAGCAGTAGTGCTTATCTGTAACTCACATAGATGTATTAGAGTACAAAGAGTATTCCACAAAAAATCTTCAAATAATACATATTGCAAAGGGACACATTACGGTTATGTTCGTTAATGCATACGTGCAGTTTGGAGCAAAATGGACGCGCATCTTTCGAATGGTGGAAGAAATTTTGTAACGATTTAGGGGCGAAGAAAGTTATTCAGTAGGTGACTGGAATGCCCGGTCCCACTTGTGCGGAGACGAGGGAAATTTTGGGAATACTGATTTTAGCAAAGGATTTAACGATCAAAAATGTCTATGGAATGCCGACATATGAAGCAGTTAATGGGACTTCTATTATAGACTATACAATGCAGAAGAGAACTAAAACTACAGCAACAATGTGAAGAACGGACGGCACCATTAAAAGTGATCGTAGGACGTTTCATTACGACACTGAGACAGTGAAAGGAGGCGAAACAAGTACAGAAACTGAATTAAACTACAGAAAGGTAGAAATAAGAGAGAACACGGCTACATAATATGTTTCGAATATAAAAATCAGATTAAGATGAAATGATTAGGAACTCGCAGGAGGACAGGTTGGAACGAGTTAAACCTTATTGTTCAAAAATGACCCGTGGATATCGCCGGGGGCTACCTTGGTGGGATAAGGAAATGATCCAGAAGAAGAGACAACGTAATAAATTACGTCACGCATACAAACGAGGATTAACTGACTACATAAATGGACAGAAACAGTATTGAGAGTTTTTAAAAGAATATAAAGCGTTAATACGGAAAAAAGAAATGAGAGGACTGGGCGAAACTCATCGAGAAAAGTTGAGATAGTAATTTATGGGGCATATATAATATGTAATAGGACGTGATAAAAGTAAAAGCCAAACAATAAGGAGGATACTAAAGACAGAACAAGTGTACACTACAGGTTGGATTGACACAGAACACAAAATGATAGAGGTTATATTGAAGGGAACTGAGATTTTAGAATTAGGCCAAAGTGACTACGTTGAAAATGAATAAAGATGGACTAACAGACGTAGAGATAAAAACAGTAATGGAACACTTGAAAGCCCAACTTGACTATATCACACCAAACATGATCTTACAAATGGCGGGTTATTATAGGGAAGATATTTTGAAACAGTGTTATAAATATGGGTATTTCCCTAGGTGCTGGAAAATGGGATTGCTCAGAATATTTCTTAAGTCTGAAAACAAAAATGAACAACCAAGCAAGTCCTGTAGACCAATCAAGCACCTACCAGTCCTGGAAAAATAGTTAGACAAAATAATTTTCAACGGACTAACACGAGAAATACGAAACAAAATGAACAAAAATCAATAAGACCGATGCACAGAACATGTTCACAAACTGTTGAAGCGGGTAAATAATGGAGCTTAAAATATCTCCCTCATTGAAATTCTGAAAAACATCTCTTTTGACAGCGTGATATGTCACGTAATAATTGAACAGTTGAAACGGAAGTGTGGCATGACAGAGCTGACATACAACACAATGAGCGAAAACTCAATCATTACCAACGAATTGGAGTAAAACTTACAAAAGTGTTTCAACGCGCGCATTTCTGATGTTATTAGGAATACTACCCGTAGATCTAGATTTTGATCAACATATGTTACGATATAAAGTGCGACAGGGGAAAACTGTAAGGGTAGATACCCAAGAGATATTAGTAACGACCAAAACTTGAAAGGAAAAGATAGCGAATGAACTAATGAAATGTTGAAATATCCGCTGGGCAGTAGCCAAGGAAGAAGGATAACATACAGGTTTATTGCAAGAAATAATAACAGTATTAAAAACAGGAAGTGGTTTAATTCAACAGAAGCACTATGAGAAATATTAACAGGCCATGGAAAGTTTAATAGTTACTGGGCTAAAACACATCTAAGGGATGAAGGGACGTGCATATGCGGGCAAGGGGTGGAGGATGTCCAGCATGTACTACATGATTGTCCGATTACTGACGATGAGCGAGAAGTCTGGTACGCGCAGTTAAGTCGCTCAGGATATACGGGACACGTTGGGGAGAATACATCAAGAGAAAGGAAATCTATGAAGAGTTTCAGGAATACGTGACAAAAATTTAGCAATACAGGAAGCATGTAAAATGAGATAGATGTCCCACTACAAATGCGTGTCATCAATCCAGATATTGACGCCCACGTAAGTCACGTTTAGTGCATTGCTCACCCATTCAAACCGATTATTGATGGCTGCGATTTTTCTACACCACACACCTTCACGGCGTATCACAACACTCAATGTAATGCTGGCAAGAGGGAACCTCTTTTTGCAGTCGAAACCAGATCATACATCATTCCCATCATGTGATCGATATCATGTAACCTTTTAATGTCGGTAGTTCCTACATGCAAAATTACTGAATTTGGACTGCCAAAATCCCTATTCTCCTTTATCCACCGAAGTTGCTCCGTCCGGATACCAGGATAGCACTCAACCTTCATTGTGGTGTCAGCCTTCTCCACGTGACGAACAACTGAGTCATCTAACACGAGACATGTTTTGTGACTTACTTCTTCCACGAGGTCTTTCATCTAATATTTAGCTCCGATTGAAGTTTACGCATACTGGCGCAAAGGTCCTCAACGACTTTGTTCGTAGCTTGTAATTCCTTCGCTGATCTAGCTCCCGCAGATAAAAACTCCATTCTCAGGAGTAGTCCTAGGCATTCCACCACTACACGAAGCGTGGAAATAAAGACTACAGGATTCGCATTACATTCCACAACGTAATATTTAATTACACCTACTACAGAGAATCCGCGCATGTTCTTGACGCGCGGGCGCAGGTATAGTGGTCCACCCAAATACCCACTCGGACGCAGCAATTCCATAGTGAACAACCTATTTTCACCATCACTTATGTCAACAGGAAAGAGCTTCTAAGACGTCCGTACCCCTTGACGACCTGATGTCGTGAAGACCGATATTAGGTCCGAGTGCGCAGTTTTTGTGAATTCTGAGATGAATAATTGCATTTCCAATGACATTATGTACCCTTCAGACCACATGAAGCGCATAATCCCTAGAGGTGAGGCTTGGAAAGAGCGTGACACGAAAAATTATCGAAAACGTCCGCTACGAAAGGATTTTACAAACACTCATCCTTTATAAAGTGAAATGGGAATTCGCTGTTTTCTAATAACTGTTTCTTAATTATATCAGTGAAAATAAGGGATTGAGGATACACAACAATACTATCAAACCACCAATGTTAATGGATGACGTCCTCACTGGATATCAATGGTAATGTGAGAAAGAACCAAATATATCACGCTGAAACCGCGAGGACTCAGTTCTTTATAATTATGCTTACTTTGTAATTGGAAAACAGATGGCGTCAACAATGTGTTTCTACGTTTGATAATCTATTCGCTTGGCGTAGAACACATGCTATGTACCGGTCTGATGGTTCCGAGCGGACGCCAGGTCAGTGCTGCACTGAGTGTTCGAATTGTGTTGTAATAATATTTATTCACTGCAAATAAGCAGATCTTACCCGGTTGCAGAATATAAGGAAATACCATACAAAAATACATATCACAGAGAACTGAAATAAAAAATTGCTAAATTAATCATTAAACTATACGATTGAACTAATATTAAAGTATTAAATATAAAAACATTTTACCCTGAAACATCTAAAAAATTGATAAAAACTTATTGCACATTTTTATTGCGCTGATGAACCAAACACTCGATTTTTCCCTTTCGTGCACTTCACTCCACATTTCCCTTTCCTCTCATTCTAAATCACTTATTTCCCTCGCATTACTTCACTTCACTACCCACTATCACTCCACTAGCTTCCCATCTACACTAACGTATTCATTCTTCCAGAACTTGCCTAATCCTTTTAATCTGCCTATTCCCCCTTTCTTAGAGCGTTTTTGAATTTAAGAGAGGTTGCTGAGCCAGATAGCGCTCCCACAACATCCGTAGGAAAATTGTTCGAGTCCCTAATTGATCTATTGAGAAACAAATATTTTCCTATGTCTGTTTTTACTTACTCATATAAGTAGTATAAAGAAAGTATTTTAATCGAGAAAAAAAATTAGAAACGAGATTTTTACGCAAATAACCGTTTTTGAGACCCCTGGTTCCGAAAAAGTGGTTTTTGGCTGGACGTCCGTCCGCTCGTCTGTGCGCAGCACTCCTGACCGAATGGAATTTTTATTTCATTTTTCGTATTTACGGTAGAATTTTACTTCTGCCATAATCACATGCTTTCAATTTTGTTTTTACTTGAATACAAAGGGTCACATGAAGGTCAAAGTACATTTTTGAATATTTTTTAAAAACTTTTCCAACGATTTTCCTGAAATATTCCGTTTGCAAAGTGTAGTTAGTATATATAACAACAGCATGGGCGGTATTTCGCCTGAAAGTTTGGCATAGACGCACTGAAATAATTTCCATCTGCTGTACTTACACATTTGTTTACTATTTCAAGAAGCTTGAATATTATTTAACATGGATAAAGCAGAGGTAGTGTAAATTAATATTCTGAATATTTATCTTACTTTCAAATCTCCAATAAAAGACCGTAATAAGTTGAATTATTGGTTTCGAGTCTTGGCTTTAGTTATATTTCATTATTTTATCATATACATTTTTTAAATAATGTCTTTTTTCTTGCACGTATTACCTACATTCGTTTATATAATATATATGTTGATCGCGTGTAGTTTTAAATATGCTAATGGTGTGAATACAAAGATTATATGTTTGTAGATGTCATTTTAATATGTTTCTTTTAAAAGTAAAATGAATATCTGCATCTTATGTTTCTCTTGTTATCGTGAACCTTCCACCCACGCTACCTCTACGCAGTACTCGTAATCTCTCATCCGGTGACGCTGAATTCTTTCGCTGCGTAAGCTTACGTATCAGATGTGTCTACTGCTCCTTTTGCCGGATGTTCTTGTTAACTTGTGAATGCAGTGTGTGATATTTATATTGTTATGAAATATTAATTTTAGTGAAAATTAAAATCAAAATTCAAACCGTAGAAAAATACAGCGTGGGCTGACGGTTCCCACCGCCCGCGCGGTATGCCGTGAGGGTTCGGGTGGCGTTATTGTAGAAAGGCCACTAGTTTTCGGAAGAGCCGAACAAAATAATAAAACTTATTTCTTAAGAGGGACGGACACACCCCACTACAAAGACAATTTGGAACGTGCGTAAATGTAAATAGGCAGCATCGTAAACATTTTGGCCTCCGGCGTGAGAAAGCGATCGGAAAAATCTTCAAAGACCGACAGCGGGAGGAGCAGCTCACACACACCACAGTAACAGGCGTGACTCGAACAATTGAAAAATTAGCTAAAAATATTTTGAAGCGTCGAGACGAAAGCGCGAGTTGAAAGCGGTAATGTATCGAGGGTGCGGTTTCGGGAGCGATTAAAGAAGGATCAATGAATAAGCGGCGTAGCACAAGACCCAGATGGTCGACGAAATATAATGGGCAAAGGGCGGCGATTCTCAAAGAGCGTAGTCATTAAGGACTTCTGCGGCAAGCACGAAATCGCAGAATTCCAAATTTTGGGTGGTCGGCGAAAATGTGCTTGACAAAAGAACAAAGCGTGGGAAAAATTGAAAGTTTCGGCACGAGGTTACCACAAAGCTTGGAAGTAGCGAAGACCGTTGATGCGAAAACCAAGCTATACGATTCGCTGAAAAGTAAACAAATGTCACTACCGTTTCAACCTATCCAAGGACGCTCGCTGGAAATAAGACGAAGACAAGGATTGGTTAGTGGAAGATCACGTGCCACGATGGAGGGCGTGTACATTTTTCGAAATTTTGTATCAAAGAGGGGATTGAAATTATAAAAAGAGGTGCACAGAACGTTTTAGGAACATTCGAGATATACTGAGACGGGAACATTCGAGATATTCTGAGACGATAGATTCGATTCTGAGACGATACATTCTATTCAGAACTCCTCAGAGTTTATTCCGAGATTATTATTATTATTCTATTCGAGATTCTTCTGAGTTTTGTTCGGAGATTATTTCGGATGATTATATTCGATTCGAGCCATTCTACTCTAGTTTGAGACGATTATTCTTCTGAGTTTTGTTCGAAGATGATTCGAGTCATTCTATTCGATTCTTCGGAGTTTTATTCCGAGATTCTATTCTGAGACGATTCAATCTCTTCTGAGTTTTACTTTGTAATATTCTGAGACGAATATTACAAGTGCGATTTCGAGTTTTATTCGGAGATAGAGTCTGAAGACGATGATTCTATTCTGAATTCTGATTCTGATTTTCATTTGGGAGAGATTCTCCGTGATAAGTTTCGGGCGTGAACCGGGAGTCCGCGACTCAAAACACTAGGTCGAGAGTTATTAGTTCGACCATGGATCCAGGGAAGGGATGCCAGAGTCGTCAATGAATGGATTGGTGACTAACGGCAGAGCTGAACGAAGGAAGGGAATTCCTGGTTGTCGCAAACAACAATCAACGGGTCACTGAACTGAGCATCCGTTCCTGGCGACCCGCAGTTCGGTAAAAGGTGGTCTATTTATCAACTATGTGATACTCCAAGGTAACTGTAATCACTGGTAGCTTCCAGTCCGAATAGGCGCAAGCGAGTCCATCTGAAAAATAAAATGGAAGGGAAAGCGTGTGCTCCGACAACAAAAACTTGACGGGGAAGGTAATTTTGTTCCCAATGAACACGAACTGATTAACTTTGCTATTGTATTGTTGATTTGTTTAAAGTAAATCTAGGAAAATGAATCGTGGGGACTGCTTAGTGAACCCACATCATTGTGAGTTTTGTGTAATTGTACCGTGTGAATTTTTGGGGAAAATCTGGGGTATTATTCATGTGCATGTTATGAAGTAGTGTACAGTATGTGTGAAAAATGTATTTACGTGTAAATAAATCCTGTTTTATTTATTATGCTACGCGGAGTTCCATTACCAAAAGTGTGTGTATTTCTTGAAGTCTTGGGCACGAACCCCGCCCGTCCAAGTTCCTATCATTAGGTTTAATTTGGTAATTTATTAATATTTTATTAGTTGATTGATTAAAAACCTGATTTTTTAACTAAAGCTCAGTTTACCATGAGCTCCCATTCATTAATTAATAAATAAAGTATGTCATAATTGACGCTCCCACGCGGGGTTTAATTTTGGTTATGTTTAATGGTGGTTATGTCATAATATGTTCGTGCATATTATTTGACGCGTGAGGATGTTATTTTATATTATTACATATGGTTTCAAGAAGTAACCTGGTTACGTGTTTTTTTTTACTTGCAGGTAACGTGTGATAAGTAATTTTGTTTATTTTTCAATTCAATGCTTCATAGGAGTTTCAATCGTTAAAAACATTGTTTTAAATAATATATTTTAACACTTACAGAATTCTTTGGCGAGACAGATAAGGAACGTTGAAGAATAACAGGAAGTAAATAAAAAACAGTATCACCTATTTAACCGAAATTAATCATAGATACAATGAATGTTCATTAATATAAATTTGCAATTTCAAATTGCAAAAAAATTAACTATTTAGTTTTTAATTAAATTATATAAGAACATTGACGGTCTGCTGGCTTTGTTCTCGCATTAATAATATCATAATTATATTTATTAATAAATATATCTTTTGAAATAGAATATAAATCTTGCTGATCTTATATTCTTTCAAAAACGAAAGAACAGAATTTGTATATTAGATATTCTTTTATATAAATGATAGTAAAAGTATTTCTTAATAAACTTTTTAGATAGGGTAATAAGAAGACAACCAAAATACAGAGTAACATGCTAAAATCAACCCTCTCCTAATTGAATGCTTCGCTCTATAATGCAGACTGAGAAACGCATATAAGAAAGTATGTGCAATGGTTTTGTACCATTAATTTGTTTCCTTTCGCGAATTTTGAAAGAGTGATCTTGTCTACCCAATCTAGACGGTTTTTCTAAACGCTCTTGTACATCCCGCCACGCTGGTTTGTTTATAAGTTTACTGAATAGACATCCCAGTCGCGCTCTTTTTCTACGAATTTGGTTCTATTTTTATGTATGTATTCGCATTATTACCCATGTTTATGAATTTAATTGCTTTTTTCTGATTTTTTTTCTAATTCTTCTATTTGATATTTTCCATATGGATCCCACCTTACCGATGAATATTCCAAAAGAGGCCTAACAAGAGTTGTGTACGCTAATTCTTTTGTTGTCGAAATCTTTAAAATTCGTTTCATGAAATTTAGAGAATTCCAAGCTTTTTGTGTAACATTGTTTACCTGATCAGACCACTAAGTTATTCTTAAACATGATACCCAAATATTTGCAGAATTTACTTCCGGTATTGGATATGAACCGGTTTCATAGGACCAATTTTGCCTTAAGCTGGTACGAGAGAAACATATAGCTTTACTCTTCTCTGAGTTTATTTTCATTAGATTTGAAGTTACCAATTTGTGGATTTCATCAAGGTCTCTTTGCAATGTTATCCTGTCTTCCGGGTTTTTTATTCGGTAAATTATACAGTCATCCGCGAATAATCTAATATTTGAACTTATTTTCTCAGGTAGGTCGTTGATAAATGCTATTAATAGCAAAGGTCCAAGAACGCTGCCTTGTGCCACTCCTGATGTGACATCTACTTCACTGATCCACTCTACCACCCTTCTATCTGTACCAGTATTTGCTATTTTCTGAATTAATAAATTATGAGGTACTAAATCAAACTCTTTTGAAAACTCAATGACGCCATGCATCCCTTGTCTAACGCGTCTGCGATATCCTGACATAACGATATTATTTGGCTTTCGCACGAGTACCCCGGTCGGAACCCATGTCGTTTTCATGTAACAGCGCCGTTTTACTCCACTCTTCTCTTAAATAATTTGCTATTAAGGGTTACATTATCTTACACACAACTAATGTTAGGCTCACTGGTCTGTAGCTTGATACTGAAGTTTTACTACCAGATTTCTGTATCGCAACTACGATCGCATTCTTCCAGTCTTGTGGTATTTGCGTATTATTAATTGAGATTTCAAAAATGCGAGTTAGATATGATACCATCGCTTCCCCTCCTAACTTTGAAATATCTGTAATCCGACCCTACCGATTTTTTATTCTTTAAGTTTCTTAGACATTTTCTGATATGACCCACCCTGACTCTAAAGGAATTATATTCTAAGTTACATTCTATTGTTATGACTTCAGAATGATCACTAAACACTGACGAAAATTAATAGATTAGTTTTCTCTTCAGGTTTGTTTATTTTTGAATTGTTATTTTCCGAATCTTTGAAGAAAGGTACTTCTGCTTTAGTTCCCCTAAGGTTTCTGAGATATCGGTAAAACCTGTTTACCGACCATTTCCCTGCCTACAATACCACTAAGAAACTTATTTCGAGTTAAGATTTTCTCCTTATTTAATTCTTTAGATAAACATATGAATTTACTTTGAAGTGTTACGTTTGCCTTCCGTTGCGCCCCAACCCTTTTTACGTCTTAAGTTTCCTAATTTTTTGGGTGTAATATTTTGGATCTGAGTTCGATTTAATTGTTTGATGGGAACAAATAGTTTTGTTGCGTCCGCGATTAATTTGAAATTTCTCCATATTTCTTCAATCCCCTTATAACGACCACTCATTGTAATTATAATATAATAATTCTTGAATTGCATTTATGTTTGCTTTCCCGTATTGAAATAATTTTCTAGTCGCTGTGAAATTTTGTTTTAAGTGAGTTGCCCATTGTAATTCTAGTAGAACTGCTTTGTGGTCACTTATACCTGGTATTACCGCGGATGTGAGAAATAAATAATTGGTCTTAACGAGGAAAACATCCAGTAAAGCTTCTCCCCTAGTCAGTGCTGGTGTTACCAGTGTTAACCCCCCTTCCCATACCATGTCGTTCACTAATAACTGTGCATCACCCCTCGCACCAACTTTTCCTTCCCATCTTACTTCTGGAAAGTATAGGTCTCCTCCGATTATTACGTGACTCCTAAATCTATTATCGTTAAGGATGAGTTCTCTAATTTTCTCAAGTATTCCTATATCTGTATCCGGTGCTCGATGTGCTGCGACTATTTATAATTTGTTTTCGCACTATTTGTTTTCAAATTGAACGGTTAACTATTCATGGTAACGATCTGGAAAAAAAACAGCTGTTGAAAATATTTTTAATACAAATGAAAACCCCTCCACCTATTTTACGAGTATTTTCTCTGTCCCTTCGATAAATTCCATATCATGATTTAAATATTTTTGCATCTTTAATGTTTCAGTCAAGCCACGATTTTGTGTCTATAACTATGTGTGGATCGTAGAAGTCTAATAAAGTGTCGAACTGTACCGTTTTATTTCTGATACTTCTACAATTTGCCTGCAGCAGCTGCAAAAGACCCCCACCAAGCCCAATGTTATTACCTTATTAGTGGTATTGAAATTTATTCCCATCGTCAACGTCGAAAAGCTCTCAATTTTCCTGCAGTAACTGGAGCATTCTCCCTCGCCGGCATCACCTCTTCCCTCTTCTCGGTCACCGCCTCCCTCGTCCCCGTAGCCGCGTCCCTCGCAACCGCCTTCGTCGCCACTGTCACCGCCGCCTCCTTCGCCGCCGTCAAAACTTCCATTGTTGTCTCTTCCACCTCCTCACACCAGCCTTCAATCACCTGTCGCGTGTCTTCCTTCTTTGCCATCGATGCGTCACCAGCCACCAGCGCCTCAGTTGCTTCATTATTCGTCGGCTCCAATATGGTCAGTCAGTCTCTTGCGCAACATTCCCGAATTCTTGAAAATAACTTGCCTAGACTGGTTGCACAGCGGCGATTTAAGTGCAATCCGTCACGTCCAAAGTTCCTTGTACTTAAACAGCAATTTTGATCCACAGTCTTTACGCCCAACATTTCCGCTACAGTTTCAAATGACTTTGAAATATTTGAAGTTCGAGCCTCCAATGAGTGCTTCTTCTCATTAGCACGCTGTTAAGGTATGTGTTATAGTTCGCAAATTTTCTTCGCCCCAAGAGTTAAGTCATACATCTCCCCCATAATATAATAATTGTTGAGATGTCTTAAGTCACTTGTTCCTACGTGAATGATACCTGTTTCTGGATTTCCTATTTCTCTATTTTCAATGATTTGCCGCAATTGTTGAATCCAAATTCCAGGAAAACACTTCACATTAATCATTTCGTCTTTGTCTCCCGCGTGTCTGATTATAGAATCAGTGAGTACTAAGCAATCCTTAGTCGTTTGTAAGCTCTTAATTTGTTCATTGAGTTGCTGTTCCGAGCTGCCCTCTTCATTTACTTCTCCTTTTCCATCTCTGACTTTCAATAGTCGTCTCAATTTTACATTTTCTCGTTGGAGCTCATCGAGTTGCTCGTTAGCGATTTGCAATTTTTCCCAACATTTGAATCTTCTTCCCGTCAGATTTTTCTCTATTTTTGATGCACATATCATATTTCCACTTTCCTAAGTCCGCAACTTGTCTTTTCATGCTGCTACAGCTGTAGTAAAACCATTGACCGCACACATCACATTGTGCCCCCGAGCTCAGCTACTTGTTGCAGCCGCTGCACATTATCAACAGTGTGGTTTCGCTGTGTCGTGCTATCAGGACCTGGATTCGGCTCGATTCCACCAATTAATAGCAATTCTGTCACAATTACCGCACCTAAACTACTCGCTGTCTTTAGCGTATCTTCTTTTCTTCCATCTTTCAGACCCTTTTTCCTCACATTAGTGAAGCATACGGTCCAGTTCCCCACTCGCGCCCGGTAGCTTTCTAGAGAGAAGCCCATCGCCTAATCATTTTACCTAGAACTCCACTCAAGCTTGTCTGCACCTCCACAAGAGTTCTTACAACTCTTTTCTGAATCTGGATATCCATCAAAAACTACAAAAGCAGCAGACATGTACTTGGATTTAACTTAACCAACGTTTGTGTCTCAAAAACCTGCGAAAGTCACTCCACTTGACCCACACTACACGATGCAATAAAAAATATTGGCATCTTCTAGTCCCCTGGCTAATGGACTACAATATTTAGTAGGTTTGGAAAAGTAATCAGTGAGATTCAGGAAGTAGGATTAGGTATGAGTGATGAAACAGCATATGTCAAGGTGTACGATGGGAAATTTATTTGATAAAAGGTTCAAGTACATGTCACAAATGTAACATTTTAGTTAAGAATTGGTCAATTTTTCCGTGATTGTCAAGAGCGTTTCATGAATTCAGTTAATTTTGCAGAAAAGTATAGATATATGCAGTGTTACAAACCAAACGTTTGTAAAGGGTTTATTTCCACATTCTCATATATTATGTACTTTGTTATTATTCATGTTCTATGAGAATTGTGTTATTTATTGTTTGTGTATAAATACTCTGTCTATATAAACATTCCTTGTATATAGACGCTCTTTGAGCTATAAGCTCCATGCATCTACAATCGATATACTTATCCAAAGTGCAAGTACCTTGCACGTTCCATGACATACAAGCATTGAACGCGCTCACTGTGTACGTTCCGTGACACAGCATCAATGAACGCACTCTATATGCACGTTCTGTGTACAGCTATATATACGGATGCACTCAACGTCCCTCTATCCATTCCATTCCGTTCGTCGTGGCATGAAGCTATTACTACGTATTATTCCTCGTACAGGGAGGACTACTCCGCGAGTACGTTGCCGTGTTGTGCGACGAAACTCTATGCTGCGTGTGATACGATGAAACATAGATGTTTCATACTAAACTTTTTGGACAATGATTTCCTTTAGGAAATCATACAACTGTTGTGCTATTTATTATTTAATGCGACGTCTGCATCAAAGCAACTTTGAACATAAATGTTCACCACATTCTCTAAGTTTCAGTCACTTGCTCCACAGCTACGAGACCGAACCTGGGGAAGCGCAACCACTCCGACCGAAGCAGCCGGACCAAGGTTGCAACAAGGAAGTATTTCCAATGAACTACCAATACTCCACGTTAAGGGAGGACAACATCGAGAATCTTTCTCGACAGATATAAAATCCTGCACTTATTTAAGGTTTTTAATAACCAACTTCTATGTATTTAAGCAGGTAACTTTGTAATGATCATTTAGTTGATGACGGAGGGGCGCTCTCAAAAACTTGAGACCAAAGGGCTTTTTGTTTTCCGTGGAGATCTAACGATCCCACTTCATCTTTGCTCATATTCATTTTGTAATTCTGTATAAATTGGGAAATGAGGTATTAAAGGGGATGTCACATAAACAATGGTTTATGTTCATATTTATTCAAACTCTGTAGAAAATGTTATTCTCAGAGTGTTAGTTGCTCACAACGACTAACTTTAAATTTGCTAATTCAGGATCAATTCTGCATTTGTAGATTTAGGAAAATATATGTATATATGTTATTTTGTAATAAATGTGAATTTGTGAATCTGAAGCGTGTCCATAAAAAGAATCCTATTCAACCTTTATCTTCTCCATGCTCGTTGAAACACACGAGTCCCCCTATATACTATCTATGATTGCGACGAATGGCTATTCGTTCGTAACATGCAGAATAATGCTTCTGATTCGATTAATATTTCGAATAAGAATAGTGAAGTAAGAAATGCGTAGGAAATGTAATATAGAAGATACGTTATGGAAAAGGAGATGCCACATCAGCGCACAATCGCCCAGGTCATCCAGAGAACGCAACCATATTCTTCGGCGGGGAAAATACGATGCGCTACAAGTAAAAAAAAAGTTACACCAAGAGAACAAAATGAAAATAAGAAATGAAGAATGGTGAAAGTCGGAATACTCTTTCATTTACACATGAAAATTACATAATGGAAGTTAATTATAAGTAATAGAAAAAGAAGCTGTGAACTGGTGATAATAAGGAAGAGAAGATGGTAAAAGTAGATCAGCGAGTGAAAATAGTAAAGAAGATAAAAATTGACAGAATGAAAGTGTAGACAAAATCAAGGTCGATAATGGGGCTTTAATAACCAAGAAACAAGTAATTAGAAAGAAAAGGGCGAAGAAAGATAATAAACAAGAAAAACTATGTAATTTGGGAAGAAAGAATAAAAATATTATGGAAGAGGCAATAAATTAATTACATTGATCTGCCACCGCTCCATTATGCAAATCTCAATTGCTTATAATTAGTAGCTCTTTCTCCAGAAAAAAAAACAAGATTATGATTTGTAACAAATGAAGGAATTAGTTGAAAAATATCAGGAAATAATACAAATATTAGAATTATTTGAAGAAGACTTTTGAGTTCGAAACGTCACAGAAAAAATGAATGAACTAGAAGACAAAATTTAGGAAAGTGTATTAAATGAAGTTGTGTTTTTCATTTATCTGTGATAAATTTCAAAACTAAAATAATTGCGGTAAATTTATGATCTATGAGATCACAAACGAGGAAGGAAATGATTAGTTTTACATATTTCAAGTTTTCAATGTATTTCTAACATTTGTGAAGACGCTCGTGGGTACACTATTTTGTATAAAGAGGGTTACGACATGAACAATGTAATCTTACTCCACTCAGGGAATGGTACATCGTATTAGCAGTTGAGTGACCCCTATTAATATGTATGCGCCCTTACAAATATTAAGCATAGGGAGCGAGATCAATTTTTCTCAGATGACCTCACGATATTAATGGTGAACGCTAAAGAAAATATTATATTAGGAGAGTATTTCAATTTTGTGTTGTCAGGAAAAGATTTCACCGACATTTAATTCATTTATACACTCACTAAAACAATTATGACTAGTGTTCATTGCAGTACTTTGATCTTTCAAAATTTAAATTACGCTCTATGGTGTAATGCATGTGTATTGAAAAGGAATAAAAATATTGGTAAATTAGCACATAAACTATATTATCATAATTGCAATACATAACCTACCTGTAACCTGAGTTCTCTCAGTGTCTTTGCGTTTAGGAAGGTGCCTGGCTCCAAAGATGAGATCCGGTTGTCGTCTAAACTCAGCGACGCCAGCTTCTCACTGTGCGCCAGCAGCTGGCGTGGCACAGCGCGGATAAAGTTGGCACTTAGATGTAGCTGCGCCAAATTGGGCAGTGACGCCAACGCAGATGCGTCTATCCTCCGGAGGGCGTTCTGCTGCAGGTAGATGACAGTGAGCAGCGTTGAGTCTGTAAAAGCGTTCGATGGAATCTCTAAGATGTTGTTCTCCGACAAGAAGAGTTCACGCAGCTGCGGGAGGTGTGCGAACACGCCGCTAATGTAGTGCACGTGGTTATGACTTAGGTCCACAGAGCGTAGACGTAGATTTCGTTGGAAAGTGGCAACATCCAGGAAGACGATCTTGTTGTGGCTCAAGTCCACGGATTCGAGGTCGGGTAGCACAGTGAAGGCCTGTGCGTCCACACGCTCCACTGCATTGTAATAGAGTGACAGTGTGCGTAAAGCAGGGAACGGTCGGAAGCAGTCTGACAGAATCTCCTCGAAGTTATTGGAGGAGAGATCGAGGAAAAGCAGGGTGGCGACGCGCGAATAGCCGTCATCCGCTATCGTCGCAACTTCGTTCCATGCCAGTCGCAGCGAGCGCAGACGTTCCAGACTGCGCAGCGCTGCCATAGGGAAGGCGCGCAGTTTGTTCTCCGCGAGATCTAGTTCAGCCAACGACTTCTCCAACCCAGCGAAGGCGTATTCGGATGCTGTACGCAGCACATTGCCCTTCATGTTCAGTTTGGTGATCTGCAGTCCATAGAAGCTGTATGAAGGTAAGTCGCTGATCTCGTTGCCTTCCAGTTCGAGCGCTCGCAGTGCGGAGAGTCCCGCTAGAGCGCGAATGGGCACTGCCTGGAGACGCCCGGACACCAGCGCCAGCGCCTGCAGTGAGTGGCGCAATGGTGCGAATGCTGCGTCACGCACTGCACGCAATGCGGAATGCGACACTTGCAGTTGCCGCACGGATGCATCTGGACATATGGGAAAATTCATAAAAAGTATGGATAATATTGAAATTAGCATCGGAACTACTCTTCTCAGACAATTCCGAATAAAAGTTTGTTGCAATAGAAGATCCTAGTGATATAAAATAACTGCATCAGTTCTTTTCTTTCGATTCGAGGTTGTAAGAGAGAAGGAGCTGATAATAGTTATATACGAAATTTAAAAAATTAAATAATGCGTCAGTGACCTGTGATATGGAAAGAATCTTCCCAATGATATGTCGGATGTCGCTAGTTGTCCTATCGTGAAAAGCACAATTCATCACACACGAACATCCAAATATTGATGCGTGTGAAGAATGCGTTGAACCATACCCACTCAAAGAGGAAATTGGCAGAAAGTATTTCCATTCGGATGACGAGATATCCCATGCGGTGTATGAGTGCTTGTTCCCTCTCCCAAAATACTCGAGAATTCGGGAACATCGAAAATCTTGGCGAATATGTATTGAGCTTGGGGAAGATTACATCGTAATGTAATACAGTTTTGTACCATGTGTACAGAGTGCAAAAAATACAGATTTCATTTGACTCAAATATGACTACACGTTCAGAAGGAAAATGAGTTTTAATACTCCTTAACTTATCTTACACTATTGTGTCCCTAGCTCATTTTTATGTTGTCTCTAACATTTAGCTTTTTGTTTTTAATGTCTAAATCTGTGTCTTCTCAATGTCACTGTACATTCCTATCCCTATAGCTTATTTCTAAACGATAACATTTTGAAAAAATCTTTTTTCTCCAGTATTTCAAAACCAATTGCCATTAAATAAGTTTTATTTCAATGATTTTAGGAATGTAAAATCAAAACGAAAAAGGGACCGACTGGCACTTATCACACAAGTGGAGACCACATGCACAAGTGGGTGGCCACATTTCGGAGCGCGAACCTTTGAAAGTACAATTGTTAAAATCTTTTCCAAAAGAGAGCCTAGTGAAGGACGGATCTCAGGGAATATTATTTTCCCAAAATCACTAATAAATTGTTAGTTCAAACGAACAAGGATCTCGCGGCGGCAAAAAGAATCGAAAAGGTTGAGGGAAGGTCCTAATAAAACCTATCTTTAGAAATAACAGGGAGTGATCCGTCGCAAAGCATCTCCGGGGACATCTTCCGCAGAGGGATGCAAAAGTTGGAAGAAAATAATATTGGAAGGGTCGAGGCAGGCTACCGCCAAACAATTACAAAAGAGAGTCGTATAACTATTGTTTTCTGAGCGCGTAGGCTGCTGAGGACCGGTCCCAGCGTGAGTCACAAAGAAATGGTCGCACTTGTTCAAGGGATCCGCGCTGCAGCGTCGTTAAATCATAAAACTTAGGTTCGGGGAAAGGAATGGGTAAGAAACTGCGCAGAAGCTACGAGTAGACTATTGTCTGAAAGAAGACAAAATGGATTGCATGACACACTTCAACATGCGAGCAGAGTCTTAGAAAGACGCAAAAGAATATCAACGAATCAGGACACGGAAGAGGAGGAGCGTGAAGCGTATTGGCAACACAAAAATTTCTAGAAGGTTCCACGGAAAATAACCAATCAAATTAGTAGTGGGGGGAAGTGCAGACGAAGCACAGAGGAGAAATAAGATGTTAAGAAAGGGAATGTCACGTGAAGGTTTTCGATAAAAGAGCGAGCTTTAGGGGTTCAAAGAGGACGAGGTGACAGGGAATCCATGATTGTGTTTTCGCGATGAGTAGAATCTATGACTGAATTCATGACGGAGTGCGATCGATGACTGAGGACCATGAATCAGTCAATCAATTTTCTTTGGTTCGAGTTAAGATTTTGAAGTTAGATTTTCGAGTTAAAATTTTAAACACAACATAGAGATTCTAGATGTGCTTTCGAGTTGACATTTACAAGATGTTATTATTCTGACGAGTGCAAATTTTCAACACGTTTTGCTCAAGTTAAAATCTTCAACATAATTCGAGACAAAGTTCGAATCTTGAAGAGTAATTAGTTCGGAGTGACACACAATTCGGTTCCAAGAGTGCGAAAATGTAACTGAACATTCCGAGATTTAGAAACTGATATTTTGCCAGCAGAATAATAGTACATGAACTCGAGTACATTCGATTCGCGAGGAAAGTTAGCTCGGCAGCACGTGAATTATGCGCAATATGATAAATTGCATCATCAAAATTATACTTAATTATCAGTGACAGTCAGTGAATCCACGGGAACAGTTCGCGATAGCAGAGAAAGGAGACGTCAGCGCGGTGAAAGGGCGAAGAGGTCGAGTATTCTGCTGAGCGGGAGTCGAACTAGAGTTTTCAACATCCTTCCGATGAATTACTGAAACCACTTGATCATCCCCAAAGAGTCTATCGTTCACAAGTATAAAAAGTGTAAAAGAATGTAATGTGTTGCTAAGGCCATTAAACTGTGAATAGTGTAGTCAGACCAAGTGCTTAAGTGTAGTAAAAGTGTTGAAGTGTTGTAAGAGAGATATGGCCTTCCACGCACGCAGAAGTTGGTGAGTAGTTATCCATGACGGAGTAAAAGATCCGTAGCGCAGTAGGCGAAATAATGTGTAGTTCCCTCAAATGTCTTATGTAGTATCATCAGTGATAAGTGACTTTTTATGTATGTTAATCTAACAAGTATAATATTTTTTTATAGTTCAATAAATGCAATTGATGTCATTTGAATATCAGATTGTTGTGTTTTAATTGCACGGAGTTCCCAGAGGAGTGAGGATTCAGACCCCTACCCTTTAGGTTATTAAGACTATTCTTTTGATTAATACAATTGTTTATAACAATTTTTATTAATTATTATTATTAAGCAATATTCCTTCCCGTCTCAATATGTATTTTGTATAATTTCTTTGAAAATATAAATAGAAGTCAGTAGTTCATGAAACGCTGCCGGATGATGCTACTCATGACGCGAACTTCACTGGATTCTACGTTTATTATTGTTTCTTTCTTTTGTTTACCTTTAAAACAAAATACTGAATAGTTGATTAATTCCATATTTGTAGTTTTATTTATTTAATTTCGTTAATTCACCAAAAACTTTATGTATAACCCGTTGTATGTGCTTCACAAATCAGTGGGACCAGTGAGTAAGGTAGTATGACTGGTATACCTTCGTGCGGATCCACTAAGTAATACAGTTAAATGTCCTGCCAATGCACTGTGAATCAAAATCCGTAAATGGCACCACTTTCGGGACTAAATTCAACTCTGCCATACCTCGATAGTGGATTCATCTATTTTCATTCTGAAAAAGGGTTTATTCTTATTGATATAAAACGGAACTTTTTCTGTACACAATTATTTATTATCTCACAAAGTTTCAGCAGAGATTCCTGCCATCATCAGGTGAATGTATGTTTTGATTATATTAACAAACGTTGATATATCTAGGTAATAACTTGAAAACAATTTAAACAAATATACAAATAAAACAATTGCATGGAAAAATAATTTAAAAAAACAAACCAAAGCAGAAAATCATTCTAAACGAGTATAAATTTTAGATAAGTTATCCATGTCTAATTGTAAATTTAATGTGTTTTTCGAAAAATTTATGGGCAACATTTAATGTTTTTCTGAAATTATTCGCTTATAATATTTTGGTTCCCGATCTAAAATTAAAATACTTTCCCAATCTATTGAATGATACAAATTTAAACGATGTAATAAAATAACATTAATTTGTACCGTGTTTATATTACGCCGATGTTCATTGATTCGCGTCTGTAATTTACGTTTCGTCGTTACAAATTTTTACAAACAAATTTGTAAACGACATTTTTTATTCTTATTGAATGTACACAATTAGAAACAATTGATCATTAATATTTTTTCCTTACACATTGTCACGTTTAATAAATTTATTCTTGAAATTAAATGTTTTTTGAAATAGTTCGCTTATAGCGCCCATACGGATATTAAAATAAACACAAAGCTTTAATAGATCTGTTAGTGGCATTACAATGTCGTGAAACGAAATTTTGGGCGCCGTGAATTCGGATGCGGGTGCTAGACAGGGAGTCAGCCTGCCGCGTTCACGCTAAGTCAAGATTTTGTTGCCGATTGATTGATTTTGATTTTGTTACGTCAGCGGCCAGTAGGGGAACGAGAGTAGAGGAGGAAGGAGGAAGGTCACTACAGGACGAAATCAGGCATGCTTAGCACATGTCTTGTTCAGAGAATCCATGTCCTCTACCTACACAATGCATTTATTTTTAAAAAAACATAGCTATTACGTGTGAAAATGTTGAAAGTAATATTTATTGTTTTCTGTGCAGTAAACACCACGGTGACTATTTTCGTATTTTTAAATACAAGAAATAAACCAACTGTACACAAATGCCAATATAAAGCAATAGAGAAATATATTTACATAAGAAATAAATAACAACTTTCGACCTTTTTACAGACAATTACGATATACATTGTGCTTATTAAAATATGTTGCTACGTTCATGTTTCTTGTTACGATTTGTTATCACCTAATGACGACTCAAACCACGAGTCTTAAAGTTGTGTACATTAATAAGAACAAGATAATGTGAAACGGTCCTAAGTTATTTATTTACCATATCGATATGTTAATATCATAATGGACGTTAACTGTAGAATACTTACATAATTATTTAATTCAAATATAATTACCTTCTAAAATGTACTCTTACATGCAATTTATCAATAATTATTAATAGATAACTACCTTCAAAAATAATATGATTGACTCAATATTTTTTGTTACAACACAGTTAATTTTAAGTAATAATATAAATTTTCAATGTTAGCTTTAAATAAGGCCAGCCGTAAGGCTATCTTTCATCGATGTTCAAAAATTGTTAACATATAATTTTGGTAATTAAAATGGAATTGTACAGATCAAATTACTCAGTATTTTGAAACTTCCTTACTGTGACGAGTTCCGCTAGATTTTTAGAAGTTGTTTTTAGATTGTAACAAATACACGGAAAATCAAAAACACAACACAATGCAAATTGACAATATGACACCATGACTTCACAAAAATAGTACGACCTAGAGCTCAATTTTTTTTTTTTTTTTTTTTTTT
>NNCF01127374.1:0-11815 GCA_002313205.1 Laupala kohalensis
TCCGCCTCTCTTTCTTGAAAGATTCGTGTTCAGACTAGCAGGCTACTAAAACATGTGTCCTGCTTCCTGTTTCTTTTGATCTTTTTTTAAAATAAAGGCTTTTATTGCGTTAATGTCCTAAATTTTGCACCCGTCTCTCTAAAGATTCCTGTTCAAACTTGTGTGTTTCTGAACACGTGTTCTGGTCTCTACTTTTGATTTTTCCAAATAATAGTTTTTATTGCGTTTTTGTATTCCAAAACTTTCTACTGGGTTTTTGATGTAGCACCGCCTTGCTAAGCTTCAGACCACCCAAGTCTCTTTCAGNTTTTTATGTTAATATTTTGAGAACGCGTGACCACTATAAATAAATAATTACTTTAAGTTCAGATTCGTTTGACACGAGGAATATGGATGCGTGAGCAATCCATTCGCAAATAAAGTTAACGCATTTTACCAAGCCGGCCAATCGTACACCGTTGCCACATAATGTATGATCCAGGTTGGCAATTGTAGGAAGTCATGACCTGACCGTCTATTGATGGTATCGATATTTCCATCCAAAGAGATTAATATTATTAACAAACAAGGAAGACAGGAATTCAATGATATGACAAATGTGTTAGTTCCTATTTATGTCCAGTGAAAATCGATTGTATAAATGAATATGGACAGAGAGTTAAATAAGACCAGTATTAATGATTGGAGCTTTCCAGTTACGCCAACTGCTGACTGTAGTCAATTACAGTCAACTTTGCGAGCATTCCATTTATGAAAAAAGTTCACTGTAGTCAACTTCGCTTGACTTTGCTGAGGTGGAGATTTGACCGCAGTCAGAAGAATCGATAGTATCACGAAGACTCAGAAGAATAGCGCTGGGCTGAGGATGAGAATCCAGTCAGAAAATTCGAATTAGAAGAATCGTCAAGTAATTCATTGTTTATTAGGCATTTTGTAATCGGTTACCTGACAAAAAGCATTTCAGTAACCCAACGCGCATGCGGGAACCCAGAAGTCGACTTCTGCACCACTTTTGAATTTCATTCGCGTTTCCGAGCGAAGTTCATTACAATCTGCCAAGAGTTGAATACTGTCAACTTTTCTGTTTGTGACTGGAAAACCACATATATGTTTGGTCAGAATATTGTAGAAATCGATAGAATTAATTAGTACACATAAAGAGGTTAAAGCATATAGGGTTCTTATTGTTAGATTGAAGTTGATATGGAATAATCGACTGTAGAGGAGGTTTATATACGTGTATTATTTAATGTCAAAGAAAAGTAGCCATATTGAATTACGGGGAATAGTTTTAAAGACTAACAGCTAGCGCCATGTTGGGGTTTTGTAGAAAACGATTGAAGGGCCCATTTTGAGAGGAAGACAACTTCGTCATGATATGATATAATTAGCAAACTATAACGGTTATATCGAGGTGAAGTGAGATTAATTACTTTATGATATAGGAATATAAGAACAAAATATGGTAATAATTATGTGTGTTTATAGGAAAATACATTTGAAAAGTAGAAAGGAACTGTGATAGTGATTGTGGAATGTAAATGGAGTAGTTTTCAGCAACAGTGAAACAAGATAATAAGATAGCGTTTGAGATAAAAAACTGTGTACACTACTTTGAGAGATATAGGATTCATACTTGGTATATAGGTAGAGCACCTAGGAATACCTATCTATTCCAAATTCTAGTCAAATAAAATAGAAATTAGAGACGGTATACCCTCCGATACATGAGACAATGACCTCACTTTTACGTTTCTAGGAATAAGTTAAAATCAAAAAGAGATAGAGGGTTGTGGTCATGGTGGATAGGTTAGTGATAATACGCCCTATATAAAGAAAATATAGAGAATAATAGTTGGAGAATAGATTACGGAAATACAGACACCTTCACTATGATATATAGTTGGAAAGGAGTCATATTTGGTATATAAGCAGAGTACTCAAAGATAACTTTATATCCCAAATACTAATCTAATAAAATAAATATTGGGGAAGTTACACCGTCCGTTGTAGGGTCTAATAACCACACTTTCAGTATTCTTAATATATCTCCGATACAAAATGAGATATAGGATAGCGGAAAAGGGAATATAAGCACTATAAACGGACTACAAATAGAAATTGGTGAAACAATACCTCATCTCCTATTTAGAGGCAATATCCTGAAAAAAGAGTGATCGGGAACAGCTATCATCATTGGACATTAGAGAGTACAAACGTACAAAAGGGAGACTACAGAGAGGGAGAATAGGAAGAAAAAGAGATTGTGGATGCATTGAAAGAGCATCATGCAGGAATAGAGGAGAAAGTTAGAAGACAAAATGGGGAAGAACCAAATTTGTGAAACACACTCCTAGAGGAACAAGCAGTAGTTACTATAGCACAACAAAGGACGATGAGGACGTAATGTTGACAAGAACTAGGAAATACAGGAAAACAGGTACAGAGAAAATGGATGTTAAGGAGATTTATGAACAGATGTAACTTATTACACAGGACGATAAATTTAAGAACCTATGTGGGAAAATACGGCAATCAACTGAGACTGTGTGAAGGATTTATGGAAAAAGTGTGAACAATATAGGAAAGATAATGAAAAATTAAAGAAACAGAAGACCTACAGGGGGTGAAGAAACAGTTAATGGAAGTAGGGAAGAAATTGGAAGGGGAGAATTTAAGAGTTATAAGACAGCAGGATTTGCAAGATCTGGAAGAAAGGCTGATTGGAGTAATTGATGAAAGATGGAATTTATATCAGAAACGAGAAGACAATAGGAAGGGGCAACTAATCAAGAAGGTAATAGGGTGAATTGAAAATGTAGGAATGGTGGAGAGACAAGAAAAAGTCTTGCAGGAACTAAGGGAGATTCAGGGATATATGGAACTAACTACACAGGTTTTGGCAAATAAGATATTAGGAAGCACAGAAAAAGGTAGTATGGTGGAGAGGGAAGAAAAAGTTCAGGATGTTAGGAAGATTCATGGACACATGGAATTGACAACATAGATGGAGGAATATTGACAAATAAGATGGAGGAATGTTAAAACAGACAAAAGAAGCACAACATAAAGGGGAAAAGCATGAGGAGGGAACATTTTTGGAGGAGGTGAGAAGAAGAATAAAAAAGGATAACGTAATTTTCGTGGGGGAAAAGGAAAATGAGAAGAAAATAAATATTGTTCAGGAGATTAATACTTGCTCAAAAAGACACAGGAAGTAGTAAGAATGGAACGAGGGGATAGGATGCTTTGCGCATGGAGGAAGGGAATATGAATGCGGCAATAGGAGGTATAGTAAACTCACATGGTAAATTACAGATTGAAGAACCAAAGAAAATAGATCCAAAGATTATAGTGTATAATGTAGATGACCAGCAAGAAGAAGAGTTTCTTAAAAGGCTAAACATCTGAATGGCGGCGACGATAATAATAAAGTACGAGGGTTAAAGAAGGTAGGGAATAAAGAATGGAGATTAAAGCATTGGGTTTCAGAGCTAGGGAGTAAGTTATATCAGCGGATTTTGCAACAAGAGAAGCTTTACATAGATTTGAAGTCATACAGACTGGATTCATTTGCTGAGGCGTTAAGGTGATATCTTTGTCGAAGATACGGGCATTTGGCAAAATACTGTAAAGAGAGCACAATGTTGTGGGTATTATGGGGAATCTGGCCATGATCAAAGGGATTTCAAGGTTGACAATTATAAACCAAAATGTAAATTACATGAGGAAAAATCGGAAAAGCGACCATAATGTATGGAGTAGGAATTGCAAAGAATATAGGAGGGTGCGAGAGAATATAAGACTTTGTACAAATTATGAAGATAAGGATCTTGCAAAAAACAGACATTTTGGGCAGCTAGGAGCAATGGAAGTGCCAAAATTTATAGAAAGTAATGAGGTTGATGTGTTCACTTTACAAGCCCTATTTCATAAAAGGAAAAATATACTATCTTCCAATGAGGTGCATACATAATTATGGTGGACGATTGGCGATTATAATCTGTAATACGCCAATGGACATACTAGAATGTACCAGATAAGATTTGCAAGTAATACGAGCTGTGAAGAAAAAGTTGGATATAATTATAGCTAATGTGTACATCGTATTTGGATGTAAAAGAACGAGAATATTTCGAGTAATAAGGGAGATTTTAGATAAATATGAAGAGTAAGAAATTTATCTATGTGGAGACAGGAATAATCGTTCTCCGCTTTGGGGGCACAAGGTAGAAAGCAAAAGAGGGAGATATTTGGAAAAAAATCATTTTCGAGAAAGATCTAATTATAGTGAACATATGTGGAATATTCACGTACACAGGAGGAAATGATACATCGGAGATATATTTAACTTTACAGCCGAGAAATAAAAAGACAACGGCTACAATGTGGCGGTTAAGAGAGGAAATTGAAAATGATCATATGATAATTTTGTTTAATATAGAGAGAAAGCAAGGTAAATGTTTAGGGGTAAGGATTAATTATATGAAGATTAATTGGGAGAAGTTTCAAAAGGAAACCAAGGGGTAAATATGACGATGTCGTAGATTTGGAGAAACGTGTTGAAAATTTACAACAGAATATGTTAAACTTTATAGAACCACACTGTGCTACAAGAAAGGAGAATAATATAACAGGTAACACTTGGTGTGATGAAGAATACAGACAGCTAATAGAGAAAGAAACTTAAAGCGGAAAAGGTATAAAAGAGTGGAAGTAGGCAGAGAAGAGTATCAGAATGAGAAAAGAGATTAAAGGGAATATTTGAAGAACTTTAAGAAATTAATACAACATAAAAAAGAATGAATTGGGAACAATTTGTTTCTGACAGCATATAAATAATTTATGGGGACTCCCATATGTCATTGGCAGAGAAAATATAAAGAAGTAAACCATTTGGAAGACAATCAGAAAAGGGGATTTAATAAGTACTGGCTGGACAGATACAGGAAAACATCTATTACAAAAATATTAAAAGGAGAGGAAGAGCAGATAATGGAACTAAGAGAATATGAGTATGTAGAGGTACCGCAAGGGGAGCATATAACGTATGAAGAAATATGGAAAGTAATAGAATAAAAATATAATAAGAACCCATAATACGTTTCTATAACTAATGATATGATTCGGAAAGTGGAACCGATATTTGGGAAAGAAATAGTTAGCATATTTCCAAATTTTTATATTTATGGATACTTTCCGAGATGTTGGAAAATTGGTGTCTTAAAGTTATTCCTAAAACCAGGGAAAAGGGATGAGCAGATTACTTCATTATATAGACTTTAACACTTTAACAAGGAATTGGGAAATTGTTGGATAGAGTAATAGCAAAAAGATTGGAGAAGGCTCTGAAAGAACAGTTACATAAAAACCATAATGGATTTACTATGGGAATGGGAACTGATGATGCATTTTGACATTTGTTGCGAACAGTTAAAAACCGAACATCTAAATATACACTCCTTCTGTGCGTTGACATACCATTTGACAGTGTCCAATGGAAAACAATAATGACAGAGTTAGATAAAGAGGAAATATCGTTCCCAATAAAAATGATTATTCAATCTTATCTTGAAGATAGAAAAGTGGTCTCTGAAATAGGTCAGGAGAAAATTATAAATCCATTACGTCAGGACTGCCCAAAAGGAAGCCATACTGGACCTACATTTAGGAAAGTGGTAATAAATGCTGTCCTAGAAGGGATGAATAAGGAAAATGTGATAGTGATTGCCAACGCAGATGATCTAGCGGTATTAATAGAGGGTAACAATCGGATGGGATTGGAGGTAAAAAGTGCATCAATAGTAGCAAAATTAGAGAAAAAGTGCAGAGATCTAATTAAATATTTTAAGAACCAAACAGAAGGTATAGTTTTCGGGTTAAAACAAAAGAGTATAGAAGAAGAAGAGACTCGATTATTACATTTTCGACATGACGTTTAAAATTAAAACTAGTAATAAAATATTTAGGAATCAAGATAGACGAAAAATTAACTTTCACATATTAACGAGAAGATTAAAAAAGTAATTCTCCTTGCAACAAGTAATAGTTTGCAAGGTGTGGGAATTAACAAAACTACAATTGGTCCAAATCAGTTAGTTGGATTATATAATGGAACTCTAAGACCACATAATATATATGGGATACAGGCATGGTATGAAAAAAGCAAGAACAGTCATATAGCATGGAAATTAAGTAGCATACAAAGACGATGCTTAATATCATGGAGTAGTAAGCTTCCGAGTACATAGACAAAAACTGTACAATTGCTTTTAGGAGTTATGCCTTTCGATTTAGAAATACATAAATACTATCTGAGAGGAAAAGAACGGAAAAGCGAAACTATCTAAATAAGAGAGTTAACAATTAATAAAATAATGAAGGGATGGATGAGTATGATTTGTAAGGAGTTAATTAGTTGTTGGAACATCAGATGGAGAAATGCTAAGGAAGGAGTAATTACTTATACGTGCATCACGGATGTAACGTCCAGCAATAGGAATAGAAATGGTTCACACCAACACTACCAGTATATGAAATCCTTACTGGACATGGGAACACAAAAGACTACGTTTATGAGAGAAACCTAACATACTACGTACACTATGTATTTGTAAAAATTTTTTGTGAGAGCCCTAAAATTCTGTACAGGCAGGGAAAATGCAGTTACACCAACATGACTCTCCCCGCGCGTGGGACTTCCAGAATGACTCAACCATACCCACTAAAACCCTCCTGAATTACTACATATCAAAACACATATCATTACATCGAAACATTACAACGAGGAAAATGAAAGATACCCTAGCCCTCGCCACCTACTAGCGTCGGGATCTAAAAGAACAAGAGGTTACCAAGGAAGGTCAGGAAAGATAAAGGAAGGAGCCCGGCACAAGTAAGTGGAAGTAATGCCAGACTCATCTCGGCGTATTTGTAGAGATAAAGAAGAGATTGTAGATCATGTTCTGTGGATAGTGAACGAAGGAAGGGGGATGTGGATGATGAAATTAAAGAGGAAAGGAATATTTAGCGATAAGAATTGAATGGATTATATTGCAGATAAGGATATATACAAGATATTTGACGCTTACGTCAATGTAGTTATGGAAATTAGGAAATTATACTGCTAGATAGTAGCTAGTTCCTTACCTCCTCGGGGTTGTGGGGTGTACTATATATGAGAGAACAGTCGCAAAGAAGTGACAAAAACAGATCAGACAAACATAAAGGAAAAGGAAGGAAGAGAGAAGGAATAAGTATAGAGAAATAAGGAGTAATACAATGAAAATCGGAAAAAGACACAGAGGGAAAAGATAGAGAAATGACAATGATGTTGCACTGAATAATGGAGATATATAAGACAAAGTATGGTAGAGAGATAAGTACACGAAAAGAAAGAATGAGAGAGATAAAGCTATAGTAATGGTCAGAAGGTTGGTATGCCGGATAGATAAGTAGAAGTAAAACGAAAAAACAAAATTCTTTAATACATTTCCTTCCATGGCAATTACCCTTTCCGAATTATAGTTCAGCGTATTTATTCTGTTTTGTTTATCTTTGGTCTCATTTTTCTTGATTCTCTACTGAGGTCATTTAATTTCGCCTGTGTAGGAACACCAATTCCTACATATAACTACCTAGACATATCCTACGTACATACCTTCGTACTAATAACATACTGAAAGCTCCCCCATGCAACAAACGCACGTTGCATGTTCGCCATGTTTGTTTACTGGCTTCCAAGGCAATNTTGGTTTTATGAACCAACGAGATCAGAAGATTGCGTGAAAGATCACGAGGGAGTCAACCAGCTTTATTTATGTAAATAAGCACTTGAAATGGAATAAGCAATGGAAACGAATGATTTGACGGTTGTTAAAACCGTGTGACAGGCGCAGCATGCACGTCGTCAAAACTTGCTTTTACTGGAGTGCGGTATCTTGCGGTGAAGATCCGTGACCCTCTGGGAAATGCAGAGTGGCGTCGATCGTGCACGGCGCAGAATTTCTCCAGGAAGCAGGATTTTGGATTGTGGCTTCAGCGTTTCTTCTGGTCCACGTAGATTGAGTAGGTGCCTTCGTTTCCAACGAAGACTTGAATTTCCCGTGCGGGTTCCAGATCGTGGAAGGCACGCGCCGGGAAGTCTCGTCGAGATAGAAGTTTGGAGCTTATTTGTGGCAATAGCTCGGAGCTGTGTGTAGCGTATTGGCAGCTAGTAGCGATATAATCGAAAGTAGCGAGCTCGTCAAAATGTCTTTGAGCAGCGAAAATACTTGGACGATCAAATCGTATCAGCGAGCGTGTTCACGCCAGGGCAGTCGCAGAAGTTCTAGTTTCTGTTTGTTTATTGTTATGAGAATTCCTTGGCGTGGCGAGTGGTATTGCCTTGGAAGCCAGTAAACAAACATGGCGAACATGCAACGTGCGTTTGTTGCATGGGGGAGCTTTCAGTATGTTATTAGTACGAAGGTATGTACNGTAGGATATGTCTAGGTAGTTATATGTAGGAATTGGTGTTCCTACACCTGCATTACTACGTACTTACGGGATAGTAAGCATATGTCATCTCTGTACACTAGTTCTTCGAGATGTAGGTTAAGTTTCCACTGAATCCCTCGGTTTTCCCCCTGCATCGTTCTTTTCAATATTCTACCTAACACTAGGATGAAAAGAAGGTGCGACAGAAGGCATTCTTGCCTTCCCTGTTGATGTAGCGAAGGGTTCAGACAGTTGACCATTGTGTGGAACTCTACTGCTAAAATTGTTATGCCCCTCTTTGATCAGGTTGAGATACTTGCTGAGTAGACCTCTTAACTTCAATTCTTTCCATATCTCATCACGTGCGACAGAATCACTCTTTGATAATCCAGTAATGGGATATAGAGAGGAGACGGGTTCTCAACACATTGTTCTATTATTATTTGCAGTGTAGATCTGTGCATGATTTGTTAGGTCTAAAACCAGCTTGTTCATTTCTTATGTTTTTGTCTAATGTAATCATTATTCTATTTTGCGGACTTCTTTCTGAATTCCTTTATCCAGCGCAGAATTACATCTTGCAGCTTTGTCCGTATTCTTGTGAGTGGTGTGGATTTAGTGCATAATTTGATGTGTAGCTTTTTCCCTTCTTCAGTCATGTTCCAGATGTTTTCAGATATCCAGTTATTTTTCTTCCTTTGTTCTACGTATTCCAGAGTCTGTTCACACATCTTGTTCAACACCCCTCGCATATCCTCCCATTTCCTATCTATTCCTTCCAAATCCGGAGATGACCTAACTAATTCCACTTTTTCCACTAATTTTGCAGAAATAATATCTGATCGCCGGTTCCCTTGTTTTGATAATATCACATTTATTTCTTATCAGGTATTTAGATTTATTTCTGTCCATTCTGAATCTGAGAATTCCCATCAGTAGATGGTGATGTGATCTCATATCCACCTCTCGTTTATTTCGGACATCTAACAGTGCGCTTTCCGAGTTTTGACTAGTACAAATGTGATTCAATTTGATTTTGAACTTTATTTTATTTATCTGGAGACATCCAAACGACCTTATCACAATGTTTGTGTGGAAATATTGTACCCCCAAGAATTATAAATTGAAAGGCGTTTCTATGTTGCTCATTGTTTTATTGGTATAAAGCTTTTTCGGTTGCATAGCAGCCATCGTCACTACAATACACTGAAAAATATAAATGTACATAAAATGACAATAATAAAAATAGAAACATAATATGAAAGTATACAATAATTGAGTGAAACCGTATTGAAAGAAGTGTAATTTTGATTGTTGTTGAAATAAGGAATGGAAAGAACAATGAAAAATGAATAAAAAAAACAAATACTGAGTGAGAAAACCGACAAAATTACGTACCTGAGTATTGAGGAATATTTTTGGCGAGTGCGCAGAGTACGCCGACCGGAGGTCATTATATGGAAAGAGAAGGGGGTTTTGGGGTGGTCGGGGGGAAAGGGGCTGTCGGAGTTTTCCAGGAACTGGCGGCAGAAGGCGGAAAGAATTTCCGAGGGTTTTAACTGTTTTGAGTGGGGTGCAGTGTCCTGGAGAGATGGGGTGAGAGGGAAGGAATTTGAAGGCTAGTTTCATGAAAGGGGAATTAAATTCAGGGATTTGTTCATTTAATAGGGAAATGTTGTTGTTTTTTAGAATACTATGGAAATGTAAAATTTCTAATTTGATCCGGGGCCAAAATCTATTTTCTACTTCTAAATTATAAAAATTATTTTCAATGTTAAATGTGTGTGTGTTTTCTACTAGGTGGTTGGCGAAGTGTGATACTGTAGTGTTATTTTTCCATGCATTTATGTTTCCTGTATCCTTTGTTTGAATGTTCGTACAGACTGCCCGACATACACGGAGGGGCAATCACTACATGTGAGAGCATACACTCCACTTCGGAGGAGATGGGGAGTGGGATTCTTAGTGTATAATAAGGTTGTGTTAAGTGTTTGTGGAGAGAAGAAGGTAGTGTGAATGTTTAAATGTTTTAATGAATTAGCGATTTTAAGTGAGAGAGGGCCTATGAAAGGGATTGCTTGTCTGGTTTGAATATTATTGTTTGGAGTAAGTGATGTGAGGTTCTTCGTGTGATATAATCTAACTTTCTTAGTGATTATATTATCAATGATCACTGATTTTAAAATATTATATGCGGTAATTTCATTATCTTTTTAATAATAAGATAAGTTCTTCAAAATTTCTTCGTGGTATAGGGATCAACGTCTCATATATGAACAGCCGAGGTTCGGGTTTGATTCCGATTTTCCTGACTTATTGTCAACATGATCTGCCTAATTATACTTTCCTCGTGTGTTTAAAATTTAAACATTATTATTAAAGAACAATTTTTTAAAATTAAAGAATAAATTTTAGGTCAGATGTCTCGAAAAACGCCGGTTCAGTGAGTTTGGTGTGCTGTTGGTGGCGAATCTGAGTTTTCAAATCCTTAAGTAATATATAACTTTTATTTGTTGGATTGCTACAAATAAAAAACATAATCATTGAAAGAAAATATGAGATGGAAACAGTACATGTACAGTAAGAAAAATTCTTCTTGCAAATAAGTAGAAAACGTAACAGTTTTATTCGCATTTTAGTTACTAAGCAGCTATTTTTTATCAGTAATAATGTTAAAAAGAGGATGAATGTATAAACAGATTCATCGTATGATCGACAAAAATGAGTAAAAAATTGCTCTCGTGGAAATTCGAACACCGGACCTTGTGTAAACGACACACGCATTATACCCCTAGACTATCACGTCCTGTACGAATTGATTAATGATTTGTGATATTAGCAATGCTTGTATTAGACAGGTGGTAAACTTGTTATACAAAGAAAAAAGACCATGTTATATCTCATTTTTATCCCAAAATACATCCAATCTGTGATTTTCATTAAAATCGTTAGAGCCGTTCTCGAGAAAAATTTTGACAAATACATAGGTATATAGGTACATACAATTATTGCTCTCTTAATAGTATAGGATATGAGTGCGTTAAAGTTGACTGAAAAACAGGGATTTCATACTAGAACAAAACATGCTATTGCTAGGTTTCATTATGTTCGTGAGCTATGGAAACATGAGATGATAATATTGTGTCTGAATCATCTGAGATGTATTAAAGTCACGGGTGGGATTTAGATGACGAGATAAAGGGAGTATTTTGATTTAGGTTCGCAACGTGTGATTTTTTTGTGGGGCTTTACGGCTCATGTCGACATCAAAGGTCATTGGAGCCCGAAAAACTTGTACAGGCAGGGAAAATGCAGTTACGCACTAGGGAGAGCCAAA
>NNCF01127374.1:12134-26397 GCA_002313205.1 Laupala kohalensis
AAAGAGAAAGGAAGGAGCATAGCACAAGTAAGTGGAAGTAATGCCAGACTCAGCTCGGAGCCCCGTGTTTACCAAACACGTACTTACTAGATGTTAGTCCCCTGGGACGAGGTAGGAAAATGAAAGATACCCTAGCCCTAATGGCGTCGGGATCGAAAGAACAAGAGGTGACCAAGGGAGTTCAGGAAAGAGAAAGGAAGGAGCATAGCACAAGTAAGTGGAAGTAATGCCAGACTCAGCTCGGGGCCCCGTGTTGGCCAAACACGTACTTACTAGATGTAAGTCCCCTTGGGGGCAACGTGTGATGTTTTATTTTTTTTCCGTTCTTGTTGTGTTAGTATTGTGTGTATCCTGTTTCCGGCAGTATTGAACAAAAACGTGAGCCATAAGTAGCATGTGTGAATTGATTTAAATTGCCTATATCACTACCAATCACTGAACTAGCAAATATACGCACAGCCAATGCCATATACTTATAACACGGAATAATTCTTGTTGCAAACTATTATATCTGCCGTGCAAGCAAAAGATAAAAAAAGATCTAGGTGGAAGGGATGTACAGTTGCGGAAGACGAACGGGTTGTGTAATGATGAACATCCCTGCGATCATAGTAGGAGTCTTCGGTTCGAAACTAGGTTCGTCCCCATTTTTATCTGATCGAAAGTTATCACATATCTTCTCAAAGTGTAGGGCCAAAAATAAAATCGTGAATTCACCCCTAAAAATGAGCTCTCCACATACACGACAGTTATAGTTGTGTCCGAGAAGAAAAGCAAAGCACAAGTCAGGTATACTAGAAGCTATTGGGTAGTATTACAAAAGATCTGCTAAATGGCTTTTTTCAATGTCTTTATTCAGTGCAATTATGAAAGAATTGGTTTGAAATCCAAGAATAACTCTCCGGAACTCTTCATATTTTTTCACTATCTAACTTAGACATCTCTTGCTTTCACAAAGAAAAATGTTTTGGGAGAAAACTAAGAAGATGCTGTTTGTCCATTAAGTCTACCCTGTTGGAATTTATCATACTACTTTCATCGTAAATATGGAATAGAAATATTTGACCGAATCACAGGTAATAATATTTGTTTTGGAGTCGAATAACATAAATGTGGTACATTATCTCAATGTTTTTGTTTATTATAACTTAAGCCTTAACAGTTTTCTTTTCTATTCTCCGAAGTACAGAGTGATTTCATGAAGAGGCAAACAATAAAAGCAATTTTGAAGAGTAATTTTCACTCAGTTTTATTTATTTATTTATTTATTTCTAATTTACGGAACAGAGTCCATAAATGAGTACATGACATGTTAGATCAGAAATGAGTTAAATTAAAAAAAATAATACTTTAAATTTCTGGAGTGGAAGGAACACCAGTTATCAACCTAATTCAAACATCTTAATTTCATTTAGGAGTAGAAAATAAAAATATATAAGTTATAATACGTAATATTTTGGAATCGTACTTGTTGAAAATGTTTAAAAGTACCGAAATGTAAAGGACCTTATGTAAGACAATCTCTGGACTAACCCCAAGACGTGAAGCAGCTGACGGAGTTGGCGATTTGGTCAGAGCAAGAGAGAGGATTTTCTCTTGGTGATTTCTTTTTTTATTATAGTATTTGCAAATGGGAAATTTATTGAAGCTTATTTTTTATGGGGTGATAGGGGGTAGGAGTTGGATGATAAGCTATTGTTAGTAGGTGGGCCGGTTAGCTGGGTTAACCAACAATTTAGTAAACCCAGCAGTTAGTTATAGCTAAAACCAAAAGTTAGCCAGAGTCATCCATGCGTTAGAGAATATGTCAGTTTGCTCGAAAGAATATGAAATGTGTAGGTTGGAAATCATAATTTGTGCGCACGTCATGGTAATTTTTTATTCTACTTAGGCTTGTTTAATGTGTTAACTTGCATTGTCAAAAAAGGTGACTATTATAATATTCAGAATTTTGAATTAGAATTACAATTAGAAGAAATTGACGAAGGCCATTGTTTGTGGTATGTATAGTGGTTTATTTTCCCCCAAGTGATCATATACAGTTTCAACGTCTTTTTCGTCAATCCATTTACTTATATGTTTCAAATGTATATCACCGTATCAGACCATTCCCAACTAAAGCAACAACTTGACTCGAATAGAAGAGAAAATTTCGAAAGACATATAGACCTACCTGCCTTAAAAACAAATTTTGTAGATGAACAAATTAAGTTCCCAAACCGAATGTTGTAGAACGTGTTTAGAAAACCCTACAGAACTGGAGTCGTAAAAACACAAAGAAAGCATTGAAAATATGTTCCAAAGTTGACAGTGACATGAAAGAAAATAAAACCGACAGCATCTGTAACAAAAACGTGTTTTATTTTTGTAAACAGAAAACATTATGTAAGATTATGTGAATATGAAGAAATTAGTATAGAAATATTTCTAAGAATTGGTTCGAATCTATACATTGAGTCAATTTAGGGGAGGAAAATCGTGATACGATGAGGAGCTTGAGCCTATTATCTCACAGCCGACTAGCACTCCGTAAAGACGGACACTATACAGAAAAAAAATTCGTGCAGTTTTGACATTCCTCGTAACTTAATACACTCAGGTAGAGGACTAAAATTCGCACCGTTGTGGGAGCTTTTTACATCTGAGTCCATTAAATCCATGTTCCTCATATTTCCTGAGTTACGCAGAACCAAATTCAGGTTCGTCACGAACAGCTAAGTACAGCACCTCTGGAAAGTTGAAAATTGGCAAAGTAATAGGTTTTAGAAGATTTATCGAGGGAAAAATTAAAGGAAAAGGAAAATAATATTTTACTCCTAAAATCGGTGAGTGGAGAAAATTTTAGTTTGGATCATTGTTATTGAACATGTTTCTACCTTTTTTGGACAATGCTGATAATTCAGAAAGTTCAAATATAATCAATTAAAGAAATATATGAGCATTTGAGACAATAAACCTGAAAGACCAGTGAAACAGAAATTTTTCCGGGTCTTAACTCGAGGAGACATGGAAATAGTTTTAATATCGTCCTGAGATCGTGATTTCTTTTCAATGAAAAACAACTGTGTTTGTGTTTGGTTTGCAACGAAGGGTAGGCGCAAAAATCGCAACATTGAGAAATTCCGACAAATCGAACGTTGAGATAAAATTTAAAATTTCCGCCGAGACCAATAACCCGCTGTCCACCCATTTCACCAGATGGTGTCTTCATTAATTTAAGCAATTTCTCCATGTCACTACTATTTTCCAACTTCTCCGTCCTCAAAACTGAGGTTAGGGGTTCAGGAGTAGTATATTATCTATATAGATCTAATTATTAATTTCTACTTGTTTTTTCTCTCTTTCTTTTTTGTAGAAACTCACTCTGTGTCGTCTGATCTTTTCATGTGAAGCATTTTCTCTTTCGATTGATTCATTTCTCTTATAGTCTAAGCACTCAGGATTCGTTTAAAATGCTGGTTGAATCTTTCTACACTTCATGACGGGTGATGTAACATTGAATATGTATAAGTTGTAATAATATGTATAGGTATAAGTTGTGGATTTCAAAGTATGTGATATCCCATAATACGGACTAATCCATGTTCTCCAGTTGGTGGACCAAGAGTGAGATACTGTGCTTTCCCTCCTTTTCCCTTATTGAAGGGTGAGAAAATTGGCGGGTGATTCCATGGTGCCTTTCCTGAAGCGCGGGCGAATGTTGAATGTTGGGAGGAATGTAAGGTAGAGGAGTACCGCTAGAGAACCAGAGGTAGAAGGAGAGTGTACTATGCACTACGCCACGAGTCGCCCCAATAGAAAGATACTATGATTCTAGTTGAATATAATCATGTCAGAATTGCTTCTGGGGTAGAGCATCGTTGCTTCGAGGATATCGCGTTGAGGCTTCTCTGTGCCCTGGTCGTTGCACACGACCACCGCCTGTGTCAGATGGAATGACGCCTCCTAAACGATGGGAATGACAAGAATGTCATACAAATGAGGTGAAATGATGATGAATGAATGTTGTGGTGGAATGAATCGCAGGCAAACGTAAGTGCCCCGGGAAAACCTGCCGCGAACCCGCTTCGTCCAGCACCGCGAATTCTTCTTGGATCGGACAGGGTTTGAACAAGCGTCACCAGAGGTAGAAGGCGAGTACGCTAGGCACTATGCTACGGGATATACTGATTCTTGTTAATCCGCGGGACGCTTCTATGTATATGATTCGATTCTGATGAGACTCCAACTTTATCCTTACTCTCTCTATGTTTGTAACGCGTCCTCGTTGGTGAGTGCTTGGAGAGGGGGGCACGTATAAGAGACAGAGCCCGCGTCTTGGAGGCACTCCGCCGCCGGCTGCCGCAGCGAGCACCGGCATGCTGTCCCCCATCAGCAGCACCCACGTTATCACGCGCACGCTCGTGAGTACCACTGACTTTTCTTTCTTCTCTGTTACTCTCTCCGATGCTTATCACTACAAGGCTTTGTACGGAAATGAACTCATTCTCAAACACTCCTCTTGAAGAACGAATAATGCGATGAAAAATTCAAATTGTATGTGTTTGTTTCACTTCTGGGTGTTCCAGCGCGCCAGTCGAAGAGAGACTTATTACATTTGGTTACTACATTACCAACGTTTCGAGGTGTGTTGACCTCCTCATCAGGGCTTCTTAGAAGTTCAAATAGTGAAAATATTTATAAAAACTTTAACATTGTCCTAATTGTATTTTAGTATTTTATGTTATGTCTACTAAGGGTGTTCAGAGTTCAGTGTGTTAAGTATGAGTATTAATTAGATATTATTTAGTATCTGTTATATGTTTTTATTAGCCCTGATGAAGAGGTCAACACACCTCGAAACGTTGGCAATGTAGCAACCAAATGTAATAAAGGAAGATTTGAGAACCAATAATTCTGCATTTGTAATGATTGTCCATAATTAAGACACAAGTGAAGGAGTTGTTTACTAATGTTCCACATTGTTTTGTGTATGTTTTCTAAGCCCATTCATTATAATTTTTATTTATTGAATGAGTAAGTAACTTTATGTGATAATCTATGGCAATTTATCGTTATTGCTTTGAGAAATTGGAATTTAAAATGTTCTCTGAAATTTTTATCATATATAATTATTTTATGAGCAATTATCATTTATTTATTTGCATACAACTCTAACCCAGTTCCAAACATTTTCAATACTTGGAAATAACTTTGTTTATTTAATGTATTTTCTTGATCCTCTTTTCTCAAATATTTAGTATCATTCATAATTTTACTCATTTCAAGAACTCTTCTTATGAGTTGTTATAACACATTACGTATACAAAATGAAAACCATTACAATGAATAAAAACCAGATACATAAACAGGTATCAAATATTATATTGTAAATTCTTGATAATTGATCAGTCTCTATTTGTAGATTTATGTTTCTTTTGCCATACATATATATCTAAAAACATATTTGAAGCGGTGATTGCTAAAAGGGACCCGAGACTATTTTTCAACTATCGGGAAAATGACATAAACCTTCATAACCCGCAATTTCTTAACTAAAAATTTGAAGAAAATGTTCTTTAAGGATTCCTAAAACCTGCTTAAGTCAAAAATGTAAATTTTGAGTCGGTGTCCCTTTTAGCAATCTTTGATTTATTTATTGTTGAAAGAAGTTGGAAGAAGCTTCATGGACGGTACCATAGCTGGACAGAAAAGCGTTACACCATTAATCGTTAATTAAAGAAGATAACATTTTGTTCAACTTTTTTACATTTAAGTTAATTTCTAAAACCATTCTAAGGAATTAATAAAAACTAATGTTTTTATTAACTTCCTTTATGTTTATCTTCCGTTAACTTAAGTCCGACTTTTTTATGCATTGTTAAGCATCAAATCTCGGATCATCTGAACGGACGATCGGTTATTTTATTGCTCAAGACTATCGAGGATAGGCACCCGTGAAATGTCAGTAAATGAACGAAACCGGTTTTCTATATTTTACTAATTTTACATGAATTTGAAATTCTGTTCGTACGAAAGAGGTCGCTGTAAGGAGGAAGCAAGAATACAGTGTAAAAGGTTTTATTTTTGTAAATGTTGTTAGTTAATTGGCGTAGTTAATATTTTACGAACAAATTCATCGAATTCCATTCATAAAATATAGAAACATTTCTTTTACTCTTTACAAAGCAACAATCTCAATGTAACTGTCATCAGATGAATAAGCTAACGCAGAAAAAAAAATAAAGCCTCACCAGTGCATCTTTCACCTTGCCTTTCATACAAAACTTCTGAGTTTCACATAGCAAGCAGATTTACAGGGATACGATTGAGGTGTACGTGTTTTAAATTTTTATACGAGTTATAATACTTTTCAATACATTTACTAAATAAAAAAGCAAGATATTGAATAAAGAAGCAAACATAAATACTTCTTTCGTTGACCGAAAAGAAATTAAAAACATTCAAAATTAAAAACCCTTTCGATTAATCACAATGAAAAGTATCATTTAAAACTTTTATTTTTACTTAACTAACTCTTCCGTGATTTTTTTTCTTTTTTTTTTTTTTGTTGGGTTGTNAGCAGTTCTTTAGTTTTACCAAGTTTTCATCGTCCTTACTTGTCCGGAGGGTAAGGCAAATTTCACACTGTTCTTTTCTATATTAAATTTGTGACATGTGTTTTTTATTTCGACTCCATTAAAAATGACATAGGAACTTATTTAAAAACCTTCCTTTCAGAGGTTTTATTCACAGGACCCGTACAACGTCAAGATGGTTTCATTCAAATATTAGCCCCACAGGATCCAAGTTTTATTAGACGAGATGATAGATAATAGTTAATTCTTTCATTTTAAACAATTAAGGGCATTAACCAGGTCTCTTATACAACCTTAAAATCAGCGATTCCAAAACTCTTAGAGCTGCAGCTCCTTTGATCTACAGGCCAGTTACTGCGATGCGCGGCGTCTCTAATATGGACCAGTCATTGGGAAATTTTTAATTATATTTTAAACTAGAATATTTTTCATTAAATAGTTTAAATACTTAGTTGATGTGATATAGGTAAAGAAATAAAGACGTGTAAACTACATTTTACGTAAAATGCTTAATTCTGGACAAATAAATATCATATAAACTTGTTTGTCCGGGACAAACCGCGTCTTAGTAGATGTATCTACTAACGTTTCGGCCATCGTGCTGTGGCCTTCTTCAGGGTAATGTTAGAGTCGTACAGACCTAAGTCGCTGTCGTGCTCTGCGAGGTCGAACGTGTTACGCGTCGGTTATGTAGATTGGATTGGGGTTGGGCGGCTGCGTCATGATTGACTACGCGATGATCTACTAAGACGCGATTTGTCCCGGACAAACAAGCTTATATTGACTCCGGCTGCGGAAGCCTACGTTTATAATAAATATCATGTTAAACTTTACGGTGCCTTTGGAAACTACTTGGCAACTTTGTAAACTACTCTCATACACTACTTAATACTTCATAAATATTTGCAAAAAGTCCAATTATCATCTCGTTTGCTAACAACTTTTAGTTCACACTAAACATAGCACTTGACGACTACCCAAGTAAAACTATAAAGACTGAGTAAAAATAATTTATGTGATGACCAAACATATCTTAGTTTGTAAGAATGGTCTATTAAAAATCGTATGAATAGAGCAATATTTTCCTAATCCGTTTTTACTATATCCCACTTCTCTGTTGTGTCATTTCTATGTCTCATCTCACAAACAAACGGATGTGTGTTTGGTATTTCACTGCTTTCCCTCATCCACACAACGGAAAGTAGAAAGTGATCATGCGAAGCAGTTTACTACAGCCGTGGGAGACGTCTTGAGATGCGCCCCACAAAAACTCTGCATTTTCTCTAGAGATCAACCCAGATTTCGAATTGTTAATCATTTCGTCCTCATATATCTTTTGGGAAAGACTATTTAGTAGTTATCCGTATATTTAGAAAGGTATATTTTTCAATGCGAAGTAAAGTTACTGATAAAAGTACCGAAAAGAGTTTTCTTCATTAATATGTGAAAGTATGAGTTTTACGAGAGAATTTCATAAATGTGGTTCTTAATATTGAATTAGAAGGTAACTAAATATTCTTTTTTTTTTTTTTCTTATTTTACGGAGTCATAATTTTTCCTTGGAGCGCAGAATTCTTTTATCCGCCGGATGTCTTAGAGCCCTGTTTTGCTTCCGGAGAGTAAAATTGTTTGTTGCGCTCCATGCAGTCATATGCAGTTTTAAACTGTTTTTTTACTGTAAATTTTCATAACATTCGTACTCATCCCTTTGGTACGAATGAAGATGGCGGTCCATAAAAGAATTAACCTATTTCCATCGTAGGTTTGCAGAACATCAATAATTTCCGTCACAGAGAAAAGCTGTCGATTTTTCTATAAACCTTCAGAATACGAATAACGTTGTTGATAAAGACTAATTGGATCAAGAAGAAAATACAAAATGATATCAAAATGATGTCACAAAAATATTTAGAGAATAGAACATTGAAAATACAATAAACCTTGTCTGCCATATCAGTAAAATCAGAAATTATACGTGCAGTACTTAATTTCGTGTTATCAGTTGTGATATTTTATCCAGAGTGCTGTGTATTGAATTAAGTAAAGTGAATGTTCATATGTACATCAGATTTGCATATTGATCGTTTTTAAAACTTTATTAATAAATAACAATATGGTTAAGAAAAATATATTTGAATTCACATAGATAAACCGGATATCCGTATCAATTACAGTCGCATAAACGAGGCTGTACAATGTTTTACTTGATGATGAATACATTTACCGTAGCTATGGAGTTAAAGAACTCATGTTTTATCTTTGTTTGTTTTACATAAGGCACATTATTTACCAATAACATACAATAACTATTTAAGTATTTTGAGTCAGTATTCCACAATTCAGTAGAAGAGTTGAAGCAAGGAAGCTTAGCACTTACCTTCCAAAGTGTACCTATCGTTTTCCTTTTGATATACCATCCGTGACATTGGTTCTTTCTTCAGAAAATCCAACGATACGATAATATTATTGATATTATACAAAGTAAAACTTTCTTATCCACATTAATGTGCTTTTTCGTGTTGCTTTCTGATTTCAATGTTGAAAACCCGATTAATGAAACTAAAATAATGGTGTAAATGATAATTTATTGGGAAATTGACTCACATAACGATGAATAATAAAGATTAGTTTTCATGTTGCCTCTATATTAGTGTTACGGGTTCAGTCGTATAAATAATAGTGGCTTTCTTGGGTAAATTTTAAACTTGATTAACATAATCAGTAAGAACCACGAATAATACGGAGTTGAAATTGCTTCATATCTCCCCTTCAGATTGTTTCAATTTGTCCACTCTATACATTTATCTTTTTTTTCTTCACAAGAACGAATATATTTTTAACGGATGATACAAAACATAAAATAGAATTATTTTCAAGATGTCTGCAAAGTTAAAAACTTTCAATAACAATTCTAAACTTTCAATAACAATCACAATGTTACAACGGAAAATTTGGCTGATGTGTCACTTTAAAAAAGTCTACTGAAAATCTAATATTCCGATGAACTCGCTGAAATATTGATATAAATGCAACGAAATTGAGCACTGCAAAAGAACACTTGAAAAGGAAATAGCTTCAAAACACTTCAGTCCCGTAAACGCAAGTACAAGAGTAAGTGCTATAACCTCTCATCCAGAAGGTGTAAGTATTTTGAATCTTATTAAGTGATGAACGTTTTTTTCCCGTTTAGTGGGAAAAAAATCAAAATTAGCAAAATAAACCTAAGTTGTCTCGGAAAAATGTTCGATTATGTAGAACAATTTTTCTCATATCATCTCAATTTCTGAATGTAGAAATAAAATAAAAAATATTATTAAAACACTACGGACAAATTCATATTCTTGAATGGTACATTTAAAATTTGAAAATACGTCATAAATCTCATAGAATGCTTGTTTTTCTTTTCGACTTTCTTTAATAGTGTTCGCCACGAATTTTGTCTAACACAAAAAAAGTTCTTGGATTGTCGATGCCTACAATATTGTGCTCCTTTTTGTATTTTACGGACCACTAAAGCATCGTCTCCTCGCCATCAACATTCTCTAGAATTGCAACGGTTTTTTTCTCTACGCCACATATTAGAAAAGAAAATATGGTAACTTGTGTTTCCGAAGCCTTTTTAACACAACATCTGGAGTATAAGAATACAAGTAAAAATATAATCGAGGTCACTTATCATAAATCAAATAATTGGAATTGGAAAAAATAATTTACAATGTGATGCGTAAGTACTGATTTCAAGTCAGAGGAAATAATTTTCGTATTCTATCTAACAATTTTCACTTTGACTCACGATATTCAAATCGACACACCTTACTAAAATGACGCATAGTTCGGATCTAAAAAAAACACAGTCTACAATAAGGACTAAATATAGAGCATTAGATCAGACTAGAGACTTGACCAGTTTAGTAACCAAAATTACTTGCAAGTAAACAGAATATTGTTATTATAAATTGCTTATATTCTACACATATCTGAATTTATTTGTTGGTGGCGTTACAAATGGTTTAAACCTTGGTGTGCAGTGATCTAAAAGATGAAAGTTAATGAATGATCACCACCACTTGCTGGATGAAGGTAGAAGAGACCTGCACTAATTCATCAAGTGATAGATCTGCGGCTCGAGCGACCAAGCGGGAGATTGTCTGAGCATCAGCACCACCTGCAGGACGAAGAGAAAGCTTTCGCTACCGTCCGCCCTCACTGCCGCCACACACAGCTGGCGTTTGAGGACAGCGATCCGCGCAGCACAAGAGGACGTCCTCGTTTCATCCAGTGCAGTTAGAAGAAGGCCAGGTGTCCTCCACTCGAAGATACTCGGTTACTTTAAATGAAAGTGAAGACTCTTAACGTGTCCGATTTTAAGTATGAAGATCCAGATCACACATTGCATATTAGATCAATAAATATTCGTTTCATTGTAATGTATTTTTATGAACTTTGTGGTTACTTTTAGTCGCATGACTGATGATATAATTTTAATTAAAATACCACGTGGGATGAATGCAGTAGTACATAACCCTCGCGGGTAGAAAGTGGTGAAATGGTGTTGGTTTGTTTGATATTTAAGGTATTAATATTGCGAACATTGTGTACTTATTTAATTACTAGTGAGAAACCATTTAAACATCATTGTAGATAATTATCATAAAACTGATTGCGGTGAATATAAAATAGTTTTCTCTTCATTCATGTTTTACTTATTATGTCCACAATTAAAGAGAAATAATGAAAGCTAAACCGTGAAATTAAATTATGCGCTGAAGGATGATTGCTGTCTGCCACACCTCCCCTTTGTTGATGCTGACTCGCCGCCGCGATCTACTGAAGAGTAGTAAGCTTGTATTGTTACAGGAGTAGCATTCTGTTTTCGTAGGATTAGGATGAATAGCTGTGGTTCTTATAATGGAAATATTAGTGGTTCTCAAAACTGGGCCAATGTTACCAACTTCAAGAGTTTTCACATTTTTTTATATCAAGCATGACACTTTAGAACTTTACTAAACCCACGCTAGGAAACCAGCTACATAAAACATCTAATTTAATTCTTTGGAAAGGGAGATGTTGACAATGAGTCGTGCCACAAATATATGTACTGAGAATGTATGTTCAAACTCTAAAACCAATCGTATACTTTTAAAATTACTCAGCGCATACCCTTAAAAAAGTATTAAATAAAAAACATTTCTTTCGCGCAAGCGTCAAGGGACATATTCAGGCGTTACGCGTGTTGCGCAGATATTAATCAGTATTTAGGAGTAACGCACAGGAACCTGTCTTTTAAGTATCTTGATGATGTATTAGTTTTATCAAAGAAGCTGTCTGAATGTAAATAAATAATTTTTAGACAAAATTCAGTAAATTTGGGATGATATTAATATTTTGTCACTTGTTGTAAGATGCTAAATTGTTGGGTAGCTTGCTTTTAACATGAAACTGGAAATCTTTGTACCACGTCTAGTTCCAAAATATATGTATCTTTGAGATAGTGGATTCAAAAAATTATTTATACAATGTTAACTGTAGTTAAAATCAACTTAAAAGAAAAAGATAGAAAAACAGCTCACACTAAAAACTTTCTGTCAATGATATTAGAACACAAATTCATCCTTACAAGTTGGTAAATCTAGTATAATTAGTAGCATGAATTATAACTCAAAGGAAATAATAAATTACAGTGTATTTTTCTTTTTCCTTAAGCAATTTTTGAACATTCAAATGCATCATTAGTAAAACATGAACAAATACATTATGCTTAAATCACTACTTATCATTTTTCTGAAGTATTTTTTAAAGTACCGTGTCACTTACAAGACACACCCAAAAATTGAGTTAAAACACAAGTTAAATAAAGTTTTCGAATCAATTACGTTTTCTCGATGAATATTTCCATTATAACTTCAGTAACCTAATGTTCTTTTGAATTAAAGTAGGTGAACATATTTCTTCAATGGTTCATAGTCATGATGTATATTCATCACACTGTCCTTCTTGTCATCCTTCAAAGCTAAGATTTTTTTCAGACGAATATTTAGGATTTTGCTTCGTCATATGGAAAAGTTTAATGTGAAGATCTAATGGCTGCACATCCCCGATGCGGCACTTTTCAAAGGACATGAGTCTTGACCCGAAACCAAGAGTGCTACATCATGTAGGTGAGGAGTTCGTGTTGTAGTCATTCAAAAGAAGGAAAATGGAGATGCGAGAACACTGATCCTTGTGGAACTCCATACACACTGGGAAAGGTTGAAGAACTACCTAAGAAGATTTGCACTAAGAAAATATATTCACAAAAATGGGCACGGTGTTACAAGAGTTCTGAAGTATGTCGAGAAAGTTCATAGGAATACTTTGAAGAACTTGGTTGGAGACAGATGAGCAACGTCGAGGAAGATGAAAGTTGTCATCTAAGGCTGTTTCTAAAATGTGACCGAAATGAATCACATACTATTACTAAAAGTAGTGTGATGGAATAAAGAAAGTACGTCACTGCTACGCAGGGAACGTTGAAAGGTTGTAAGCTCAGCTGGCTGCAGTTTTAACAAGGTGCTACTTACACGTCTATAAGATTTCATGCGTTCGTAAAAAATATTAGGTTATACCTCACTATTCCTGCAGTACATTCAAATAAGAAATTGTTGTAGATGGGATGAAATTAACAATTGAGGAAAATGGCTGGAAGAGAAAAATTACTTATAGATGCGTTACTTATAGCATGGCACATCAGATGATGTATCTACAAAAGGGAGATAACTATGTGATATGACACCGGATTTTGAAGAAAGTAAAAGAAGATGGTTTAGGGGAAGACCAGGCGATGCAGAAATGGTGACGGTACATGGTTACATAAGGAAATGTTGACACGAATTTGGATTGATTGACTATGAAGATTAGGACAAGAAACAAGAGACCAAATGTTCTGGGACTGCCCGGAAAGGACAAAATTCCTCAATAAAATAAAGACAGAATACATAATAATAAAATTTGGACCTGACACAATGAGTACGGAGACGAGATAATAACGAGAGACGGAGACGAGGAAATTTAAAGAATTTGTGAATGGAATAAAAGAGATAAAAGTAGCACATCCAAAATAAATAGATTGTACATTTAGACTAAGCAAGGATGTATATAATAGTTGTATTCGTGGAATGTCTGCGGATGGAGACTCGGCGGAAAATAAAATAATAATAATAAAATATATTGAAACTTGTTTATAAATTTTCACTATTCTGTTCAGGGCACATTAGTAAAAATGAATAAAATCAGTTAAAATTACAGTGTTGAAATATTTGAATACTTTGTACGATGCATACTCCATGGCACGGTGGATTAAATTTCAATATTCATTTACTTAATATTTCGAACATTTATTTCAAGGAAAAAATATACTCAGACCGCTACCTGGCTTTTTTCTGAGCACCATAAGACTTGCTTGTACCTCCATCTCCGTGTACCATCCAAGCAGAAGCAGATGGAGAATATGAAAAAAATGTTGGGACTAGTTAACTAGGAAGTTTACATTTATACATTAATAAAACTGAAATAAATCTATAACTAATCCAATAATCTATCTTGGTTCCTACAACGACGATCAAGAGAAGATATGAAAATATATTCTCTCTCTCTCTCTCTCTCTCTATCTATCTATCTATCTATCTATCTATATATATATATATATA
>NNCF01127374.1:26719-46377 GCA_002313205.1 Laupala kohalensis
ATATATATATGATTTTATTTATCCAAATTTTGGATTCAAAAAGATAAACTTATATTTTATGATTTTACTATCAGCACTTGAGGGCTCCCGGGGAACATAAGCTAGATAAGTCTGCGAGAGACATGCTCGTTGGAATAAAGTTTGCATTCTCGGTCACTCCTAGTTGCTAAATGGCAAAATAGAGTTTACCATAAAATTCAACGATAACTAAAATCATAACTAAAATGAAAGATGAAATATTGCGAGCTTCACTACATTTCAAAGAAGTAAATAATATTATGTGGTCTTTCTAAAATTTACAAATAGATAACTGCAATAAAGTCCTTGAAGATTATGTGGCATCATCTCGGACTCTGATCTGCTACGTGCAGCTTCTGGGTGCGCGTGCGTTGTTCCGGTACGCGCACATCCGGAGCCTCTGGCGAGCTACTTCCGTGACACGCGCCGGAAGTCACGCGGCGGTCGCTATGGGCGCTCCCGTTCACGCTCACGCACCCTGGTTCCGGCGCAGGACTTATGATGACGGTAATAAGAGCTACTTGTATGATACACCTCAAGCATGGAACTGGATTTTAAAAGATGCGTCCAGGGGCATTGCACTCGTCTTGGGTTTAAGTGCCGAGGACATCAAAATGACTAATAATTCTTACTCGTAAATTTTTCAGTGTTGGAACGTTTTATTTTTTTTAATACTAGACCGCAAGAGTTTACGCTGTATACAGCAGATACAAATATATTACGTTCCAGTGTTGTAAGAAAACGTATATTAATATGTATGTTCACTATGATAAGCAAATCTACCTTTTTTTTACTTTGTCATATGAATTGTTCACCTTTTTTGTGAATAAGATTTTCTAGCGAACTATTGGTGATCATTCGCAAGGTGGCTAACGGATGTCCTCAACCAAGGACAATGTTGTTAGGACCGATTTGTATTTTTAATAACATATGTCTTAGCTTTCGCTAGAATGTTAGAGAATAGTTAATATTAAAATAAAATATGGGCCAGATTTAATTTGAAACAAATTTATAAACTTTGAAAGTTTATACTCTTTTCTGTCAAAAAGCAGTACCGGCATCAATATATTCCTGATTCCTACAATACTCGGGTGTAAGAACTTAGTTGAAGAAAACATGGGAAAAGCTAAACGAAAGAAGCGAAATATATTTACAAACCCGGTCATAAATGTTTATGAACTTTAGGGGATGTATGATCGAAACAAAGGTGGAAGCGCAAAAAACTAAAGATACATCCTACTTCCTTTTAGAAGAAGTATTTTAAGAATTTTAAAAACAAAGTTTATGATTCACCCTTAAAATAAGAATTATTTGTTGCCAAAAAAATAGAAAAAACATGATCCCTTGGTGGTGACAAGATACACACTCTCTAGAAGCAGCAAGGTGCATCTCATCAATTCCGATTGAACTTCAGAACAACCTGTGTAGATGTCAGGCATACAGAGATACTGTTAAGAATACCCAGTTAAGGAATATTAAAATCGCAAATAATAAAAAAATAATAATAAGCGTGTATTTAAAGAGTTATTAACATTTTAATAAATTACTATAAAAATACTATCTGGCGTGATAAAAAATTGACGTATCCACATTGTTATTAACTTGAAAATAAATTATTTAATGGGACAATTAAAATTTATTAAAATTTTCTTCTAATACAAATCATTGAATTCGTTAACATCCTAGTGATGTAATACGAAAGTTTTAATGTAGATTTGAAGACATTCTCAATCACACGAAACATTTTATTTCATTTGGAAAAGAATAAGGATTTTTTAATTTCATAACTCTTCGCAGCAAATCATTTTATCCTGCATAATCATTTTATACACATGTATTATGGAGGGAACGGACAAAAGGGTCACAAACTGTAAGTAATTCCCTCACTCGTGATCGCTTTTTCTACAAGGAAACTTCAAAGAGTAGGGAAGGGTGTGCGTATCGAACCCTAGATCTGTACGACACCAAGGTTTATACATATTTCGTTGGTTCTGAGAACATTATATGCCATGCTTAATCGCGTTATTACATATACCCTTTTGAATTCTAAGAAAAAGAAATTTCTCGACAGCCCTGAGGAAATATCTTGTTGGTTCGTATCCAAGTGGTTTACAGTACCATCGTGTGAGTAAGCTGAAAAACATACCCGGAGCTATAGACATTGAATCCGTACTACGAACGGCTGCCGCGTAAAAGATATCTTATCTGATTGTCTCATTTCCATCGGCGTTGCGTCATTTTTACTCATAATCCGAAACCACAACTTAAACTCAAGCATTACGTAGTACAAGGCAAAGCTAAAAGTATTCCAAATGTCTTATTAATCGTACAGGACTACTTTTGACAAAAGCGTGCTCTCGGTGTCCTTCCCTATGCCTGGTCTATACTCACCAACTACTCGTCAGTCTGGCATGACTATGACTCATCGTCAGTATTGCATGACATAAAACGTGTGCCCATACAATTCAATCTTTTCCTTTGTCTTTTACTCCGTCTCTTATGTAGTTATAGACGAGTATGAAATAAGTTGAATTTCAGCTAATTATCTTTGTTTTATATGAATAATAAGCGGTGTATTAAAAGAGTTATATATATATATATATATATATATATATATATATATATATATATATATATATATATATATATATATATATANGTCTTTACATTTAATTTACCACTTGCAAAGAAAACTGGTCATATTAACTGCCAAAAATTCTCTTGTGGCCTGTGGTGGAGGTCTAATGCCAATTTCGCGCACTAAACAGACCACTACTTGTAAACAATTAATATAGTGATATATCCACCTTCTCTGAGAGCAGTAGAGCAAAGGAGAGGAAGTTTAGTGGTTAGACTAGCACGCGTCCACATTTACGAAAGACAAAGACAAAGTTCTAGTCCACCAATCATTTACTGTCAAACGTTATGTTGTTCATGACGTCAAATCTGCCGTCCGCAAATCTGGCATCTCGCAAGACAGGTACGTGTTGACCGGCTTTACTTTTTTACACGGTTGAGAAATGGTCATGAAAGAAAATGCAAATGCCTTTACGTGTTTTATATTCTTTGTAGTCGATTTCAAGAGTACCCGATTTCATTATAGAGCTAAAATTATTTTGTTCGTAGTGAAGAAAAATTAGTTCGCGATTTACAATTCTAATTCTTAATTTCTTCTCTGTGAAATATAATTTAGAGAAAATGATATAAATTGAGTGGAAAAGAAGTATGAGAAACGCGGGTAATTCTTTAGTCTCGTCCGTATCGGTTTTACATTCTAATGGCGACGTAAGTACCGCGATAAACGTTTCAGCTGAAGAGAAAGCGTATGTCGTGCTGCTCCATAATCCACGGTTTCTCACTAAAACCAGTGCAACCTTATCCGAACTCGTTGCTGCTTTCTTGGATCGAAATCATCGCTTGACGTTCTCCGAGAGACGTTGAACTCATCCACTGCGTTTGAGTTTACATCACTAGAAAATTGATACCTGAGTGATGGCGAGACAATCAGCAAATCAGCAACAACAATTACTTAACACAAGTAGATGCAATACAATACATTAATTTGCTGTATATACTTAGATATTAAAAAGATACATATAGAAATTTTTTAAATATGTGTAATATCTTCACTTTTTGTATGAAGAAAATTAATGAAAGAAATAGATCCATCATTCGTTATTTATACGTATTTTTATCTTTGAAACATAGAACCCACGATTGATTATTGATTCATTTCTCTCCAAATTTAAATTATATTCACAACATTCAATGGTTAAATAATAAAGAAGACAAAAAAAATCGCCAGCAAAGTGACCGTCGTTTGTTGATTCAATCCATTTGTGAAAAACATGGAAAAGAATTGAAAAGAGCGAACCTTAAAGAGCTTTGAAAAGAATTCAACACAATCCTAAAACAACATAATTAACGAGGATTTGTGCGAAATGATAAATGCATATTCAAAGCAAAATTCTCGATTATCTCGAATCAAATATTTTGTTTGACTATTAATCAATGTACCCCCGACACTGTAGAACGGGAAAACAGAAAATGTGGGTGGGAGAAACATATTTATGTGATTAGTTTATTTCACTTATTTTGGAGTATAATTGTTCCAAACAATTACTCAAAGAAGAACCATGAATGTGTTCCTGAAACATTGGATCTGAATTAGTAGCTATTCTGCTACTGATGAAACCAGTGAGTGTAAAGAAAAGAGGTTGTAAATGATGTACCGTATGTGAAGTGGTAAAAAGTATCACTATATAGTAACTATTTTGAATCGTGAAGGATCAAATTATTCAAATCACCAACAATGCCCTATATGAAACTCGTGATGATATGCATTTATAATTCAAATTCTTGGGTAGTAAAGAAATTTCGCATACTCAGGGAATTTCCACGAAACATGAATACATGATGTAAATGAGGATAAGCTTGTACACAGTTAATGTATCAGAAAGGCTGATAATATTAACTCGAGAACTGACTGCACGACAACGTGTACTTAATTTATCAGCTATATTCTTAATATTTCCTTCCAACTGGGAGACATACTTGTTTGAACAAAACGCAATTCGAATTTAAATAATTTTAAAATTGATGGATTATAATAGGTATATAAGATAGGACGCATGACCAGCTTGGTTAGGTTTGATTCATGGTAACAATGATTAGCATTGTTTCACAGGTCTGCTTGGATAAGTTCTTCAGAGATGAGAAAAAGGGAAAATATTTTGTTGTTTTTTTTTGGTTGGGGCTTTAGGGCTCGTCAACATCGAGGTCATTAGAGCCCATGGGAAAATATGAATGAACATGGTTTCTGGTATATATTAAGTTACTTTTACGGGGAGGTTTTGCGTGATATCATTTCAGTTACAAGGAAATAATGTTTGAGGAAAGTAAATGTGCAATCATTCAGGTAATTTTTACAAAACAAAGAAAAGAGACATATTCTTACACCTGCTAAAAGAGGAGTAGTAGATACGTAACAATTTTACAATTACCAAGACTATAAAGAAAACTGAAGTTGTTAGATGATAATATTTTCGTCTCTCCCTGAGGGCCATAATGGAATAAAATACTTAATTATTTGAATGGGTGAATGAGCTTTTCACTACAGATGTAAGATAAAATAGTTTGAGTACTGAAAAAATGAGCTCAATAATAAAACGAGAGAATTAAGAGACTTAATAACGATCGGCGTAACGTTAAACGAAGAATTACGTGGGAGAAACATATCAAGTTAATTCAAGGAAAATCGACACAACAAATAAGGACTCGATGACCGTTATTGATGATCAACAAATTACAAACAGCGTCCAAAAACAACTTATAAAATATATGCGTGTGAACTCCAGTTATTTACACTCCATCTGTATTGGTAACTACCAGATCAGAGATACTAAGGCGTCAGAGAGTGTTATGACCGGATCGGTCTTATAGTTCATCTCCATCTCTAACGGTCAATATATCCGGAAACCGGCGGGCGTCGTTCACATTCACTTCAGCAAGAGTACAGAGTGATTACACGTGTTACCATGGACGTGGTCGTCCATTGGACATTTGGTTGTGAGCAGCAGTAGTCACATTATTGTTATAGCTCAGTAAGTCTGAATTTTACTCTCAAGTAAATTATTTTCTCATTACCGTGCCGTTTCTCAATTAGTTTTTATAATTGAATTGACTGGTAATACTGGTTTTTGCATAGTTAACCAGAATCTTCCTACAAAAGGCTTCTTTCGAAATGTTGACAAGAGGTTTTAATGACACATGTGACGAATACTTACATGTTGGAAATGTTACTCTCTCGTGGAGGTAGCATTATAGGTTATTTAGTTCAAGACCGATTCAATTTATGACACTTGAAATTTATTTTATTTTCGTCTTTTCTTTTTTGATATCGTCACCGTCATTCGAACGAAAGCTAACTATCAACCGTTTACTTTATTTCTGAATCAATAAACCTGGAAACTAAGTTACCTCTATTTATTTTTGAGTCGTTTACATAATTGTTCAATAAAATATCAGTTTTGTCGTGAGTAAAAGAAGGTTGGTCACATTACCATTAAGTAGTGATCTTGGAAATTCCTATGTTCAATCTTGAATTGAAGTGTGTTGTTATTCCGATCATACGAAACAATCTTGATAATTCTACTTGAGACTAGGAAAAATAACTTTACTATTTAATTACATGTAGGTCACAATGTAGTGAAAGCCCTAACCAAAATACAACTCATATAATGATATTTTGATATTCCCGTACACATTTCATTGTTATTAGTAATTTCATACAAATCTTATATCACTAACAGAATACTGAAAGGAACACTTCTAGAAACGACTAACATATAATACCTGGAGAGAATCTTTTGAGTCATCGTGAATGTCATCCTTTGCATTTGATGGGAACCCGTCTGACTAGGCGACTTCAAACAGGTCACGAGAATGAGTGGTTGTGTTTGATCTTCCTTTCCTGCTGTCTCTGTCTCGATCTCCGTCACTTCACTACGCCTGGGCAAACCTTCAATACATAGCACTGGAGAGAATTTGGACAGTTATCCTCTAAATAGGATTCTTTACGTTCATGCTAGAGCACGTAGCTTTCAAACGTTGTCGAAAATGTTACCAGGAAATGGACGAACGATAGCTTAAGCTCCCAAAATTATTCCACGTTTTGAATTTATTAGCATACAAGAGACGTGCCCCGGATTTGCATGAGAGTTTTTGTTGGTACGTCACTGTTCGTCATAATTAAGCCTGAGTAAAATATCATGAAATATTTTTTAAGATAGTTTATTTATTCACTACTTCGAAGAGGTGGCGGAGCAGGTTAAGAAACACCTTTAGTACTATTTGAGATCAACAATATTTTCGTATATTTTCACTTACCTCGATCTATATTCGCAGCCCATGCATTAGAAGATACCTCTTCTTTTCAGACTCACTGAAAATTCATCGCCATAGGTCGGTTAAATTCTCCATAAATTGTAGACTTCCTCGTGAAACAGACTATCCATTAATATAGAAGGGGAGTGTTTTTTTCCAAAGGTATTCTTAATTAATTTTGATCTCTCAGTGTATAAATATCAATTCCACGAAAATTTCATATAGTAATGTAATATCTTTCTGATATTCTCGATATAATCATCAATCATCAGACTTGATAATTTTCTTATCTTTAATAAAGTTTTATTTATTTGTCTTGTCCAAACGATACACAGAATCTGGTTTGAGACAAAATTATTTGTAATTTTGAGATAATTTGCTTTGAAATCCACTTTCTAAGTATCAAACTACTCTGTAATTTTCTAAACTTGGGCAAGTAAATGAGATAAGCAGGAAAGATCTGCAGACTAAATATTTTGATCTTCCCGGTTGAGTGCATAATTGTTAATTATTACTTCATGTTTTGTTTTATGATGTGGCGAGATTTAGGACATTAGGACCGCTCTTCCACTTAAACTCATGATTTAGCTGAAGGAACTGGGAAGGAGAGATGTTGGGTTACCGAGGAATTTAAGGAACCGCACCTACATTGGTTTGGAGTAGGTGAAGGAAGCCCTAGCTGAAAGTCCCTTCCAGATCAGCTGAGCGGGGAAATATTTTGTATATGCAGAGTTAGGTTCTGAGCAGATAATATTATCTAAGCATCAATAATAAAGCAATGTTTAATACCCTTCACAGCTTCCTACTTCAACAATCATATTATATTTTTATTGAGCGGATTATTTACTTTTCTAATATGATTAACCCCTCCCTTTCTTGCTCACTCATCCCGGGATCAACTCTCGGAGGGGCCAGAAAAATTTGTGGCTTTTCACATTAATGTCCCACTTCATATAGCTGTGACTACTGAAAAGCGAACCCTTCTTCTTCAATCCACCTCCTACTGCTCCTGGTATCAATAACTCGAACTACTGCTACTAACCCATCCACGAGGGTCGTGTTGATAAACCCTGTTAACTGGTCCACCTAATAGTATAAAACAATAGCCTAACTAATAACAATAGCCCACCACCCAACTCCTACCTCCTATCACTCCATGTAAATAAGCTTCAATAGCACGTTACATTTCCCATCTACAATACAATAATAATAATGCGATTGTTAGCTAAAGGCCGTTAGAGGTGTAAAAAATGTGTCGTGTTATATGTATATAACAAGCATGCCTTACGTAATTCTATTGTATTTTTATTTAAAGTATTAAATTTAATGTATTAAACTATCTTCATTATTGTAATAGCTAATAATAAAAACTAATCTATAAATAAATGTCCAATGTGACGCTTCTCATTATTATGTTTTTTCTGGGTTTAATGGAGCATTGATCACTCAAGATGCTTCTACGTCACCATAAAATAAAAGAATAATTATTTTCCCAACTAACTTCACCTTTCCTCATACAACGTACGCAACTTCCACCTGTCCTGAACCGATGAACCTGGGTAACATCCCCCTTCAAGGGATAAGTGACCACAGGCGGCTCCAGTGCTGGTAGCTGTTAAGCACGTTTTTCGCGTTCCTCCTCGTCGTATGTATATTTTTACTCTCAACTTCCGAGTACCTACTCGTGGAGGAATACCACGTCAACAGCCAGGTGAAAATACGTGTATCGAAATGATATTTTCTCTTCTCCACTGACAGGCTACGAGAACTTCTGCGTAGATAGTGTGTTCGAATTTTCTGCTGTTAATCTGAACGACACAAGTATTGTTGTTTTGTGTATTTTTAGACCTCCTCAATCAGATCTTGACATATTTTTTCGGAACTTCAAATTGTTTTAAAACATATCACATATAAATCTACTAAATCTATCGTTATATATGGCGATTTCAACATCGATTTCCTGAGTACATCCGACTCTGCACATTCACCAATTAATCGATTGAAGAATCTTTTCGACTCCAACCATATTACTACAATAAACGACCCCACTCGCCTCTCCCGTTCATCTCAAACATGGTAGATCAAATTATCGTCAACAATGGAATCTCGTATTTCTCTGAAGTGTTTGTCGCCGGATACAGAGATCACCTTGCTCAAATATTGACTCCTAAAATATTCTAAAACCACTTAAAATCCTTCGCAAATTTTCTAGAGAGTTTAATGACACAAATCTATCCATATTTATACATTATTTGCGTGAAGAAACATGGAAAGATGTTTACAATTGCCAAAACACCGACGACAAATTCAATGTTTTTATCTCATATTCCAAAAACATTACAACTCTAGGTTTCCCATAAAACGCAAGTTAATTGACGTAAAGAAATACAATAGATGGATCACCCAATTTCTTCAAAGAACAAACACAGTTTATATTATCTATTAAAACTCTATAACCAACTACCTGAATTCCATGAATATTTTCGTAAATATGAAACTATTCTCCGAAATGTAATCTATGCAGCTAAAGTTATGGAAAGCGACAGCAGGTACTAAAATCCAACAAACGGACGAAAGCATATGAAATATTGTTAAAAATTACACGTCAACTTCTGAAAATCGCGAAAAAATAAATCTACTAAACGATGGCAAAATCGTATTAAATCCTCAGGACATCGCAAATATGTTAAATTCTTATTTCTCAGAAGTAGAAAAAAAACGAACTAAATATATCCAAATCAATGTCCTCCAATTATATCCACCCACGTACCCAATTCCATGGTCACTTCCGAAACTAACGCCAGTGAAGTCATGAGAAACATCAGCTCATTAAAAAACAAATTTTCAACAGGCGTAGATGATAGACCTGAGTTTATTGTTAAATTTTCGTCCCATGCTATATTAAATCCACTCATAAATATTTTTAATAGTTCTTTATCGGATAGGGTGTTTTCTAAAATATTTAAGAGAGCTAAAGTGAAACCTTTACACAAGAAAGGAAACAAACTTAATATTGGAAATTACCGACCAATATCTCTACTACCCACTTTCTCAAAAATCCTAGAAAAATTGTTCTATAAGCGTCTTCTAGATTTTTTATCAAAATATAACATTCTCTCTGACGATCAACACGGTTTTAGGAAATCCTTTTCCACTACAAGCGCCATATTTTCCTTCTTAAACGATGTTACCACATCTCTAGACCGTGGAGACAATCCTCAGGGTGTTTTTCTTGACTTATCCAAAGCATTCGATGTCATCGATCACGGAATTCTCCTTACCAAATTGCATTCTTTAGGCATTCGTGGACTTCCACATCAATGGCTAACTTCTTATTTAAAAGATAGATATCAACAAGTAGAAATATCCTATACTAAAAATAAAATACTTGAGCGTTGTCTTTCAGAAACAAAGCCACTTACTTGCGGAGTACCCCAAGGATCAATTCTCGGCCCTATACTCTTTTTATTGTATGTGAACGACATGTCATCATCCACATCAGATTGCAAAATGGTTCTTTTTGCTGATGACACTAATTTACTATGTAAACACGCCAGTGCACAAAAAGTCTTGTCGAACCTTTCGACTTGGTTCCATGCAAATCGTCTCATTGTATACACTGACAAAACAGTATCTATGTCATTTCACAATAGTAATACAAAATCTTTACCCCAGGTATCTCTTTCTTTAAACGGAACTCAATTAAAAACTGTTATGAATACAAAATTCTTAGGTCTGCATATTCAAGACAACCTCAAATGGAATTGTCACGTTGACAATCTTAATTCCCAATTAAGCAAATTGTGTTACGCATTCCGAATCTTAGTTAACGCAGTTAGTCCACGTATTTCCCGTTGCGTATATTTTGCAAACGTTTACTCCCATTTACGTTACGGCATTACNTTACGGCATTACCTTCTGAGGCAATTCCGGTCAGAGCATTCAAACTTTCAGAATTCTGAAGAGGATAGTTCGGATAATTTGTAAATATCACCCCCTAAACTCTTGTAAACTTTTATTCAGGGGATTAAATATCTTAACGCTTCCCGGCATGTATATTTTTGAAACGGTCTTGTTTGTTAAGACCGAATTACTGAAGCACCTCCCTTGCTTTATGCGAAACAGTCTCGTTCACGAACACTATACACGCAATAGTAGTAATATTCATCGCCCTAGAGTGTCAACCACTCTTTGCCAAAAGGGACCATACCATTCGGGAATCGTTCTATATAATTCCCTGCCCAAGAATATAAAAGATATTATGAAATTGAATATCNGTCTTCAAATCCGCGGTTAAAAACTGCCTCCTGCACCAGTGCTTCTATACTGTAAAAGAATTTATTGATTTTAATAAAAGTTAAATTCGTCTTGTACTTTATCACGCCTTTGCTGTAGCACTTTTTAAATAACTTATAACAATTTCAAAAACTATTTTCTTGCATGATTGTGTTGCCGTATGGCTCATATTAATTTAGTTTTATGTGTACTCAACTTTGGCACGGTTGTGTACATTAATTCTGTAGCCCCATCCTGGCCCGGGTTTTTCTCCGTTTTTCCTTCGGGTAGAGGCGGATTTCTTATACAGGTTCTCTAGGCTTTGTCTAGGGGCGTGTTTATTGTAACAATAAATCGTGAATTTAGTGTTTTTTCAACTCTTATGATTTTTAAACACTATACTCAGAATAATCTATAGTTCGATAATAACTTGTACATGTAAATTTACAAACATATTTGCGTTAAATTACAAACATATTGACATTATATATGTATTATAACTCGCAGCTAACTTTTTATCTTATCTAGGAACTTTTGCTGAAATTTTTGAATCCGCCTGTGCCTTAGGGCCCTTGATCGGAATTGATGGGTTGGTCCCTTGCTTGCTTCCGGAGAGTAAATTAGTTTAATGTCCTCCACGTGGTAATACGCATTCTGTACGGTTTTTCGACAATAAACTTTAAATTTGAAATTGCGACAGACCAGGACTCGAGGCGGGTGGTGCAGTGGAGGAGCGACCAGAGCAGGAAACCCGGGTTCGAGTCCTGGTCCGTCGCAATTTTCACTTGGCTGTTGACGTTGCAAACATTCCTCCGCAAGTAAGTATTTGGAAGTTGAGTGTTAAAATATTGAAATGAAATTATTTGAGTCTATGCACTGTGTACCAGATCGACGTTTTTGGTTGGCATCGATGAAATATTGACTCACGACGAGGTCTGCGGTAAAATTCCGTACGTTTCCTTACACAATCTTTACCTAATTTAATTTGTCGTGCATTCGTATCGGGTAGGTACCGCAGGAAACTTACTAAAAAATTAATATATACATCACTTTCATCTGATGTCATGGTTTCTCGCGTCTTCATATGCAAAGTAAGGAAGCATAAATAATGATTAATTAAAATAAATAACAATACCTGTGATGTATCAATCTTTGCACGATAGCACTTCACTGATGGGCTCGATATGCAAAGATACAATCGCGTTTCGCAGAAATTCTCATTCAAAAGTTTCGTTTTCACCTCAGATACCAACAACGACATGCACAACTTCTTCCTTTTCCATGATTAGATTACGTCAGATTCTTTTTCTCTTTGCAAGGATAAAAAAATAATGGGTGTTGAATTCTTGTTGAGGTTGATACGGAGTGAAATTATCGTGATATTTTGAAACTCTGTATGAAAACACTGATTCATGGACATTTTGTCTTTGCTTACTGAGTATCATAACACACACACATAAGTTATAAATATATTCCTTCTACACTATGACAATCGGAATTATATTCCTAGAAATTTTTTATAAAACATTTTAATTTCCAATAACCTCTTATTTATATTATTGGGATATATATATATATATATATAGTGAGAGAGAGAGAAAACACATAAAAATCACTCACTAATTGGACGAAACAGTTTCGGCTTCCACCTTCATCAGTCACGTTAAAAATGAACCGATTCTTCTCCCTTCGGTTTACCTTTACCATCCGTTAGATGAAAGGAGAGAAAGTAGGAGAGAAATTTGAATTTGAATTATGAAGAATGTAGAAGAATTTACTGTTGTCTATTTCAACCGGGATGGGTAGGGGCTCCTATATGAAATAATGAAAGATTAATTAAAATTAAAATGATTTATAGTTATAAAGAAAGTTTAAGAATTACGTAATTATTTTTATTTGTTAACAATACAGTTGCTTATTTGAATGAAGTAACCCATACTAATATATAAATGCGTAACGCGAAAGCGTGTTTGTCTGTTTGTTACTTATTCACGACTAAACCATAGAACCGATAGTGATGAAATTTAGCAAGGAGATAGCTTGGATGTTCAGGATGAATATAGACTAACGTTTATTTTATAAATGTGTGAAAAGAAGAATAGAACATGATGTTGAAGATAAATTTCGATGAAATCGGGGTAAAAATCAGCCATATTCACTTACACTGTCTGAACGGTTAGAGGTAGGTGACAAGTACGAACGGCAATATTGTTCGCCTCGAAAGAGTTTTACAAAAAAGTCTACGGCAACATATGTATCTTGAATGGTTTCTTACATTATCGAAAAAGTGTTATTAACAATAGGAGTGTTAAAATACTTCGAATTAAGAGAATAATTTAAGGAGGAAATAATCAATCAATATCATATATAATGGATTATTTGTTTTGTGCATTTAACAAAGATAGAATCGTCTTTAAATCATAAAATTTCGAACAATAGTTCAGATTTTACAAGAATTTTAAAGAAATGGCGCAGCAGCGTCATGCTTAGGAAGCGAAAATTCGAGTGGCGCGGTTCGCACGAGATAGTGTAGCGCATACATTAACGTTTTGTATTATAATGAATTTGAAAAATTAGAAAGCTGTTTATGTTTTAAAAAACCATTAAATAAAAGAATTTTAATCTTACAATATAGTTAGATTTTATTTTTTCTTGAGTAAAAGAATATTACTCTAAGAAAAATCCCAAGCATCACCGGGTAATCAGCTAGTTAAAAATTAATGTCTTTCAATTCTTAGCTTGTATCAATGTCATAATAAAACAATTTTAACAAAATATTAAACAAACTTAATTTGGCGGAATTCTTGAACCAATTGGAAATATTTTTGGAAGTGAAAATAGGTGCGTGAGTTTTGAAATCCGAAAGTTACAATTCCATTACAACGTATTTTTGAAGTTACATATTAGGCATTGAACCAAGCCAATCATAAAATAATTCCTTTTATGTATTTGAGTGTTACGCACTATGATGTTTGGTTGTTTTATACATTGTTCTGTTGATGCAAGATGATTGTACCTTGAAATTGCAATGTATGCCTTAGGGCCCTTGATCGAAATTGATGGGATGGTCCTTTGCATGCTTCCAGAGAGTAAATTAGTTTATTGTCCTCCACGTGGTCAAACGCAGTTTGTACTGTTTTTTGACAATAAACATTTGCTTTGATGGAGAGAGAGTTTATCAAATAATATTTACAATAATAATTATTTTAAACATGGAAGGAAATCCTAGAATATCATAATTCGAATCCGATGTTAATTTTGAAACAAATTAAACAGTAATAGAAATTTTAATGAATATGTGATCGAATTTGACGGTTAATTCTGACATTATTCTTTATTTTCTGGCTATTTAAAGAGGTTTTACAAAATTGCTATGACCTATTGATACGTGCCCCTTTGATTTAGTCCTGTTATCGATCAATTATAGGTTCGATCTAATTAATTATTTCTAATCTTTACTTGGTAGGCTACTCGCTAGGCAATATGCGCATCAATCATATATTGTGAGAGGTGGAATTGGCTGAGACATGAGTTCAAATTTGGATTCAAATCTAATACTATTTATTCTAATTCATCATCATTGATTACAACTGTAATCTATTTTACTAAAATATACATTGAATGGAATCATGAATACATCGGTCTCATATCTGAAGGATACTGAGTATAATGAATAACAAACAGTTTATTAATATAAAGAATTGTCCAAACAAACAGCAAGTATGGTTCCCTAAATATTACAAAACCAGAAAGGAAAATAGTGCTACCCCCGCGTCTGATGGACTCGGAGATGAAGTATTTCTTACAGAACCCGTGCTGAAGGCACGTCTTGCGCAGTGTCGAGGCAGGCCGACACTGTCCGTTCCTTCGATCCGCCCCTTGCTCGTTGCCAGAAATCTTTGTTGTTTGAATTTGTCCCCTGGAGGGGGGTACCAATCCCATCAAGATCTTATGATGTCATGTTTATGACGACACTTTTATGGTTGTTTATTGGTTGATCAAAAGCTCACGCTCTAGGGCTTGATTCTGACATTGCTGATCTCACGCACCTAGGGCGGAGGCGGCCAACGGAAATGGCGAATCGCCTTTCCGCTGCCCAAGATGTTCCTGACTGCAGTCGAAGCCATAGTTGGGGCAGCGAAATAAATGAAAGTTTTCCACTGTCTAACTATTAGAATAGTAACACTATTTCTAATAGTAATAATAAATTTAGTGTCAAAAAAGTCGTACAAACTGCGTGGAGGACAATAAACTAATTTACTCTCCGGAAGCAAGCAAGGGACCAACCCATCAATTCCGATCAAGGGCCCTAAGGCACAGGCCGATTCAAAAATTTCAGCAAAAGTTCCTAGATAAGATAAAAAGTTAGCTGCGAGTTATAATACATATATAATGTCAATATGTTTGTAATTTAACGCAAATATGATTGTAATTTTACATGTACAAGTTATTATCGAACTATAAATTATTCTGAGTATAGTGTTAAAAAATAATAAGAGTTGAAAAAAAACAAAATTCACGATTTATTGTTACAATAAACACGCCCCTAGACAAAGCCTAGAGAACCTGTATAAGAAATCCGCCTCTACCCGAAAGAAAACCGGAGCAAATCCCGGGCCAGCATGGGGCTATAGAATTAATGTACAAGACCCTGACAAAGTTGAGTACTCATAAAACTGAATTAATATGAATCATAAGACAACACAATCATGCAAGAAAATAGTTTTTGAAATGGTTAAATGTTATTTTAAAAGTACTACAGCAATGGCATGATACAGTGCAAGACGAATTTAACTTTTATTAAAATCAATAAATTTTTTAACACTGTAGAAGCACTGGTGCAGGACGTAGTTTCTAACCGCAGATTAGAAGAGATTCAATTTCATAATATCTTTTACATTTTTGGGCAGGGAACGATTCCCGAATTATATTGTTTTTTTTAGCAAAGAGTTGTTGACACTCTAGGCCGATGAACATTATTACTATTGCGAGTATTGTGTTCGTGGACGAGACTGTTGCGTATGAAGCAAGGGTGGCACTTCAGTAATTCGGTCTTAACATACATGTCCGTTTCATAAATATACATGCAGGGAAGTGTTATGATATTAAATTCCTTGAATAAAGGTTTACAAGAGTTTCAGGGGTGAGATTTACTAATTATCCGAACTATCCTCTTCTGAATTCTGAAAGTTTGAATACTCTGACCGGAATTACCTCAGAAGGTAATGCCGTAACGTAAATGGGAGTAAACGTTTGCAAAATATACGCAACGGGAAATACGTGGACTAACTGCGTTAACTAAGATTCGGAATGCGTAACACAATTTGCTTAATTGGGAATTAAGATTGTCAATGTGACAATTCCATTTGAGGTTGTCTTGAATATGGAGACCTAAGAATTTTGTATTCGTAACAGTTTTTAATTGAGTTCCGTTTAAAGAAAGACAAACCTAGGGTACAGATTTTGTATTACTATTGTGAAATGACATAGACACTGTTTTGTCAGTGTTTACAATGAGACGATTTGCATGGAACCAAGTCGAAAGGTTAGACAAAACTTTTTGAGCACTGGCGTGTTTACATAGTAAATTAGTGTCATCAGCAAAAACAAACATTTTGCAATCTGATGTGGATGATGACATGTCGTTCACATACAATAAAAAAGAGTACAGGGCCGAGAATTGATCCTTGGGGTACTCCGCAAGTAAGTGGCTTTGTTTCTGAAAGACAACGCTGAAGTATTTTATTTTTAGTATAGGATATNNTGTTGATATCTATCTTTTAAATAAGAAGTTAGCCATTGATGTGGAAGTCCACGAATGCCTAAAGAATGCAATTTGGAAAGGAGAATTTCGTGATCGATGACATCGAATGCTTTGGATAAGTCAAGAAAAACACCCTGAGGATTTTCTCCACTGTCTAAAGATGTGGTAACATTGTTTAAGAACGAAAATATGGCGCTTGTAGTGGAAAAGGATTTCCTAAAACCGTGTTGATCGTCAGAGAGAATGTCATTTTTTGATAAAAAATCTAGAAGACGCTTATAGAACAATTTTTCTAGGATTTTTGAGAAAGTGGGTAGTAGAGATATTGGTCGGTAATTTCCAATATTAAGTTTGTTTCCTTTCTTGTGTAAAGGTTTCACTTTAGCTCTCTTAAATATTTTAGAATACACGCCTTCTGTTAAAGAAATATTAAATATATTTTTGCGTGGAGATAATATAGCATGGGATGAAAATTTAACAATAAACTCGGGTATATGGGGTAATACTCGTTATGGGGTAATTCCGGTCAGATGGGGTAATTCCGGTCAGAGTATTCAAACTTTCAGAATTCAGAAGATGATAGTTCGGATAATTTGTAAATCTCACCCCCGAAACTCTTGTAAACCTTTATTCAAGGAATTAAATATTTTAACACTTCCCCGCATTTATATTTATGAAACAGTCGTGTTTGTTAATACCGAATTACTGAAGTGCCAACCTTTCTTTATACGAAACAGTCTCGTTCACGAACACTATACACGCAATAGTAGTAATAGTCATCGCCCTAGAGTGTCAACCACTCTTTGCCAAAAAGGACCGTATCATTCGGGAATCGTTCTATATAATTTCCTGCCCAAGAATATAAAACACATTATTAAATTGAATCTGTTCAAATCAGCGGATAAAAACTACCTCCTCCACCAGTGCTTCTACAATGTAAAAGAATTTATTGATTTTAATAAAAGTTAAATTCGTCTTGTACTTTATCACGCCATTGCTGTAGTACTTTTTAAACAACTTATAACAATTTCAAAAACTATTTTCTATATGATTGTGTTGCCGTTTGGCTCATATTAATTTAGTTTTATGTGTACTCAACTTTGGCACGATTGTATACATTAATTCTGTAGCCTCATCCTGGCCCTGGTTTTCCTCCGTTCTTCCTTCTGGTAGAGGCGGATTTATCATACAGGTTCTCTAGGCTTTGTCTAGGGGCGTGTTTATTTTAACAATAAATCGTGAATTTAGTGTTNTAAACACTATACTCAGAATAATCTATAGTTCGATAATAACTTGTACATGTAATTTTTTTGCTTAAAATTACAAACATATTGACATTCTATTAGTATTATAACTCGCAGCCAACTTTTTATCTTATCTAGGAACTTTTGCTGAAATTTTTGAATCCGCCTGTGCCTTAGGGCCCTTGATCGGAATTGATGGGTTGGTCCCTTGTTGCTTCCGGAGAGTAAATTAGTTTTTTTCCTTCCACGTGGTCATACGCAGTTTGTACTTTTTTTGACAATAAATTTATTTATTTATATCATATATACTTGTTGAAAATTTGTTTTTTAATGAGCTGATGATTCTCATGACTCACTGGTGTTAGTTTCAAAAGTGAACATAGAATTGGGTACGTGAGTGGATATAATTGGAGGACATTGATTTGGATATTTTGAGTTCGTTATTTTTTCTACTTCTGAGAAATAAGAATTTAACAAATTTGCGATGTCCTGAGGATTTAATACGATTTTGCTATCGTTTAGTAGAGAAATATTTTTTCGCGATTTTCAGAAGTTGACGTGTAATTTTTAACAATATTTTACATGCTTTCGTCCGGTTGTTGGATTTTAGTACCTGCTGTCGTTTTCCATAACTTTAGCTGCATAGATTACATTTCGGAGAGTAGTTTCATATTACGAAAATATTCATGGAATTCAGGTAGTTGATTATAGAGGTTTGAAAGATAATATAAACTGTGTTTGTTCTGTGAAGAAATTGGTTGATCCATCTATTGTATTTCTTTACGTTAATCAACTTGCGTTTTATGGGAAACCTAGAGTTGTAATGTTTTAGGAATATTGAGGTAAATACATTGAATTTGTCGTCGGTGGTGTTGCAATTGTAAAAATCTTCGCAAGTTTCCTCACCCAAATAATTTATAAATATGGATAGATTTGTGTTATTAAACACTCTAGAAAATTTGCAAAGGATTTTAAGTGGTTTTAGAATATTTTAGGCGTCAATATTTGAGCAAGGTGATCTCTGTATCCGGCGACAAACACTTCAGAGAAATACGAGATTCCATTGTTGACGATAATTTGATCTACCATGTTTGAGATGAACGGGAGAGGCGAGTGGGGTCGTTTATTGTAGTAATATGGTTGGAGTCGAAAAGATTCTTCAATCGATTAATTGGTGAATGTGCAGAGACGGATGTACTCAGGATCACAGACTATAAACCAGACGCCCCTCTCCCATACTAACGGTGTATTAACAGCTTTCAGCGCTCCTAACATTATTCTATGCTAACTACCAAGTTCAAAAACCGGCCACAGGGCGCGTGGCAGTTCCCGATTCCCCTCCCCCTTCCCCCACCAGGTACTGTACCCACCCCACTCCCTCGACCTCATGCTTCATAATTTCACAATAATTTAGCTGAAAATACTTTCCCTACAAAAAATTAACATTTGTGAATAGTTAACAAGATGTATAA
>NNCF01127374.1:46750-204287 GCA_002313205.1 Laupala kohalensis
ACGCCATACATCATTGTTATGATATATGTGGTTCAATAGAATATTATTATATTATATTTATGTTCATCATTTAATATACAGAATTCATTCATGAATACATTACTTAGATATTACAGATAATAAATTTTAATACTTCATGTAACATTCGTTTTCATTTAACATACCATGGAAGTCGTCCGGAGTAAAATGTGCGGAGCAGACTCTCGTAGTTTGTGTGATCCGCAAACCCGTGAGGCCCAGGGATTTTAACCATTGTCGTCGTCTACAAGAGAATGTAACATATATATTTATAAATAAATAAACAAACAACAATAATCGCAGCAAAGCGACTGAGCTAAGTACGTCTGTCCATGTGGGTAGTGGCGCTAAGACAACAAGAATTACTTACCTTTCTGGTGGGGTAGGGAAGACGTGGATAGTTATTTCCGGGGTGCCGCTTGTATTAAAGCACCCCGGTACGCAGCACACAAAAATTCGTGGCATTACACTATATAAAATCAACTAAATGTGCGGATTTGGACTACGGCACCGTACAGCCTGAACACCACACGCAAAATGTAATGTAACGAACAAGGAACTCTAGCAGCCAATAGGAGGAGGGTGAACACGATCTTCCAGCCATCTATTGAGCGCTGGACAAACTGGGTGACTGGTAGCGCAGTCTGGTAAATATTCTATGCTAACTACTTGAAGCTTCAAACCTCATACATTTAGCGGCTATCTAGGTTCCTGGCCCTGCTCAGGATATAGATGTTGAAATCGCCACTTACAATGATAGATTTAGTAGATTTATGTGATATGTTTTAAAACAATTTCGAAGTTCCGAAAAAATATGTCAAGATCTGTTTGAGGAAGTCTATAAATACACAAAACAATAATCCGTGTCGGTCAGATTAACTGTAGAAAATCCGAACACACTATCTACACAGAAGTTCTCGCGACCTGGCAGTGGAGAAGAAAAAATATCATTATGAACGTAGATACATGTATCTCCGTGGGGATTTTTTCCTTTAAAATTGCTAAATAATTATTAGAAATAGCAGTATTATTGATGTTGTTAGTTGAAAGTCAATGATCTGTGAGGCATGGCATATCGAATGGATTATCGTGTACCAGAACTTCAATGTCTGTCAATTTGTTTGAAAGGGATTGGACATTGTGATGAAATATAATTATTTTATTTTCGCAAAGAGTTTGTGATTCATGAGAAATGGAATCGACATTAGATAACTTTATGCATTCATTCCTTACCCGTTCATTGGTATTAGCCACAAAAGAGTTATTACTACTAAGATTAATATTTATCATTAAATATACCGATCCATTGGATATTTACTACCATTTGGGATATTTTTTATTTTTGCCTTACAACAATAATGATGTTTCTTTACATAGCTAATGATGTTATGTTTCAGGAGAATTGTACATTTCGTTTAAACATTAAAAGAAAAAATATCAAAGTATGAATGTTCGTTTCGTTGGTGTGTTGCAGAGGAGCACGCCATATGTACCATTTTTGGTACTCCTTCTGGCGTTAGTTCCCGCGTCCACTGCGCGGCCGCAGCAGAAGCAGCGATACCCGCCGCGCCTCGCCTACGATGCAGAGTTCTTCGATAATTATGTAACGCCGTTGACTCCGGCTCTGCGCGGTTGGGGACCGCGACCGGCGGCGGTAGCTGGCGTTGGGGTCAATTGGGGCCCGGGGGTTAAGACGGGAAGTACAAGGGCTCCATGGGCGGTGGGTGTTGGAGGCGGCGACACATTGCCAATGGCCTCCGCCTTGAGGGCCCAAGCGGGTATTGGTTACGGATATGGTGGAAGGTGAGTGACTATCCACAGCATTTTTTTCTTTCTTCCTTCTAATGAACTTTATCTCTAGATCGTGTCAAGAAGGGTGACATAACCACAATGAACCCATTACCTCAATATCCACAGCTATTATTCCGTTCCTTCATTCTATTGCACTATCTTCAAATGGGATTAATCAACATATACCTCTTGATTTAATGGACTTATTGAAATCTCATCCCTACACCCATTTGAATGTAACAATTCTTGGTCATTTCATCTGCTCCAACCTGCCTTCAGCTCTTCCCCAAACTTCAAACATTTCCTATTCTTTGCACCTTTCTAGGATTTATATTTGTTATCCCTATGACCCTGGTATATCTTTCAAAGCACATTGCATATAGACAATCTTTTTTCCCTTTGGCTGAAATATTCCAAACTGGTGAGACCTCAAAATAATTACTGAGATTTTCTTTTCGATCATATTTAAAATGTATAAGAGAAATGCCCATAAAATGCATCATAATGGCCAATAAAATAGAAGACATTTTTAACAAGTTAGGTATACTATTCTGAAATGTTTGATATCTTATGACCACAGTGTGGTCTACTTCGTTGCTCTAGTGACAGTGGCCCGGGGGGGGGGGGCAAAAAATATAATACCGACAAGTACCGGTGAGCCGGGACTACAGGTGATACTTGAAATCACATACCATGATAGATATTAAAGAAAGATACGAGGTACTTCTCTCCTTTATAGATGGGATATATGAGATTAAAGAAGCACTGAAAATGTAGTGGTGTACCAACGCGGGACTATTAAGTAGACTCAAAAACATCAGGTGGCAGAAAGAGAACATAGGATTTACGAGACGATAGTCATGTAATGTCTCTTATGATGTAAACATGATTACATAAATCAGCAAATTAAAAAAATTAGATACAATACGATAAGTTTTTTATACTTCACGGGAATTTGCATTGAGGTACTAGTTACCTGTTTACCAACTTATCTGCGTTAATAATAGTGCTAACATTTTGAGTAGTACTAAATACATAACTTTCAAAGGAATTGCTTGTTTAAAATAAAAACCAAAAGTGATAATTAGCTGAAGTCAAATACGTGAGTTTACTCAAGGGCGTTTCGTACCCTATTACATTACGTAATACATAAGGGAAAATAAATATTGTGTTAGATATAGAAACTGTGGAAAATAAGCTTCTTATTGTCATTTATTTACTTACAGTTTTAAAACAAGGTTAAGTGTCTTTGTTTTCGCCTGGCGTACACTTTCACACAGTCATCCAAGTTAAGGTCCATTTATTCAACGGCCAACATTGACAAGTGCAATAGACGTTCTTGAAGCATTGTATTCCTCAAATAATATTTCACTCTTTTCAAGACACTAAAAGATCGTTGTGACGATGCAGTGGAAACAGGGACAGTTAAAAATAATCTCAAAAGCTGGAAAAGGTTTGGAAATACATTTTGATTGTGAATGTTTTCAGACTTAAATTGTAGCACTAACTTTGAAATAAGCTTACGATCTGTTTCTTCAGAATCTTTTCGAGAGAACACATCAATTCCTGTAGATAAAGTTTCACTATGTACCAAATCTTCACTCACAGCTGAACAAGCTTCTTTGATAATGTAACTACAAACCTTATTGTTCTTCATTGAAGCAGTCAGTAATGTTCCTATATGGCGCAGTAAAATCAGATGATTTCTTTCAAAACGCGACTTGATGTTCTTAGAGAGGGTGTCTAGTAGAGGGTAGTAAAATGTTCTTAACCAAAAATCTTGAGGTGAATCATAATTGTGGTGAACATCTCCGCCAATTTACTGCGTAACTTTCCGCTTGAACAGTAGGTCCCTCGAAACTGAGTTTTACAAAAGGTGTTTCAGATCAAAGTTTCTTGAATTTCTATAATCAGCTAAAGACCTTATTGTTCTATTGGCAATATTAACTTATTCATGAACTGATACATTATGATTTTGTATATATTTTAAAAGAATGTTCGTCCTTTCAAACACACGTTTCATGACATTTAATGCGAAAATGAACTCAAACTTACTGATACACATTACCAAACCGTGAGCTTCACCACCAATTTTTGGGTCCTTACTTAAATTGTTTCCTAAGTAGGTACTATGTCTACTAGATGCTGTTAAAGCTATCGTACCTGCTGCTCAAACTTGTGTCGTTCTGTGCTTTGAGAGACAAATCATTACCTTCCGCACTGGCTGCATTAGCTAAATACTTCAAATTTGTAAACACTGAATGTCGTTTGGGAGAAGCTTCAATGAATCAGTACAATTGTTGTATTGTACTGAAAACATTGCGTACAAAAACAATTCTCTTAGAGGCATCTGCAAGTGCTAGATTTAGAGAATGTATACAGTATATGTATACATTATACGACGGAGCAGGTAATATGAGCGGTATTTACAAAGGAGTGGTAGCGAGAATGAAAGAAAGCAATCCCCATATAATGTATACATTCTCTAAATCTTGCAGTTGCAGATGCTCTAAGAGCATTGTTTCTGTACGCAATGTTTTCAGTACAATCAGTACAATGTCCGTTGTATTGTACTGAAAACATTGCGTACAAAAACAATGCTCTTAGAGGCATCTGCAAGTGCTAGATTTAGAGAATGTATACAGTATACGTATACATTATACGACGGAGCAGGTAATATGAGCGGTATTTACAAAGGAGTGGTAGCGAGAATGAAAGAAAGCAATCCCCATATAATGTATACATTCTCTAAATCTTGCAGTTGCAGATGCTCTAAGAGCATTGTTTCTGTACGCAATGTTTTCAGTACAATCAGTACAATGTCCGTTGTATTGTACTGAAAACATTGCATATAATGTTTTCAGTACAATCAGTACAATGTCCGTTGTATTGTACTGAAAACATTGCGTACAAAAACAATTCTCTTAGAGGCATCTGCAAGTGCTAGATTTAGAGAATGTATACAGTATATGTATACATTATACGACGGAGCAGGTAATATGAGCGGTATTTACAAAGGAGTGGTAGCGAGAATGAAAGAAAGCAATCCCCATATAATGTATACATTCTCTAAATCTTGCAGTTGCAGATGCTCTAAGAGCATTGTTTCTGTACGCAATGTTTTCAGTACAATCAGTACAATGTCCGTTGTATTGTACTGAAAACATTGCGTACAGAAACAATGCTCTTAGAGGCATCTGCAAGTGCTAGATTTAGAGAATGTATACAGTATATGTATACATTATACGACGGAGCAGGTAATATGAGTGGTATTTACAAAGGAGTGGTAGCGAGAATGAAAGAAAGCAATCCCCATATAATGTATACATTCTCTAAATCTTGCAGTTGCAGATGCTCTAAGAGCATTGTTTCTGTACGCAATGTTTTCAGTACAATACAACGGACATTGTACTGAAAACATTGCGTACAAAAACAATGCTCTTAGAGGCATCTGCAAGTGCAAGATTTAGAGAATGTATACATTATATGGGGATTTCTTTATTACAAGACTTATTACAAGACTTAACTGCTCATGATGTGAAACGTCTGTCGATTCACCGACAATTATGGACAAATGCTTACTTTTATTTACACATTCAAGTATACTGTCTAGCGTTTGATTTGCCATAATTTCCAGCATTTCATTTTGTACATCGTGATGAACACATTTAAAAAACGTTTTCCGATCTAAAACATTTTTTTCAATAGCACATTATCAGTTGATCTCAGCTTTAATAATTCCACATAATTACCTTTGTTAGCTAAACTCTTACTTTCTCTGTGTCCTCTTAGTGCTTTACCTTGTCTTGCCATGAAAAGCAAAATCTGAAAGAGAACGTTCAAATTATCGTGATTTTTGTTGACTTCTTCGTGATGTTGGGTACATATCTTACTCACCACACTTTCCTTGGCTTTTAGTCCCTCGTGCCAACGTTGCAAAGCATTAAGATGAGATGAGGATCTTTCATGTTATTTAAAGCGTTGGACGGTTTTTTTCTTCAGTTTTTGAATGCCTTTGAAATAAATTTATCATCACAGCAACCTGTGGTTCCAAATAATCGACATGGGAAAAAAATGCTTTGTCTCCAGCAACACTATATTCTAGCCATTTATATTCTCCGAACCACGAACTTCTGAACTTTCTTCCGTTTGTTTCTGGATATTCGTTGAGCGTAGGTTGAAATGGACCATCTTGGAAAAATTCTAATGCTGCTTGCTTACCACGAAGTGGATCTCTATGCTGAAGCTGACTGTGAATATTAGTCACACTGGACACTCAGGTAGTTGAAACTTCTGTTTCAGTATTTAATAAAACTGACTCTACAGAACTAAACGTAGAAACAGTATCTACAGCGGCGGCGGTGTCGCATTGTTCAATACCACTTGTTGCTACCAACTTCAGCTTCTTTGTGTAAATGTCAAACAAGGTTTTTCCAGTTGAACGCTTCATTTAAGCCTCGATTCAATATGTTTGCACGCGAGAAAGTATAACACCGGAACTCTAGATCTAACTATAGAGACATATGCACTGTAACGTACGGATACACGCGACAAACTGGCGAATAAATTTCACAGAATGCATCGGTCTAGTAACTCACTAATCTCCAAGATAGAAGATTTGCCACTCAGATCCTGATAGCGTGTTTGGCTGCACGTGTGTCCTGTCTCGGGTGCGCTAGCCGTGATAGTGCGCAACGGTGCGCAAGGCAATAATGGTATGTTTTTAAAACAGCTTCAATTTCACCAAGGTCACGCGCAGAGCCAGAAGCTTGCATGGATAATCTGTTCTTATCAATTGTTGGTATTGATGCTGGATGTACATCAACAATCGAACTTTCTCCACTGCAATTCTTACATACCCCATTTTCCAGTATAAACAACTTTAAACTAACCATTAATCTGATATCACTATGCGGCAACTCATTTTTATCGCATATCGCGCGAAAACAAAATTTGAATTAGAGGGTAGATAGACTTTGCGAGGACAATTTGTTGCTATCTCGGTAAACAAATTAAAGGAAAGAAAATTCGATGACACCAAAGCAAGGCTAGTATGTTTTTAAAAAACATTTCCATGTTTTAGAGGGTTCAAATGAAATTTTATTTTTTCTTTCAAAAACGGGGGGGGGGGTGTAACTGCTTCCCCACGCCCCCCTAATCGCCGCCACTGTCTAGAGACACATAGAAGGTATAAATGTTTGAAAAAACAACAACAAAAAGCAAATGTGAGAATATATTTGGTAGTCTAGATCACATTCCTATTCATAGACAAGTTCTGATGTGATCATTTATTCAATTACGTCATTTGCTGTATGTAAGAAAGCGTTCCATAAGAGTATTAAAGATGGCGCTCTATCTCTGTTGAAAACTGAGCACTCCTATAGCAATATTGTGTGCAGGTAAAACCATCACTCGTACCGTGGCTCGGTGGCTATAACTGCCGAAGTAGTTTTGTAAGATCCAGGAATACACTTGAATGTTAAAATGTTATCATACTTGAAGAGTAGTGTAACATTATCAGTATTTATTAACAGTCCTGAGAAAATCGGGACCGAAGCGCGATACTAAAGTACCTCTTGCAGCAATTGCTATGGTTCAGTACCTCAGTACATTCTCTCTAGTCTCAACTAACAAAGGCAAATTAATCTTGTGATTTCACGAAATATACTTACTTCGTTTTAAATTTTTCCCCCTGCGCAGCGGCTGAGATAAATGTCTGCGTGATTCCCACCAGGTCTTGCCGAGAAATTCGTGGGAAATGGAGTCACCAAAATAACAAGTAATACATACAGTTGCATAACAAATTAAATTTCGCCTAACAAATTAAATTTCATAACAAATTAAATTTCGCATTGACAAAGTTTTGGTAAAATATCTCCAGCAAACTGAACAGTCGAGGTTTTATTTGACAAATGTTGCTATTTCTGAAACAAATGTTGCTATTTTCTTGAACTTGACAGCTTGGGCTATGGTTCCAATGGCTTCGGATCTGCTGGCTACAGTTCGCCAAGCATCGGTAGCATCAGTCATGGTGGACCAAGCCTTGGGTACTACGGGGATTCTTCCAATCTGGCGGTGGGAGCGAGTGAAGTTGCAGGCTTCGGCGCCAGCAGCTACGGCAGTGGCGGCCACGGTGGAAGTGGATATGGCAAAGGCGACGGCGCGTACGCAGGTCGCGTTCGCATCCAGGTACCTGTCTTACATTCTTATAATTGTGGGGATTTTATGTTCAGAGAAAATGTTGACAATGAAGTTCCTAAAAGATAAGAATTTTGGGTAATTGACTCTCCGAAAGCAAGCAAGGGACTATTCCATCAATTCCGATCAAGAACCCTAAGGCAAAGGAGGATTTAACATTTCAGCACACTCCTAAGATAAAAATAGTAAGCTATGCGTTATAATATTAACAGAATATCAACAAAACATAAAAAAGTTATTTCACAAGTACGTACTATTATCGAACTATAGATTATTCGGGATATATTGTTCATAAATCGGAACTATTAAAATAACTAAATTCAAAATTAATTATTACAATAGACCGCCACCCCTAGGCAAGAGGAAAAATACTCTGTACACAAATACCCACATCTACCCGCAGGAAAACCGGAACCCGGGAGTAAGACACCTTTCAAATAAATTAATTGATTTGATTAAATTTAATGAAATCAATTTATGTATTTTGGGTTAAGATGTGTAAAAAAACCTAATGACGTAATTGATTTCTATTTTTGGTGAACGATTTCGTAGTAATGCATAATTTATTTATCATTATAAATTTTTTTTCTTTATTTGAAACCACGGTCGCCAATGTAAGGACTGATTAACGAAGGAAAATATGTAATATGCAACCTCTGGTTGTGAAAAGCGTTCGTTCTCCAAATCTCACTTTCGGAAGAGATTTATTAACAATAATTACTGCTTAAATCTGAATAATACAATTGCCCTCCTTGGAACATTTATAACATTGAAATAACATATCTATAAATAGTACGGAGATACTCTAAGGATATTTAAGAGTGATTCCTTCCGACGAACTAGTGTGAACAATCCATCTAAATAAGTGTAATGAATGGAATAATATTTAATGCCACAAATTGTTTGTCACTTATTAGTAGCATATAAGGCACCATTATAATAAAGGGAGTTGGAAAGTAATTGATTTTTGTGTATACTCAATAAAACTAGATAACATATCTCTTCGTGAAAGGAATGTACGAAAATTTATTTGTGTATCTTTTTTTTTATGTTGATGTGATCTATAAAGTATTTAAGTACGGCGTCCCAAAATTGAATGTCCTTTATCATTAGAAATATTTTCAAATGTTAAAATTTGGCAAAAATTTGCAACAGCTAATGTTTTTAAATACTTATTACCACTTTCTTCTTTCATAATGTAGAAAACTGAAAGCTGCGAAAGAAAAACACTGAGAATTTTGATAAGCTTTGCTCTTTTTCACTTTTCCAAACGTTCGTAAACCGTTTAATTATATTTTCATTCTTTTATTTTCCATGGCTTCAGACTGCATGATTAGTATTATTTCTGTACTTTGGAAATAGGTGGATTTTCTGCAAAAAAAAAATAAATAAATAAACTAACGTAAAATATATTTCATTAACAATGTTGGCAGATTATATCTTGAAGAGTAGAAGAGGAAATTTTTTAATTTCTTTTTATTGCTCAGAATACTGCACGGAATGAAACAATAAAGACGATAATATGAATTTATTAGATCAAACAGATTTTAGTGAAAAGTCAAACATTTGCCTTTCCGTAGGTGGTGACTGGTGAAATCTCTTATCTTCACCCTGTTCCAGGTGTATCGTGGTCCCACGCAGAAAGCTGGACCTCACAAGTATTGGGCTCCTTGGGGTTACTTCGTCACGCAGCCGAAGAACCCTTCGAAGGGGAGCGGTGGATATGGAGGGCATTCGTCCTACGGGAGTTTTGGCGGATACCCCTGAAGGGTTTCCCGCCCATCCCACAACTCACCTACCGTGTTCAATGGAATCTGATCGCAAAGATAACGTCTGGGTCACGTCAACTGGTCGCAAATTGAGTTGTCGTAAGTGTCCACCCAAAACGAGCATCTCACTCGCGATAACAAACGACCTCGACTTAGCAGAAGTACAAATTGAAGGAGATGTGGATAAAGTGTTCAAAAAGTGTGACAGCCATGCTCGGTAAGCGCACATCAGAGAACGCTTTCAGTCCATTTGACGCCTGTTATTTCTGACGCTGCTGTGCCATGTTTTCCCTTGAGCTTTCGCTCAGGTGCGAGTTTCGGAGTGGAACACGCGCCCGTTCACTCTCATTTTCTCGCGTTCACTCTGCAGCGGCGACGGATCACTTCTCTCGAACAATAAATAAACATGGACATATGAAAAAACATTGCAAAGGTTACTACCGTACGTTTTGGGTTTCAGTATTCTTGAAGTACATTTTTTAAATGAATAGCCAAAAAATTTCTCAGGAGTGAAGTATTTGAAGTAAAGGATATTTAGCTAAATATTCTTTTTGTGGGAGAAAAATGTTCTGTAAGTTTGATCTTAAAAGAATTTTTCGTGCACTCAAACTATGATGTCGTAATGCAGAAAAAACTGGGTAATTTTGTTCCTAAAAATTAGAAAACAAGTTTCAAAGCAGTGATTTAGTCATTTCTTGACCATTAGAATTTCTACGTGACAGAAGCGAGCTGCTGCAGAGTGGTGGGCGGGTAACCTGAGGCATTCCTTACTCATGAATAATGAGTTGAGATTTTCACTAGGCATTTCACATATGTTTTAGTCGTAATTTTGTTCACATAGATTTATTCTGAATTATGGCTTTCTGATCTCAAAACATAATGAAATGCATTTATTTAATTATTGGTGAGATATTGATCAGTTTTAACGTAAAGCTGTTACACTGTTTTTATACACCTTGAACAATGTAAAAATACAAATTCAGAAGATTATGATCATGTGATATAACGCCAATTAAATGGTTGAAAAACCTTTCAAAATACTTTAAACAAACATATTTTCCCTACATGTTACAAATTCCAATGAATTAATGTACTGTTATAATTATCTTTTTGGGAACATTTTTGTTATGAAAAAATTAGAATATATTATCTTGTTCAAAAATTTAATTTAATAAAACAAAACTAACATTTTTTGTTTTAAAATTGAATAAGGTATTGTCAAAGAAGCATTTTTTGCAATTTATTGACGAGGAACCCTTTATGAATCCAAAGGTGTAATGTCATGATCTGCTGTATGCACCAGTCATCCAGTAGGTCTACAAATAAATATTTTCTCATTTAACATACTTTACCGTAAAACATAATTCTTTTGCGCAAAAACGGTTAAAAATCTCTTTGAAGTGTCTTCCGAATGACTTGCGGTTTGTTCTTAAATGAAGGATTGAAAGTCTCATAAATAATTTCTTAGCGAAGTGTTTATTCTTATCCATTAAACTCGAGAGAACTTGTACTTTCTCTGAAGTGGCTTAATTACGTGTCGACGTCCGAATGAATGTACGAGAGTGAAGAGAATGGAAAGAATTTCTCGGACCAAAGTGGGTCAAGCTGAAAAAGTGATGCATTTTACAATGTCAGATACGTCCCAAGTACTGGATCTATTGAAAAGGAGGGTAGAGATAGTGTGAACTAAGAAATATGTAATCATGGAAAAAGATCAGTCTTTTGAACGCGAAACAAAAAATATTATTCCTACATATTTTATTGGCAAAGTATATTCTGTATATTCAGTTCGAGAAAGTGTTGCGTAATTTTTTTAAATTTTAGTAGTCCAAAATGACAATCCGAGTAGTACTATAAATTTTGTTTCATAGTGTATTTACTACTGTATAGGGGTGAATTCATTTCTGTCAGTAACATGAAATGTTATCTCATGATGTCATAAAAAAAATATTTTATTTATATAAAGCAACCTAATTGTAAAATATGGAACATACGTTTTTCCTTAAGTTGTGTAATTGAAGATGCTTGTTTTTGCAATTTAACACAGAATAAAGTTTCATCCATCTATATAGCATCCACAGTACAGAAAATGAGCTATATATGAGTCGTTCATTTTGGTGAATGCCTCTTGTTTTTTAATATTTCCTTTTTCATCTTCTTCCGACTTGAGAGCAGGAAACAAAAATTACATGAGCATTCCCTTCTACAAAATTTAAATTTTAACTGGAGAATCAACATGTTTTGTAATTTTTAGAGCCCATCTTTCGAGCATGTCACAGTTTCGCATATCTGAGGGAAATTTTTGAGTGAAAATGCATTGGGTGTGGAGGGGGGGCTGGTCAGCTAACCACAAACCCACTTCTGTTACCTAGTGACTGGTACCAGGCTTCTAAAGGGGGTGCGTTTTGAGGGAAGGTTCGGTCAGCCAGCCGTAACCTTATCCTACCACCCTACAGCGTGCACCTGGCTGCAGTCTACAGGCGCTAATACGAAAGGGTCCGGTCAACCAACCGTGACTGTAGTAGCACACAACCTTATGGCTGGCAGGTGAACACCCAGAGTGAAATGTGATCATAAAGTAAAAATAACATAAAGTAAAAAGGGGAATTCGGAATAAAGTGAAACTTACGGAAACCAGAAAGGGATTTGCAAAAAATTAGAAGTCAATGATCAACATTTACTACAATATTAGTTACAAAATTCGCTTGGGTAAAAAAGATGGGAATTGTCTCTATACTTTGATTTTGCATTTAAAGACACGTTTATTAAATTTGAAGCTCTAGAAAACTCCGAAAATGGTGCACCAGTGACATAAATATTTTTTCTGGAAATTTGTTTTGAAGGATTCCGAGATTGGACATGAAGTGTTTTTAAAAGAATTCAAGAATAATTAATAATAATAAAGCATAATTCTAAATTATTTAATTTCTAAGTTCATTAGTAATGTGTCACTGAGGTGTGACATTGTTAATTTTTTGTTTTTTCATGATTTTGGGAGAGATTTCAATCCCAATTGCATCTTCTCGTTTTCTCCACTGGTGTACACTTCATGCTCCTGTGCTTAAGCAGTGGGTCATACAGAAATGAAAAATATATTGATACTAAAAATACTTACGCGAGAAGACGATTATCTTCCTACATGGAAATATTGGGTTCAACTCAAATAACAATTAGGGCAATATATAATTTTCGACAAAATAAAGAAAACGGGAAATATTATTGGAAAATAGATTTATAAATAATACAAATATTGAATTGTATTAAATTATTTGTTTTAATACACACATTACTCACATTCACAAAGTTAAAATTATAATTTAACTGTACGTGCTTTTGGTGGTACATGTTCATTTTTGTTTGTTTTCCTGAAGAAAAAATATACTCAAAATCTTCTATTTGATCTACAAATTTTCATTTAAACAGAAACTTCTTGATAATTTAAATTGTAATCAATGGTTGGGTATTCCCAGTAGCGGGTTTTGGGTGATAGGGATGGTGGTAGTGGTCTAATTAGTTAATAAGTTGTGGGTTGTTTTTCATTTTTAAATTATCCAAGAAGTAAGTCATGATGGCTTTTTATATCAGAATAGCAGAACATTTCAAATTAAAACTCAAACCAAATTGGGGAACAATTGAGTACTAGTGAGTGCTGCTTTCAAGAAAAAATAATTTGTTTGACGAAATATCAAATGTAAACTAAGATAACTATATGCCACAGTTACGAATCACTAACTTCAAGGAAATTAAGAAAGAAAGGAATTGTACCTGAATGTGGTGACATGAATGGAGAATCAGAAACAAAGCAGGGAAACTTTTTGGGTAAAACTCAGGTAATTGAGAAATGCTCTACCATTGCATTGGATACTTCCAAATGTTTCAAAGACTCACGTGAGATTGTGCCAAACAAGCATTTTCAATTGCTACATTTTTAAACGTATAACAGGTATAAAGGTATTATCAGAAATAATCTTAAATTTTGATTACAAAACGAATAAATTTGATAATAAAAGTTGTAGGAATTTTCGTAATTTAAAAGTTTCTCTTGAAAAAATCAATGTACCTCCATCTGATGATTACATATTGTTTTGAAGTATTTTTGATGTTGTTGAAAGAACATTTATGTAGCGATGAATTTCAAAGATACTCATATATTAAACTTCTAATGAGGGTTTCTTTTTCGCTGGAAAAAAAATTATCGACTAAAAGTTTTGAAGAAATAGAAATAGTACAGACAATTTTCTTAAGGGTTAACTTAGCTACTTTAAAATGTACAAGATTAATTACGTTATTTACTAATAACTTCTACAATTCATACATATAACGTGGTATTTTTTTATTCAGACTAATGAAGAGAAACAAAATTATTATAAATTTTGTAGTTGCTTTTATGCTTTTCGAAGGTAAACTGTCATCACTTTTATTACATCGCATAGTTACGTAACTGCTACATTCAGGACTATCTAAGATACATTCTCATGTAACTCTGCTTCACTGCTTCCGGAACACGCCGATGCTCTGAAGTCTCAACCCGGATTCAAACCAGCAAGATTCGTTCGTTCGCTTACGGCGTCATTGAGCAGCTGGAGCGCTAATTGCTAATAGCGGTCGTTCCGTGAATTAGGAATCGAGACCATGACCTCGCCCACTTCGTGCAGTTTCCCCATTTAGTGAACGATCTCCTCAATGATTTCGGTTAATTAGTTTTGCAGATGCGTTTGGCTAATATTGTGGAATCTCGTTTATCTGGCATGATTCTCAAGAGAGAAAATTGGGATGCGACAGAATTATAATTCATTGCTATCATTTCCTTAAGATTGAGAAGTATTTCGTTTTCAAACAAAAGATATTAAAAATTATCAATCGTTTATTGAAAATGTATGCTATTATTATGAGAGAAATTAGCACAGTGTCATAAAATAAATGTGTTCTTGTAAATCGTCGTCTTCTCTTTACAGTGAGTCGTAAAATAGAAGAAGCAATTATACATTGTCACTTTAAAAAGCGCATTCGTGCCTTATCATTAATAGGTCATAGATATCCAGAACCCCGATGTAATTTTTAAACCGATATGCTCTAAATCACTTGACTCCACACGTATTCTAGCGTATTCATAAAAAAGAAAGATTATATGAGTTCTTACAACAATAGTTACAACGCACCAGATGTAGATACGGAGTTGAAATGTGCGAGTGAATTATTCGAAAGGAGCTTTCACTTCTGCATTACGCTCAAAACAAAATTAGTTATCCGTCTTCTGGAAACATTTAATGAGATGCTATAGAGGATGAAGCGTTTGACAAGAAATAAATAATTAATTAGAGAAATATTTAGAGTTTCGATGACAACTGATACTTCGTATGAGTATGTGAGTGCTTCGAACATTTTTCATAAGCACTATATAAAAATGTGGACTGAGGATTTGGTTATTTGATCAAGAAAATAGTCCCGAGACATTTTTATTAAATGAACTTTCATGCTCATTGGCATCTGCCATATAGTTCGTGTTAAAAGTTGGTAGAATGAGTGCAGCTAATCTCAACGAACCGTCCCATAAGGATAAATGATCCGCTGAACCATGTATTCATAGCAAATACTCAAATTAAGAAGTAATACAATTATATAAGAGCGGTCCGCAGAGAAAAAAAAATCTTTCAATTTTTGAATTCTGATTAGGTTCTTGTTTTCAAATAAGTGATAATGCTGAATTCTCTGTACAAAGAACCAATCATAACTGTCGTGGAGACCCAAAATGTGAATTTTGTTTTTACACTCTGAAAGTTTTAGGTCGTTTCCCCTTGTTGCTCTCTTGATCGTATGTAAGTGTTGAGTCCAACCGTAGTAAAACTTTCCCGCGTTTGCGATGGATCCTCCGATAGTCACTTGTCATGGAGGTGCTTCGAGATCTTCGCGCTCACGTGCACAAGTAGCAAGTGTCACTGTAACAAGTACTGCTCTTCTCAGGAGCGTGTCGAAATCGAGAAAGATATTATCCAACCTTTTCGCGAAAGTTGAACCACATGTACGCCTTTTATGGAACAAGGAATAAACATCTATTCAAGAATAGAAAAGAGGTAGTTTAACATAATTAAGGTTTCATAAAATCTAAAATACTTAACTATTGTTATTTTAAGTGTTTTAATGATAATTTCATTACATTATTGTCGCTATTAGAGTCGTACTTTTGTGTTTTTAGAGACGAGGAAACTACATTCTGGGATAACGAATTTACTAAAATAAATGTTGCTTCCAGTAGAAGTTCCAGATGAGGAAGGACCTTTACTGAATGTAAATGAGAAAGAATTTGCACAAGTACTACATTTCATAAAACTCAGTAGTGAATGTATCAATAGAAGAATCAAACAATGAGAGAATTGTATGAAATATCTGTTTTTATGATAGTGATGAAATAGCGCTTACTTATCATAAATTGCCCTTGATATCGAATCAGTCGTGCATCATCCTGAAGTCGATATGAAAGTGGAATCGTGAAAGTCTTTATTTGAAGACTAGGAATGTATTAGTGAGACTAAACATTCATGAAATGATCGGACACTTTCTTGTTACTTGTGACATCGATCTTTCCAGTTGAAGAACCGCTGGTCGTTGAAACAAGGTTCATCCGCAGCGAAGACACTGCTTTGCAGGTCTCCATCCTCAAAAGGTATAAATGCTGCATATCAGCCAAAAGCGCTCGTCAAAATAAAGGGTAATTAAAACGCTTTGGTGAGGACTGGAGAGGGAATGGTGAGGACGAGGATTAGGACGCGCCCCCCGACCGCTCCCCGCGCTCCGTTCGCTGAGCGCCTGTGAGAGGCCGACGGGGCTACCGCCCCCCCCCCTGCCACTCACAAATTTCACAACTCTTAGTTGAATATACTCTGTTTGAAATACCTCGACTATCGTAATTAATTTTGGGCATTGTTTGAACTGCTTTCTACTGCTTATCATATTAACTTCATTAATTTTACTATTTTACTTTCCCGTTTACTTTTCGTAACAGTTAGCAACATTTCAATGGCGGTATTATCAATCTTCAGAACTCTTCTCTGTCTGTCCGCTCCTCGCAATCGGGATTCGCCGATGGTGTTCCGAGCGCCGGGCGCACGTCTGATCTTTCGCCTCTTTCTTCCCTCACCCGCTGTCACCCTTCCACCCTTCTCTAAAACGACGAGGCAACTGGCAAAGGGAATGACAACATCTCTCCCTACAGTAATATTTCTCCTTCGTTATTATAAGGGTTCATTAAAGTAATAGTGACAAACAAAAATATTTATGGCACGGGAACATAAATGCAATAGTGCGCCGAAAATTAATCAGATACTGCATTGCACGCCTATTTCGTACGCATTTGATCTATGTAGAAGAATGTATAAACGTCTTACCACATACGGAGAAGGAAAATGCAAGTTAAGATTTTCTTTAATTACATTGCCTTCACATACCCAGCAAAACAACATCTCTCCCTCCGAATTGCTTCTTCCAAAAAAAGAGTCAAGTCATGTCTCATCCTCTCAATGATAATGCTTCTATGAACTGCGCAGGTATAAGATGTACGCATTTGATCAGATGGATAAAGTTGCGGAAGATATTTTGCTTAATTAGGTCATCCAGATTGTTCTTCCTAATTCAGAGATAAAATCGTACCGCAATAATGTAGTTTTGTTCGATACTTCTGCAAAACGTTCCTTGGAGTAAATGCAGAAACCATACTGATCGGTGGTTAAGTAAGTGAATTCCTTGATTTATATCATAGTCACTTTAGTTTAGACTCGATACAACTATGAAATTCAAGTTCTAATGATCAGCCACATTGCCCAATAACAGTCACGCATAAAATAAGAAAAACACGTGATAAGTCAAAAACCGCGGCTTAATACGTGCGTGTGTAGAGCTCGTTACCATTCTAGTACCAGAGCAGCAGTAATCCTTGAAGTAAAGGAACATTCGATGTATTAATATCTCAAAGTGCCTGAACAAATGCATATTAATAGTTATAATAATAATAAATCGGACTGTGTGGGGACTACTAATTAAGATAAGCTAATAAATCATAATCAAACTCAATTAAGATCCCAAAGCAAGCGGACGAACACCCATAAATACATGTCATCATAAAATCTATCTTGTCACTCTTCTGTGACCTTACTTCGTGTAAACGGCACACGATCCCGCAAAATCTGCGGTAGCTTGAAGATCTAATAAAGAATATTTACTTCACATTGTATAACAAGAATGAAAAGGGTAGGCAGTTTGAGAGATCTATTATTACGCGCTGTTTGAACAAAAGCAATAAACCGTTGCGTTGCCACCCATGTGTGCTATGATAATGAATTATCCATTTATTATATTTAATTTGCTCTAGAGTTTGTCTCAACAACAGTTTAACTTCAGCAGAGAATGAACATCATCTGCACGAGCTTAATTTGAATTGAGTTCGATTTATATCTAGGACTCTTTATATAATTACCCCACAGTTCCAATTATTTCACAAATACTTACCACCAGAACTGTAGTTATTTCTCATTTTAACTTTCAAACAACAAGTCAAACTTTATGTAGATATAACCACGAATCAAAAGGCACATAGATCACATTCCACGTGTTTTCTTTCTTTAAAGTTGGAGAACAATTGAGAAAAACATCGAAATTAATGTACAATTTGAGTCAGTGGTATTTTGGATTCGTAGCTATAGATTTAGAACTTAAACATTGGGCAATAAGAATCGGGTATTGAACTTAGGATCACAGAAGTGGACTCTTTAACATCGAGACGAAGACACATCTCACCACAGACAAAGTACTTTCCATACCATATGCAGAATGAAATTAAGATTTCTGGAAGTACATAGGGATTCGAACATCCTTTTGGGTACTATACCATACCCTCAGTATGAGAAGTCGTAACGAGTTAAGCCATTCAAACATCAGAGGAGGACATGAGAGGACTAAGTTAAAAAAGAAGACATTTTTAATATGAAAACCGAGAAGACGCAATAAACGTATGGATGGGAACAATGAAGTACGTTCGCGAACATAAAGAAGGAAAACTTAGTGAAAAGGAATACATATTGAAACATCTATTGAAATACGCATCGAAACTAAACGCGTTCACTACAGACAAAGGTGTGTAAAATACGATTATATACGATTGAGGTCCCTTGATACGGTAGGAGAGAACGTAATTGCTTAAAATAAACTTTCACAGCACTTTGCAGCCAGACAGATAGTTGACAAACCACTAATTGGTAGGCTAAGTGAGTTGATTGTGTACCAATTTGAACATTGTTTCTCACTTAAATGACGATGTCACAAAAGAAGATTTCAATAAAATATTTTTTTAAGAAACCAGGGTTGTTTAAGAAAGAGTATATAAAATGGAAAGATTTTAATATTGTAGGGCAATTTATACGAATAAGTAATCGTCTTAACGTTTAATTCAAATTTTCAAATTAAATCTCCCAGAATCTCTTATTTCCTAGTCTTAACAAAGGTATGTTCACCGTGTTGAAAAAAGATTCTAAGAAGTACGTCCTGTAAAGGCAATTGCTGGTTCCAGAGAAATGGAGCTAAAAATCTAACACTAACGATAAAAGTACATGATATATGCGCAAGTAGTAAGATGATTTAGCATTTTATAATATCGAAAGGGATTGTAATTAACTCTGTCCAGTTGTTTGTTAAATATGCTTCCGGTTCGGGTGCATACAAACTGGAGAGAACAGTATGGACTTATATCGCGAGTAATTATTATTCCAATAGAGAATAGTAAAACTGAATAATTATTTCTTAGTAGGATAGAGGTGCCAATAAAAAATTATGTTTAGCATAAAATACGAATTACTTACCACCTAATTACAGAGAATATAACGGTTTCTGAGAATCACATATTTTTGACTTGTAAAGATCTAATAATCTAAACGATGTGTAAAAAAAATGAGAAGATGGTACGACAAAAGGGGAATCTGCATGCGTATCTACCTCAGTCAAATATTTATAGCATAATTAGTATAAAGGCAAATTAGTTATTAATATCATTGCTTCTGTAGTCTAAAGCTAACATGCGTTCGTTTCTACATCATAGATAGTGTGTATAAGTCACTTTTGTGTATCATACATGCAAGTAACATCTTTTGGTAGTCACAGTGAAGAAATATGTCTATGATACGTAAATTCGAATAAAGCAACATGGTCTGCGATTGCTGCTCTATATAATCACTTAATTTACCATCGGTAAGATCCCCTGCTAACTCTTAATAGTTCCGTTAATAATAAGATATATTCACTTCCTTTTAGCGCCACAAGATAGATATTTCTGATCAAAGTTTTGTCCAAAATACATGTTTATAAACTTGTGATTTTTTTAAATATGTTAACAAATGGTACATCCAGGAGAAAAAACGCGGTTTTTAATATCAAAGGTAAACTTTTCAAAAAATAAATTTATTATTAAAAACTCTGAAACATTACTACACTCAATAAACCACAAAAAATGTCCTCAACACATGTACCATTTCTAGAAACTGTGGGAAAAAAGAGCATAGGCTTGAATCGATGGAGTTAAACTGAATATAATTATGAAATTTTGCTTAGAAAAGTCCTGGATATTTAATGTTTACGTTGATGTCAGGATTTTTTGATAATCTTCCATGTAAATTTAATATCCCATATGAACTATAATATATGAGATCGTTGATAAAAACTTCTTTGACTACTAAAACATCCTATTTATGTGGATAATAGACAGAAATTCGATAACAGAATAATAGATGTATTTTCAAGAATTTCTTTGAGACAAAATCCTCCATAAGAATAAACTTCATTTGTTTTGAATGATACCTTCGAAATACGTATTTTCTTAACGAAAGCGGAATTGCGAATATAAGAAAATTAAATTATTTTATCAAAATGTTTAATTTTCATTGTAATGAAGAACAATTAAATTATTTTATCAAAATGTTTAATTTTCATTGTAATGAAGAACAATTAAATTATTTTATCAAAATGTTTAATTTTCATTGTAATGAAGAACAATTAAATTATTTTATCAAAATGTTTAATTTTCATTGTAATGAAGAACAATTAAATTATTTTATCAAAATGTTTAATTTTCATTGTAATGAAGAACAATTAAATTATTTTATCAAAATGTTTAATTTTCATTGTAATGAAGAACAATTAAATTATTTTATCAAAATGTTTAATTTTCATTGTAATGAAGAACAATTAAATTATTTTATCAAAATGTTTAATTTTCATTGTAATGAAGAACAATTAAATTATTTTATCAAAATGTTTAATTTTCATTGTAATGAAGAACAATTAAATTATTTTATCAAAATGTTTAATTTTCATTGTAATGAAGAACAATTAAATTATTTTATCAAAATGTTTAATTTTCATTGTAATGAAGAACAATTAAATTATTTTATCAAAATGTTTAATTTTCATTGTAATGAAGAACAATTAAATTATTTTATCAAAATGTTTAATTTTCATTGTAATGAAGAACAATTAAATTATTTTATCAAAATGTTTAATTTTCATTGTAATGAAGAACAATGTGTAATGAAGAACAATAATGAAGAACATTTTCATTGTAATGCTATAAGAACAGAAAAATAATACCAAAATTAATTGAAGATAGCGTCATTTATTTCAAATTATTTTATTCATAGAAAAGCGCAGTTCCTGGAAAAATATGTCACAGAAATAACCAAAAAGTATTTACTTAAATATATTTCAAAACTTTTCATATATCTTTCGAAACGAGATAAAATTTTATTATGCAGCTCGTAAAATAAAATTGTAAGGAATGCTTACTGCAACGAAGGTTTCAGAAAATTACGAAATATATTTGTATTTTTACATGTATTCAAGGAAACCTTTTAATTTAGAGAATTGTGAAGTATGTATGAAATTTGTTTCGCTTAAGTAAAGTGAGAAGGATGGGAAGAAAAGGTCAAGTGAAAAGAAGAAGCAGCACTTCAGAGAAACTTTTAATTTAGGTTTTTATCTCTGGAACATTCAGTTTGCTCAACATGAAAGAACGTGACTGTTAAAGGCCACGATACAAATAACAGCAAGTGCAGGTGCGGTTAGAGCCAACGACAACCAACGACAATCAGCTTCCAGTGGACAGTGACACAACATATGGACAATCTGTGTACAGATATTTCATAGTGTGGTTTTATTTTTTTAATAAATAAATTAATGTTATTTAACAAATGAATAGTATCTATTTTCTCCTCCTTTTGGAAAATCACTCTTTTTTCGTTTTGCCACGTTAATCCTTTCCTTCTTTTGAATGTTACGCGGTTGGTAAACGTGGACGTACTGTCGAGTGAATGTAAAGCTGTTGAGAAGTCTGCAAAGGCTCTCTGTCGATATTTATCTCCAACACTTTTGGCAACGGCGCTGTCCTCATTATTTGTAAAAAAAGAGGTCCCTAAGAGAACAGGCCCTCACTAAGTGACGTTGCATATAGCAGATACCGAAGAGGATCTTAATAAAACCGAGACATTTGTACGTCTACTCATCACAAAGGTACAGGTGTGGTTTTTGTCAAAAGAGTTTTTTGAAATTTTTCAAGTGGGAAATATGACTTACCATACATGATGTAGATAGGTTCGCGTTCCACTTTGTTGGCGAACAAAAGATGTTGAAGCACAAATAACGTTATTTGAGGTGCGATTTAGTTCATAAGATCTGATTCACCCATCATATACCATGAATACAGTAGGGGTCATTAAAGCGATTTCTGTGCCGGAAATGTGTTAACCGGGTGACGTATTACCTACTTCATAAAACAACATATGCACACACAAAATGTTCGGATGATAATTCAATAAAATAGTCAACGTACAGTGTTCCAAGTGTCCTGCTCATTATTAAGTAACATGCAACTTACAGATTTTCTCATGTGACAGTATAAAAGGGAACAGATAAACAATCTTGAGACAATGTTTTCTAGTGAAAGTATCGCCGTCTAACTGTTGCTTAGTGGCTGTTTTCTACATTCGTAAAAGAAATTGGTTTCTGAATTGGGAAAGGTCCGAAAACAAGTGAAGACCAACCTTGACATTTGACCTCCAAATATGAGAGATCAATAACAGGCGTAAAAGGTCACTGAATAACTGTCCACTACACGTACTCGATCATGGTACCTCAGGACATGGAAATATGTATACATTTCTGAAATTCGATTTAGTTACGTTCCAACGCACTTCAGATTACTGTATCTTCGTCATAATTAAATTCCTTGCTAATTGCTAACATAAAATATTTTCCATTTAGCATCAAGATATGGAGCATATGACACTAAAACAAACATTAATAAGTAGTAACGTTAAAAGCAAAGTTAAGTAATTTTTCCACTGATCTCTAGAAAAGATTTATTTCCAGGATATCTTTTCATGCATTTCTCGTCATGTTTACGCAAAGTGGAAACAATTGTTTCAAGAATAATACTTAGAGTATATTACAATGTTAGACATTCGAGCACTTATGACTCAAAAATCTTACGTGATTCATTGGCCACGTAATCCCCCAAATATGAGAATGTTAATTGAATGAAATTTCCAGTCTACTTCATGTCTGTTTTGCTCATTATGTTTCCATGACGCATTGATTTTCTTTACGTTGCGTGAATAATGCACGTATTTGTTTTGTCGTCTTTAGTTACGCCAGAACATAAGACTTAGGTACAACGTCACTTGATCGCCTTTAATACTATATTTAAATTTTTTCGCGAGACCGAGTCATTCATAAAGAGAGGTTTTCTTATCACGATAATTGCAATACCATTCTAATTAACACCAAAAAATTGGACATGCTATACATAGAAGTGGAGAAACTAATCCTCAGACAATTCATTTGTATACATTGATATAGCTTCAGTAACTCTTCATTAGAGTTAAACAAACGAAATGCAATACTTCTTACAATTTCCTTACTGCTCAGTAATATCACAATTTTTTATGTAAACTTATCTTTTCATTTCTCTCATGTAAGTTATGAACGGATAAATATAATACAGATATTTCTACATTGTGTCTCCTTTTCTTTAAATGCTGTCAGTGATACTATACAATTTTTCTTCAAAATAATAATACTTTGACGTATGACGAACAATTGCAGAGCTTGCACCAAAACCGTAAACGAAACATCACAAAAAATTTCCAAACATAAAAAAAAGCAACAATACTCAATTGCTGTCAACTATTTAGTTGCGACACCAAAGTAAATTAAGTAAATTATTTAGTTGCGACACTAAAGCATAGCCTATATTCATGACGTTGGTTTTGATTACGCTGATACGACGACGCTGATTATCCACAAGTGTGTCAGTGTGCTTCATTCACTAAGATGTCTCTGCACAGTGTGCTTCATTCACTTCATTCACTGGCTCTGCACAGTGGAGTGAAGTATATTTTTTAAACAAAACATATTATCAAGGAATTATATGATACACTTGTTGCAGATCATCTTATTAATGCGGAAAGGAACAAAAAGAAAAAAATGATGTAGTCTATTATTAAATTAATTTAATATTGAGCATTTGCAGAATTCTGTGAGAAGATAAGATACGACCAGTGATTTCCAAGTCTACGTTTTCAGCACAGCAGTACTCATAATGCAAAAGTTCAAAGTCTGCCATGTTCACATATATATTAGTGACATTATAATAAACGTTTATCAAAATTTTCATACTTCAATATTGGTCCTCACAGGGCATGTACCAACAATGATAAAGTTAAATATTTGTTTTAGAAGAACAATTGAAATTTATTTCGCAGATATTACAGTTCTAACAGGCAATGCAAGAAAATCATAAGAAGTACAACATAAAGTGCTTTGAAATAAAACCAAAAATATATAACTATAAATACACAATGGCTTATGAGCAATCATTTTAGAACAACCACATTTTAGACCCATGTTAACAATATTGTTATAACAGTTAAAAAGCAGTGAGTCGTACATTTGTTCCAATCCATTTCACAAAGGCACTGACTTCTACTGCCACCGAGAAATCAGACTAACTACCAAACTTTTAGTACCAACTTTTTCCGAGTAATATCTTTCCAACTCCTCTCTTTACTTGTTTTACATGTGATGACTTATGCAGCTATATTTGTAAGTTACTGGCAACAAAACATAACAAAAATATTTATTATTAATTTATTCAATATACATAGTAGAAATAATTAAAAATCTATTCCATAATTAGCACCACAATAATTCTAAAAGATTTTTACTGACAAACAGTAGTCTTGAGTTCTTGCAATACGTATTAACAACTTTCTTTTAGACCCCTAGGTTATCCAGGTGTTAGCATTTAAGTTTGGTAGTCTATGAATTGATATTTAATTTTATATTCATGTACGTCATCTACGATTATAACTTAGAAAAAACGTGAAAAGTGCGATAGATTCTTGAGTTTCAGATACTATGAAATTAGATTAAATTTTAACATTTTCCACCTGCTTGCATTAGTATGAGGCATCAATATTTTTAATACAAAATGACGAAAATAAACAAAACATTACACAATAACAAGATAAGCCTCTCCAATTATTTTTTCACACGTGGGTTGAAAATAATTTCTTATACGTATAATCCACATGGCGAGCGGTGAGTAGCTCGACAAAGCTAAGAAGAAAGATTTACAGAAAACAATCACTGACATAATGATTTAATGCAAGATGGCGGAACGTTTTCTTTTCGAATGGTAGTGGGACACATTCATCTCGTGTACCTGGGACCCTTTATCGCTGAAGATAAAGGGCGAGAAGTCCACTGTGATCAGATGAGGAAAATAAGAACATCTATTTAAAATAGCAATCGCCTTGAACCTGTCTCTTTTACAGTGTGTGCACATCCCACCATCATGCGGCCATTTTCTCTGGCCATCTTGGCTTGGTCGAGCAATTCGCGCGCGAATGCCCACAGAGTACGTCTATTCGGAAGTGGCCTTTACGGCGTCGAGGTAATATCTCTGCGAATCGACTGAGCAATGGTGTTTTGTCAAAAGCTGTACGCCAATGCGAAAGAACAAATATCAAAAGCAGTCTCTCAGCACAGCAATCTCAAGAGTGTGCGAATCACATAGTGACTTAAACTCCTCTTGTTACTGAATGCAAGGAATAACATTTATACCTCATGGATTCAATGAGGTCTCTGTCAAGTGAAATGAGTGCCAACTTTGGTTTGAAAAGCTTAGTAAGCTTCTCAAACTAAGAGTTCCAGAAACCATTCTGATCGTTTCCTGAACGCTAGTTTTGCCACCCAAATTGTTATAGTGATATACTTAATCCCTCGGATTCTACCGTATGTTTGTCGGCCAATTTCTCAGACTAGACGCACGCAGTGGGCTGTGGAGACACAAGCACTTTCACAGTTTCCATGACAGTGGAAAGCCATTGAAGGAAGATTTGCTCTCAGATGTCCCTCTCCTCTTCCGCTTTATCTTCCATCCGGCGACGAAGCCCGCACTCTCTTTATAAGTTACTCATTTTTATCGCAGTCTTTTTCAATATTAAGGCATCTGTGTTGAAAAGTTTCGTGTCGTGAATGCGGTATAATAATCAGCGTTATTTTTTACAGTTAAAAAAATCTTTTTATGTGCATGAACGCGTAAAGGCAAAATTATCTAATATATGAGGATTGTTAATGATTCTTTTTCATAACTTTAAGAAACGCCTATATTTCAGATGCTATGAAATTCTCCTAATTTTTATTTTTATTTTTTCAACTGCTTATCTAGTTGTGAACATTGTTGGCAAATGCTAGGTTTCAAATTGTTAAAAAGCTGTTACAAAACGCTCTGACATACATTTCAAGAGATGTTAAACGAAAATTATGAAAATAGATACACAATCGATTTAAACTCCGATTGTTTAGAATATATCTGTAACGCTTCGAGAGTAACGATGATTGTAGATGCATAGCTTCTGGCGCCAACGGAAAGGAAGGGGCGGCGACCGCGGCGATGTTGCCCAAAAAACAAAACAAAAAACACTCATATCCAAAAAGGCGAGCCGCCGACTGCACTACAGCACCAAGCGTGCTTATCACAAAATGCTCGCAACAGCAAGAAAAAACGTTAAATCACAAGTATTACGATGCGTGAGCAGCGCTGAAGCGGTGCGATGGGACTTCCCCCGGGCGTTAGCAGCGGCTGGAGCACCCGGGGAAACAGATGATGCCTTGGAGGGAAGGCGCTGGGCGACGAGGAGTGGCGGCGCCTGCAGCGAGGAAGGGGTGATGGAGGAGGAGGCCGTGGAGGAGGAGAGGGAGGAAGAGGAAGGAGAAGGAAATGGAAGAGAAGGAGAAGGAGATAGAGGAGAAGGAATAGAAGGAGCAGAAGGAAATAAAATGAAAAGGAGAGGGAAATGGGAGGAGGAAGCAAAATAAGAAAAGGATGGTGAGGATAAGAGCCACGAGTCTAAGTGATGAAGATTGAACACTGAGAGAAATATATAAACAAACATTGTGTTCATGAAGGTAAATAAAAAGAGAAAATTTCATAACGAGATGGACCTTACCCATCTGGGTTGTGTACACCTACATTTCTCGAAATATAATACGAGAGTGTTACTTACACTCAACAGAATACACACCGACATTTGAATCAGAAATAACTTGAATCGAGAGAGATTCATTTGGATCGTAATAATTGATGAAAGTTCAGTTTTTCTACTTTTGATTTTATGTCCACCGTTAAATCTCTTTAGGGATTATCCGGAGTTCTCTTATTGTGGATCGTGCTTAGCATCTTCCGACCAGGATAAACAAACTCCTACTCTATTTGATTACGGGAAGTCAAAGAATGTGTTTTCTCAAACTAACAGAAAAAGAGTCGTAGGATTGTACGAAGAAAATACTGCACAAATCAACAAGTTGATGGTAAATATGGAGACCGTTCTGTTTCTTGAAAGTAAAACCACTTTCATTCAACTCGTGACTCAAAAGGGAAAGGGGGAGAGTAGAGAGCGTACGTGACGACTGCTGCTGTTCGGGAACCATACATATTTAGGGATTTACATCGTAAATATAAAATAAATGCTACTAACAGGAAATTTTTGATGTTGCGTTTTCTTCTACCACAGATGCCAATATCAAATGACTGGCAACGTGGACCAAATAAAAATGTAGTGTCCAAGTATTGAATGCAAGCACATTGCTTTAAAAGTATGCCACGAATTTTAGTCAATGCTGGTGGCAAAACGAGAAATTCATTTTACTTTTAGTCCAGGAATAAAAGGTACCTTAAGAGTAGATTTTCTGTACTTTTAAATATAATATACATAATGTGATGTAATTGAAGAAGATGACTGCAGGAAAACAATACTCTGTTTACCTTCCTTATGGTAGAAACCGGCAGAACCAAGGAGCTGCGAAAGGCTATTCTTACATCTCTACACAGTATGTATTATATAAAATAAAATCATCTTATCTATTATTTTAATTCAAGAATCGAAAAATAATTTGCTTAGACCCCAATGTAGGCTTACGATGTATACTTCATTCCGCGATGTCCATCAAATTTGTTTTCTAATCGAAATATAATACTTCGCATATGTGATATCTATGAATATAAATGGAATTTTTTGAATCGAACAACATACTAATGAATGAGTCTTTGAACATGAATTATTCTTCAGGACATATGATGACTTAGAACGTTATTCATATCATCTGAAATCAATTATTCTAGGTGAAACGCCAGAGCCAAAGCACTTCTTCATTTTATTCCAGCACTTGCTGTAGGTACCGCAGGAAACACGAAAATCCTCGGCCAGCGTACAAAATGAACCTTGAAATTAAGGTTGAGTTTTAAGAACTTCTACAACAGAGTTGGTAGTCAGATAATACAAGATAGAGCATTTATAGTACGAAGCGTTATGTAGTATGAATGACGCATAATAGTGAGATCAAGGATTGTGAATAGTTCACCAATTTCTTTGTAAGGAGAAGTAGACAGAGCATGAGGACTTTAATTGTCGATATACCTATCGTATAATGATTTCCTGTCCTGATGTAATGATGTCATACCAATGTATGGGTTGCAGTTGTAGCGGTCGTCACAAGGAGCGCGGCCCCCGATAACTGCTCCCTCTGGTGTTTAGAATACGAGGTGGAGGAGTTTAGAGTGCGGAATGGAGGGAATTCGGTTCCTCGGATGAGTTGCGTCGTCAAAATGCCCACTAGGTTCTACCATGCAGAAATGTCTCTTCTCTACACTTTCTACTTTGCCACAGAAGCCAATATCACTTTTCTCTTCAACCTACGGACACATACTTCTGTTAAAATGCTAACTCGTTTCCCACTATGGCAAGAAGCAAAAGAATTGAATATAGTGTTCGCCTTTGAAGCAGAGGTAATAAAATAAATTTTAAAGAAACATCCACTGCTGAACACAATATTTTTTTTCAGTTTCTTAGAACCTATAATTGTTCGAGTTAAACTCACATTGTACTCAAACTCTGAACACAGTTTTGGAAAAATCATTTTCTCATTCTCTCATACACACAAAGACAAGAAGCAATGCAAAGAAACCGAATTTGAAAAAAGCCAAAAGAAGGCCAAGCTGACAAAATGTTCTCTCAGGAGGATTTCACTGTCGCCAGACAATATTTGAGCGCGAAGGAATCGTTGAAATATCACAGATCCTCGACGGGTCCTGTATGAGGCATCAACGACCGATTGGCACTGGCGAGAGGAAAGTATTCCTTGTCCGCAGACAGTCCCAGCCCTGAAAGCGTTCCGTTCAACAGGATCATTGAGACCGCGAAAGAGTAGACCAGTCTACACAAAGCAGACGGGCATTTGAGACAGGACACACCTCATGGGCGTCTCCATCATCCGCTAGACATGTCAGTCTGCCTGGTAGCAGTCCTGTGGCGCCATTTTGACGAACGTCTGAGGGTATGTCCCCCAGGGAGAGGCGGGAAGGCCAGGGGATGGCGCCCGAGGGACGCGTATCTCGGCTGGAAGCGGGCTGTTGGCGCCTGCGGGGATGGCAGTTGCTGCTCTGCCTCCGGCTAGCGCCCCTCAGAGGCGCGGCGGCCACGCCAGCAGGCAGGCGTCGGTCTGCACTGCGCTGTGGCAGCGGTTGGCGCCGGCTGGCGCCGGGGCCGACACGCCGGCTCCCGGTCCTCCTGCACCCGCCGCCGTGCATGGTGGTGTGGAGCACCCGGCGGTTGCCACGGGGAAGAACCCCGAGCAGCCACCGGGCGGCGGACGTCAGACGGGCGGCGGTGTCTCAAACTTCACCTCACGCCTCTGCAGTGAACGTTGGCGAGTAGGGCCCGCGTTGATGGGAGGCGGCAAAGTGGTTCCTGAAGGGGACGGGCCGCAGGGGGGTGGAAACTCAGCCACCAACGACGACATGACGGGGAGCTGCAAATTCAATTCCAAGGATTTTCACTTCTCGTGCGATGTGGTAACTTATTTTTAAAGCACAATGAGCTAAATGGGTAACTAAACATTTAATTACAACCGAAGCCATGCATCTTATTTCTCAACTTAGGAGTGCGCGTGGGTTGATGCCCACCTGATGGTGGTGAGCGGGTGGGGGTGGTTGCAACGGTGGCGCCGGCGTGGGTTGCAACGGGTGATAGCGCACGTGCATCATTGGCGGTGGAGGGGGTGATGCCGCACCGCCCCCGAAACAAACGAGCTCCGTCGCCTCCGCGGAGATGGCCTCGCTTGCGGCGGGAGCGCCTGGTGCGAGTGCGGGCACTGCCTGCACCACCGCGGGCAACGGGGGTGGGTGCACATAACCCGCGAAGGGTGATGTGGGCGGGAAGTGGGTGGCGGTGACGACGGGTGCCCAACGCTGCGAGGAGCCGTATTGGTCGGCGGCGGCCGCAGCTGCAGACGCGGAGCCGCGCCCAGGTGAGCCCCCTGTGGGCATCCACATTTAAAATGGACTAGTTATCAATTAGCGTGGGATTATTTTTAAAATGATTGACTATTTACAACAAATTTGAACATCTAGAAGCATCCCTACAATGTCAGGTTATCCTTCAAGAACCATACTAGTCATTAAATAAATCTTAGAGGTGATCTCAACGAATACGACGAGAAATTTACTTTTATTTGTCTTCTACAAATATAATTTGTAATTTAACTCGGAAGAATATTTGCATATAACTCATATTTTACACACACCGATTAAAATTTTCATATATGTAATATAAATTGAACCATTAAATACAAAACAATCATATAACATTCAGTACTGCATACAACGTTACATAACTATTATATTTCACGAATTCTTATTGAGTATTATAATTTTATATTGAAATACATTATTTTGTACGATAGATAAAGCATCTAAAAACGTATTTGTTTTAAATACCCAACAAAAAAATTCAGAACCTTCCGAGGTACACAACCCTCCGAGGTACATGCTATGTAAGGTTATTCTTGTTTGAATACATGATTTAATACATGTTATTTTCCTATTTAATATTCGATAATTTCCTTTGCTAGTTATTGCATACGTAAAATGTCACACGTAGAAAGTGAAATGTTTGCCGTTCCAAATATCAATACAGGTTCTAGAAAATGTAATAATGCATTTGTCTATTTTTCGCTTACGTATGTATTCATAAAGTATTTCCCAAATGCAGCCATACGAAACTACAGGAATTGCTGTGTTAGTATACCTCCGTGAAAATTTAATTATTTGAACTCATTTTTAGCATTGTCTGTCTCCTTATTAATACGTTGGGATGTAGTGGTGGAGACCTATATCGCTTAATCAAGGATGCGAGATGTTAAAAAAGTAATAAATAGTTCAGACAAAGTCCGGCTATGTTGGAATTACATATGGGACACGGAAAATTAAACAAGTATTTGCATAAAATTAAGATTAAGGATGAGCCAACATGTGTGAGTGGATGTTACGAGGAGACAGTAGAACACGTGTTATTTGAGTATAATATAAATAATAAGGAAATAAGACGGAAAATACAAATGATACAAATAGGGAAGGAAGGGCAACATTAGGGACTGGACTAACTTTCTGAAGGGATGACGAGAATACGACATATTGCAGGAATATATGGAACAGGTTATGTGCATCATACGAGAGAATAAATCAGAGAGGACATGATGGCGCGATGACCGATGACCTAGGAGGACAAGAAGGGAAACGAAAATATGGAGAGATAGACAACGGAGACACAAAAGACAGTTAAATGATGTTAAACAAAGAGAAAAAAAGAAAGGAAAGAATTTTATTCTGAGGAATGTATAACCCTTATAGTGGTCATGTGCCAAGGAACAGGATAGACTGTAAGATAAATAAATAAATAATAAATATATTGATTATAATTTTTATGTATCTTCATTTACTTGTAACCCATGAATTAATTTTGTCTTAACTAAATGTAGGTATCTAGCAAGATTGATTATTCGACATTTTTACTATAGATAATATTGGAACATTTTTGGGTTCAGATGAATATTAATGCCACTATTCTCTCGAGTTTTACCATCTCCTAAAATGAAATTTAAGTATATAATCAAAGGTTTTCAAAGATTTATCATTTTTATGTTAGATCCGATACACTCAGTCTGCTGGAATGTGTTTCATTTTTTAACATTTTTTAATCGTGCAAGTTTAACTTGCTCTAGATTATGTCCGATAGACCTCGTGGAGTTGTACACTCAATGAAGCATGTATATAGTAATCCCTCTCTCTCATTTGCACTCACACTTGCTCTGTCGCTGGGGTTCCGCATGCACCCCGGGAGCCTGCACGCGCCGTGACGTGTGTCTCCACGCGAGCGACCGCACATGACCGCGCGCGCCCGTGTGCACCGTGTCCACGCTGAGCGAGCGCGACATGGCGCGTCGCCAATGGTCGGCAGGACGCGCTGCCTCCGCCGCCGCCAAAGCGCCGGCCTCCGCAGCAGCCGCCGCCGCGCCAGCAAGCGCCAACTGCTCGTTGAGTGAATACAGCTTTTGCGTGATGTCCTTCCCTGGAAAAAGCGCAATGAGATCGGCTCTTTCCTCCGCGAAATCAGGAAGTCATTGATGAATAACCCGTGGATTTGCTTGTTGGTGCGCGGAGTGGGGTGGAAGGTGGGGGCAAAAGAGTGGTAATTCCATTAAAGGTCTGAAATGCCTCTTAAATTATTAATTCAGCTCCTTTCTTTTGTTATTACTGTTTAATAATTTTATACGATGGTTCGTCTTATACACCTACATGTACAACGAATCAAACAATAAAACATTAAGAAATAGTGTATTCTCAATTATTCATTGATCATTTAAAGGTGTTTATATTGATAATAACATATTTTGTATTAACATATTAACCGTCTCATCACCGTACCTTGGCAACTTGACACATTAAAAACTCACACATAATGTTTTAATATATACAAGAAAACACGAAATAATAAATATTTTTACAAAATACGGTCATATGTACTTGATAATTTTTGCGAATTCGATCTTAAATTTATGCTGTTCACGAAAAAGAAGTTAGATAGCTCAGCCTAAAGTTAGCTGTGATAGCTCACGCGTTGGCTATCTAGAGGGCATACAGTACCACTAGCTGCCACAGTTTATGCTGTAGCTGTCCTAAAAGTTTTCGTCGGAACGATACCAATTTCCTATCACTGTGAAAGCTAACGCTGTTTTGTCTTGGCAGAAGAAAGTTACATCAACAGCTACAGTTTATTTGTTTTGCGCGCTACATCTCAGCCACGCTCAAAAATCTGAGCGACAAGAACGGTTGCTTGTTCCCCGCTGCTGATCTCGTTCGTAGTTGCATCTAAATGACACGGCTGCGCTGCTCTCAATACATTCGGTTCGTTGACTCATGACTGAGGCGGCGTAGCCTCAGCAATTGTTTTATGGAGTCAAATCTTTTCTCTTTTTTTGTGGGGTTTTAAGGGCTCGTCAACAGAAAGGTCATTAGAGGCCACGGAGTCAAATCGATCATGGCTTTCTCAACTATGAATAGTTGTTAACTTGAACAAAATGATTCATTACAACGACTAAACGACGCCGTCCCAACGTTACGTAACCCGAAATTTGAAGTCTAGAAGACGAGTATTTACAGTGTTTTCTTGACGTCGAGTGTACACTGATGGTATTTTGAATTTCTGAAGGTTAAAGTTGGCGAATACCTAATTATTATTTTAATGATATTTTGAAATGTATTAATCCAATAAGAGTAAATTTCAAGTTATTCAAAATAAAGAAACGTTTGTACATGGTATTTAAAGATTTTCTTGGTATCTAAATATATATTTTTCAAAATTTTAGAGATTATTACTATTTTACGTATTTACTATTCATGGTGCCAATACTATGGTGTCAACTCTTAGACAACGTAACACAAGATAATGAAACTTCATACCGCAGTAACTCAATGGTAGCATTCGCGCCTTCAGATGGAAAGGGCCATGGATCGAATACTATCGCGGTCGGATACCTGAAAACGGACGTCGAGAGAAAAGAACGTTTGCTGTACGCCTATGATAAAACAAGGTAACACCATGGAGTTGTTATAAAAATTAATATCGTCAAGGAACTCCAGAAAAAATATCGAGAAGAAATCATCATTATAACTTTTTAATTATAAGCTCTCTTCGAGCTTATTTGCAAATTATTAAACCTTTGTTATAGTTTATATGTGTCAATGTTTTATTAACCAAACGCCAAAAACCTGAATAGGGAATTATTCTAACTATTGCCAAGCGAGTACTCTAATTATTTACCTCTGGGGCCTATCATCTCCCGACGTTGGGACAAAGACAACGCTAAATATATACATAGCAACGACCAACGCGATATGTTGGAAGGCGCCGGTTTTCCTCGATATCGATATGATCCAATGCGACATGGCGGAGGCTGCCGAGTTTTCTGGTTTTTGATTCATTCTATGTTTATTTTTTCACTTTCCTCTCATTAATTAATCGATATTTTTGTTCTCTTTCGTTGGTTTTGGTCTCTGGTTTTCTTCTTTGTGTATTTGTGTGTGCATTCATTACTTATTACAGGTGATCTCTTTTATTGTTTTTTTTTCTTTTCATTTTTTCATTTTTGGGATATTTTTATATGCCCAATGCATGTGAAACTGTAACAAGGTAGAGGGACAAGGAGATCTAGAATCCCAAAACAGCTTCTTCTGGAAGCCGAACTAGAAGACAGAAATCTCCTAAGTCAAAATATGAGAAACCAACCAGAGACAAAAGAACCTGTCATGACCAAGGCGCTGTTGGAGACGGCGTCAGAAACCACAACCTGGAGACAGTTTAGCCCGAATATGACAACCACCTGCAGCGGAGAGAAAACTGCAACCATTGAGAAACGGAGGAAATTGACAACCTTGACGGTATTTCAGACAACAATGACCCAATGGCAGCCTTCCAAAAATATAACAGAATTATAATAGAAGCTGTAGACGCTGCGATATCCTTAAATACAAAGAGAAGGAAATCAGTCCCCTGTTGGACACCAAAGCTAACTACTCTCCGACTTCAAATGAATAAAGCCATTCGCAAACTACAATGGCTTAAGAAACGAAACCATTTCGACGAACAGCACAGACAAAACTATGAGACGGCACGAAACAGTATCCGTGAAGCAATTACAAAAACAAAGAAAGAGAAATGGGAGGAATTCATCCCACAAGGAACCCAACTCAAACCTTGGAGCTTACTGTACCAGCTTGCGCGAGAAAGACTAAAAGATTCCCCAAGTGTTCTCTTCGCTCAAGGCACAAACCAGCGAAACAATGGAGTGTGATGACACAGCTACACAACATCTACACCAGCTCTTACCTGACGACGATAGCCGCGGGGAAACATAAGAAGACAGAGAGAGATGTAAAAGGAGCGCTGAAGAAGAACCAACTGAACTAGAAAAGGAATACATTTCTATTGAAATAAGAGAGACAGAGGAGGCAGTCCGTTCACTAAAACCCCTGGGCAAGATGCAATTACCAATGAAGAAAACTCTCCCAATTGCCAAACAATATTACGAAGACTTACTAAACCAATGTATTTCAGAGGGAAACTTGATAATGAAGCCAAATCTTATTGGCCTATATTATCTTCTCTTATCGGTCTTCTCCCAGCCATGGGAAAATAATGCATAAGATACGCACTAAGCAAATCACGAACTTTCTGGAGACGGATAACGTACTAAGTCCAACTCAGTTTGGATTTAAACCCAACAAATTTACTGAGGATGCAATCAACCACCTCCTGTTAAGCATCAACAATCGTGAAACCAAATATGCACTAACGGTTTTTGCAGAAATATCCGGCGCATTCGACAGCGCTTGGTGGCCAGCCATAATAAAAAGACTAAGAGAATTAAATAATGATTTATAGTATATGTATATATATTGGAACGCCACGCCCTATCAGGAAGGAGTGACGTTTCCCCCTCCCTCCTTCTCGACTGATCGAGGCAGCCAGCGCGCGGAGGAGCAGGAGCTCCACACAAACAGAAGTCCCACAGACAGCGGAAGAAACCGAGAGACACCAGCACAGGAAGTTCTACTATAGTACGAGAAACCCGCCAGATAATAGACGAACTACGACAGTACGAGAAGTACAGCAGACTACAAGAGCGATAGTAGTGGTCGCGAGTATACGGCACTCCGACAACGATAGCTGTGGTCGCCAGACTGGTGGCAATCTTGGATCACGAGTAACGAGCAGCACGAGACCATACCGTGGGGATAGATGAAGCGCCGTCACATCGCACGGCAGCCCGAGATCGAGTTGGCGCGCCATGCACTGCTGCACTGTCTCTCCCGCCGACCGCGCAGTCTCTACCCTGTTGCGTCGTTATCGAATGCTCGGGTCAGGTTATATTTTGTCGTTTGCAGGCGCAATGGTTTTCTGTGTTCTCTCCTGCAGAAAATTATTAAATGGAACTCGGGACTTTGAGCTCAACATGCTCAAGCGCTAACCAACTGTGCGACCCCGTTCGCCTCCCAGACCCGTCTACCATTAACTTTCAGCTTGCGAGCCTCAAAGACCTCTGAAGTAGTCTCAGAGACACTGTTCCTCATATGAGGCGACTCCCTTAGGAAGTACTTTGTTTTGGGTCGTATTCACCAATTCAGTTACATGAACACATATAGATATTTATATATATATATATATATATATATATATATATATATATATATATATATATATATATATATATATATATATATATATATATGTANCGAGCGAACGGTGGCCGTAGCCGTCGCAAGGGAGTAGAGAACGGCGCATAAGGGAAAGTTTTTCAAAAGTGGGAAGGGGAGAGGAGTCTCCTCATTCCACAACAAAATTCGAATTGGAAGCGTTGAAAAGTATTTGTTTTTGGAAATAGTGCGCCGTTCGTTGGAAAAGAACTCCAGCGCAATGGAAATTTTAGGGTTCTTTAAAAGGAGGTGGCGTCAGGACACGTTTCGACATGCTGGGACTCGTCGGGTAAAGGTTTTATAGGTTTAAAAGAAGCGGGGGCGAGGAAGCGCTCAAACGGTTGGCACTAGAGGGCGGAGGCTGGAAAATTATAAAGGGACATTGGAGGCATGATTTAAACAAAACTTACGTTTTTGTAATTAAAAACTGCTCGAAAACGACGGTTGAGAGAGACGCCGTTGAAGAACAAGAAACTTTGAAAATGTAGCTAAGGGATTTGCTCTACGCGTACGAAATCAAGCTTAAAACAACCTATCATAAGTGACGTCTAGAAGAGGGGATTTTAACCGCATTGCAGAGGCGAAATTTGGGTCTTATGGTTTTAGGTTCTTGAGCTTGATGATTCGGATTCAGAATTCTTCTTCTAAGATACTTCTTAGAACTTTCATCCTAATATTCTACGAACATTCAGATTATTCTTGCAGTCGAGATTTGATATTCTGATGTTTGATATTTTTGACATAAATTCTACAATGATGATTCGTCTTTTAGATTTTGAGAGTCTATTTTATCTTTGTTGAGATTTACTCCGGGATTCATCTATGAAGTATCTCATTTATGGTGGCTATTCAGAGATGTTTTTTCGATGATTGAACCGAGCAACGATTTTTCGTGCTTTGAACTTTGTATTCTTTTAACACGGGACGAATAGTTTGTCTGAGTGGACACGAACTACGAACGTTTGAAATCTCGGTTGAAAAGTACCACGATCGGTCGAGTCCTCGATGGATTACGGGAATTTCCGAAGTCTACGGGCGGGTTTGGAGAACAGGGTGGACGTCCGGGAAGGGATGACGTCAGCTGCCCAAGCGACGTCCAGTGAACTGGGGAGCCAGTCGTGACGCCTTCTGAGATGTCAGTGTCATCGCACTACAACAGCTGATTGATCTGTCAACTTACTGGAGGTATATTGAAATGTTGGTTGCATCCAACAATTACTGTAAAGCGCATTTAGCGAGAAAAAAGTGTGGTAACTGTTAATAATGAAGGCCTAGACTTTTGAACTTTTGAGCTTTACGACATTTGTGGAATGTGGCCATTAATAAAAGAAGAGTGAAGTCAATTCTAATTGTTTAATATAAAATTGAAATTGGTATTTCAAGGAGAGTACATTGTAATTAAATTTACTGTTTTGATGTTAGGAAAATAACGTGTGTTTTTATAAGATACAAATAATAAGTAAACATTAAAAGATAGAAATATGGTATAAAGTTGAAAGTGCATTCCTCACCAATTATGGTGGTCAGCACAATGTTGAGAAGCGGCCGATGCCGCAAAACCCTTTCCAACTTCATCCGTGGCCAACTCATATACACGCATTCTTGCTCTGCAGTGATGGTCACCTGTATACAACACACAAATAATTGCACAATTTTCTGTGATGCAAGGAAGACATAGAAAGAAAAGGATACTTATTTATATTTTTAATTATATTTTTAAAATTTATAATAATTAAGGATATCTCTAGATACAAAATTGTTTACGTCCCCACAAAACAGATAAAACAATTGGCATATTCTTAACATGTATGCATACGAATGTACTTCTCAAAAAACAAAAAATACCTTTTCCTGAAGATACCAAGATGGTTGAAAATATCAAAAGGACTCGATAAACAATGGTTTCAATTTCTTGTGATGTAACGATATATTAATTCTGCGATAAATTATTACTGCACATAACCTCACAGTCAGTTGTAACATTCAAAATTGTACAGTAACGGAAAATTGTAAAAGCAAAGAGGATGGTGGACAAATTTAAATAATGATTTATAATATATTAATTGGCCATTCTTTGTAAATTAGTCAATAGGAATGCAAGTTTCAATGGAGTAGAAAGGAAATATAAAAAACTCTCAAAGAAGTTTTCAAATGAAACAAATTAGGTGATGTGAAGAGACAGATTTGTGGGTGGTTCTAAACTAACCAGACCTCAAAAGAAATTCTGAGTGAAGTTGGATGAAAACATAGAGCCTTGCATTAACTTTTTGAACTGAAGAACGTATTCTGTCGCGTTATCGTCACAAAACAACAACTTACAACTCGCCAGAATGCTAGAACTCAAGAAACGCAATCAATTAGTCGTCAGGAGAGGGTTGAAGGAGTGATAATCTAAGGCATCACCTTCGACAGCAAACCGACAATTTGTAAAAATAAACCTATATAACCCGGAGGTTTCGAAAATGAAATATTGTCAGGGGTGCCATACTCCTGCGATTGAGGGTAGAACATTTAACTCATATTTAATTTTCATTTATGGCGACTAATTTTCAAACGGAGAGTCTCTTTTATGGCATTAAAATATTATGACCTGTAAAGTTAAAAAATATTATATCCCTGGAACAAAAGTGTACGAATTTTCTAAATGTAGTTGATTTTTAATGTGCTGTTAAATCTAGATTTTTTTTCTGTGCGAATTGTATTAAATAAAGGTATGGAATATGACAAAATAATCTGATGACTAAAATAAATCTACCTAAATCACCAACTCGATTTCCTACACAACTGAATCACAGACCGGATATTCTTGACATTGTTCATGTGGAATGACTATTCCCAAGCTCGATGGACAAAGGGTAAACGCACACTAGCCTGACCACGATCACGACCGCGACCAAAACCCCGACAGATCTTGGTCGTGGACCGTACGACAAGAAGACGACCACGACCACTACTACGATTTCTTCAGTTGAAAGGTGGACGTCGAAGAGGCTGTTGTTGTAGAACAACCAAGTTATATTATGTAGAACCAATAATAACAAACAATTATGTTATATTTAAATAAATCAGCCTTTTTCCTTTGGTATAGCGCACTCACTGTCGCCAAACATCATTATCATTTCTTCACACATTCGCTTCTTTATAATTCTGTTATAGTATTAATCTGACGAAAAATCCCATAAAGAGGACCTATCATTAATAACTACAATGAAACTTTCTGTATCAAATTCTGGTAACAGCGACATCACACTAGTTCACTGTTCACCTGCTCAGTCATTACTGGGCGGGTCGCAGTCGATGGCAGTGCGCGAAGCGGCGTAACTGTGTATTTTCCGGCTGCAAATAAAGGTGAGTCGGGCCCGAACAAAACCACCAGACTCGGGTCGGACGACCAGACCCCGACTGATGTGCCGCACTTTGCCTAGTGCACGTTGTTCCATTTAATCCCATGTAAAAACTAGCGGAATGCGACAAGTCGTTGTCGTGAACGAGTTAGTGTGCATTAGTCCCAAGAGACCACTATCCCGTAGTGTTTGTAATAGGTAATGCAAGACAAATATTAATCCCGTTCTCCCCTGCTTCAGCAGTTGCGCTTGCAGAAATCGTTGTTGTTGAGCTGACATTACGATAGTCTCGATACGACGTAGTTATATGATGTCGAAAATAAACTACGTTGTCTCGACGTCGAATCGTCGACGAAGCACTTCGACGGCTTCCGATGTCTGCAAGACTTTGATGACGATGCAACCACGGTGCTACGACCGTTAGTTTCTACGAATTTGACTGGAACAAATTAAAAGAAAACTTGAACAAAACAAGTCCTGAAAGTCCGATAAGTGAAATTCGTTCATCTTGTGAAATCGATCATGAAGTGTCGAAAACATAAAAAACTAATAAAACAATAAAAAACTGTACGATCAATGAAGCCATTTCTACCGAGACCATAGTGACTCGACTCCCCCTGGACACACGTGACGCTATTAAGTGTAAGCGCAAGACGCGACTTTAGTGGCAGCGGTTTCACTCACATCTTCTCCGTCGCCAACTTGACCAGTACGAAGCCGAGGTACGCTCAAAATTAGCCGACTTTTACGCTCCAACATGGGACAGAACTTTGGAAAAAAATTGCCATTGCTTAACCTGCGACTAGACTTAACTGTGGACTTAACTGGACTGGAATTCGAACTCTTCGCAACCCGACAATCGACGATGATTTCATATACGACAGAAACCTTTGTTGAGAAAGTACATGAAATATTCACAGACACCAGAGACAGATCTTTAGAACCCATAAAAATAGTCTGAAGAAGGTGACCATCAACAAATGTAAAGAAATAATAAAATATTGATACTAGATAATGCCTAGGCAAAGATCGCTTGACCTAGGCAAAGGGAGCGCGTGGTGCAAAACCTACCAGATCGTATCAAAGACTACTTACTATATATTTACATTTGTCTAATGACTACATACTTTCTGACCCCGAGGAAGGAAGCAAAATTAAAATGTAATACTAGCGACAAAGTCAAAATAACTGGTATACAGCTACCGGTCAGTGAGTCTCACTTCTTGAAAGCCTGATACTAAGGTGCACTTTACCGACGATCAACGACAGCAGAATTATAAGGAGGGAACAATCCGCTTTGCGCCCCAATCTTGCGGCCCTTCTCCAAGTACTATATTTACTGGAAGAAATAACCATCGACCTTAACTTTCAGAAACAAGTACCTTTTGTTTTCCTTGATATTGTCCAAGCACTCGATCAAGTTCCCATGACGTACGGCTCGACAAACTACGCGATTTCTTCCCCCCATCTCCTCAAAATTATTCACTAGTTTTTGACTAAGAAAACATTTTTTGTGTCTGTGGAAAATGCCTGATCCATTAAGAGTCTTATAACGAGGGGTGAGTTACACGAAATCGTGTTTTAACCCCTTTTGTTCTCAATATCTATTAATGACCTACTCCACCCCACCCCTGCCTAGCAAAGGCTTATTTTTTCGCTGATGACGTTGCAATTCTTATGACAATTGGCAATGAAAAAAAAAATACACGACAAATGCCACTCTGACCTGGGCAAACGTCAATTGTATGGAATTCTCGAGAGAAAAAAGCAGAGCAATTATGTTTAGAAGAGAGAGACCTAACGAAGGAAGGAGACACAAACCAAGACGACTAGTGATGAGAAATAAATCAATTGCATGACAAAACGAAACTCGGTAGGTACCTCGGAGTGACGGTTGATGAAGGACTCACTTGAAGTCACGTGAAAACAATACAAGAAAACGCGGGACATCGCATATGCACTATACGGTCTCTACTAACTACAACCAAATTACCAACAAAGGCGAAAATTGAACTGTACAAAACATGTATACAAACGTTAATGACATGCTCTAGCTGTATGGACTATATCACGATACATGAATCAACTCCGACCAATACGAGTTCTAGAAAATAGAGTACTCAAACTCATTATCCACCCCTTATGACTAATTTAACCAGACTGAGACAAAAACTTAAAATGGAAGACATAACTGACAGCCTAGCAAAAATGAACTTCGACGAGTGAGTCAGTCAGTAGGGAACGGCATGAACCATTTAAGACGTATGAGAAGCATCTTTACTCGACGAATACAAGAACCGTAAAATAACCATCTGATAGATAGTTGGAAACATAGGATCGTACATCATTTGTACACCATCTTCATCATACATAGTCTTGTACAAAATCATTCTGTGTAAAAAATATCAGATCTTCATTTCAAGTTAAGACAGGGAATAAAATACAAGTAGTACTAACCCCGTCGTAAGTGCGAGAGTGCAAGCTTATTAAGAAGCAGCAGAAGAAGAGTGAACAGCAAGAGGTATTTAGACGTGGGACTATCAAACGAAAAACGTGATTCTGTCTGCAGCGCAGTAAAACGAATAAGATAATTCAATAAATTTAGACTCTCTTCTCGATTAGTCATTATTCTGCAATTAAATACAGCTGTGTTTATTAAAACATGTTTGCAATGACTATCAGATATTAGAGAGAGGGTGGTATTCATAGATCTGTACATCATATAATTTATAATAGAGTCAAGTTATTTTTCGACTTTGTTAAGACGATAACAGTTTCAGAATTTTCTGATGTCATTTGCTCCTAGTTTACATACTGTATTGACAACTAGGTGTACGAACTTATGGCGAGAATGCTACAGTATTCATGGTGGTCGCAAAATCGTTGCAAAATATTTTTACATTTCATGAAATAGACATGGAATAGTGAATATTTTCCTATTCATTTGATCTCGTTGACTGCAGGTGAGAACAAAATGAAGGTTCATTAGTGACAATCGATTGGGTGAGAGCGGCTTCAACACTCTTTTTATTCTGGTAAAGTGTTGATGGCGCCTTATCTGCGCTACTTTTTGTTTTCTTCCGGCGCCGGCGCGCCATCCATCTTGTCCGTAATCCAATGTGACTCAACTAACCAACCCACATCTACCTCCTCATTTCCTCCATGCTTCGTTATCGGAATAATTTAGTTGCCTCTCAAGGTTGGCGAAGTTCAATTATGAAAGTATTTAATGTGGAAGAAAATTAAGAAGATAAGCAATCGCTTAAGACACCCCTCTTCGTTCTTCTCAAGATAAAAGAATAATTGATTCAAGAGGTTTGTGCGATTTTAAAGCACCCTCCATACTATTAATGAAAGCTTAGGTATTTTCAGATATTCAATGAACTCACCATTTAAATAAACCAATAAGCTTAAACTACTTGAAGGATCGGCAGGTAACATTGTACTTGTTAAATGAAATTGAAGAACTAAAACTGATACACCTCGAAAAGAAAGGTAATTTAGAATTAGAATTTTTAAAAATTCCTCGTCATTAAAAACTAATTATAATATTCGGATTGTACGCTTCGGATAATGCTCGGAATGCTTTTCGGGAAAAACGTTTCTATCCAAAAGGAAAATTGTTCAGTCTTGATGGTGATCTCTCAGATTTCATTGAGTAACAGAAAGATATTTGGAATAAGGAAGGGAAAGAATCAACATTTTATCTTTTCTCAATGTATTGTGAGAAATATAATGATCAGTGTATCATGGTTAAATGAATATCAGGTTAACGAAACTTTTGCTGCCAGTATACATGATATCTTGAGTTATGATGTGGCAATAATCCGAAAGCAAAGACGTCAACTGAAGGCAGTTTCATTTTAAGCAGATAAAATCTATGTTTATGAGATATATTGAAAACTATCAGATAGTAATTAAATTAAAAGACCACTTGCATGAGTCAGCCAGAAAAGCGAATCAAATTGTGGGTTATGAAAAAATCCTATTCATATGATCAATAAGCTGACGAATTTGTGTTACGGGAGAACATAATAAGGTGAACCAATATTGAAAATAAACAACAAAAATTAAAATAACTTTTCTTACCAGAATTGTGAAATGATAAAGGTAGTTAAATGAACATATTTAAGTTAACTGTCTTTTTTTTGACATTTACTATTTAACTTTTTCTAAAATAAAGACAATATATTAGGTTTAGAGAAAACGAGATGTATCTAACCTGAAAGACATCGTCGCTGGTTCCATGATTGGCCTCCCACTCCGGGGAGTCGATGAACTGGTGCGGTGAGATGTAGTGCAGATGTGTCTCATCACACGTCACTCGTAACCTGCAACAAGCATCAAGGGCATCTCAGTCGCTTTGCACTTCACATGATGAAGAACTAGTCAACTCCTTCCGCCCATCGAGACGTGAAAAACTCTGGATTTTCCTTTGGTCTGAGTAATGGATCCAAATTAGAAGAGATCATTATTCATTAAAAATTTAGCAATACGTATAAAAGTTGACTCATATGTTAAATCCAAATCACATTGCTTGTTCCTGATCCTTGAATTAAAATCTTTAAGAGGAAGGAATGAATAATAATTATTATTCTCGGATAAACTGAAATCGTCGGCTTCAAATAATGATAATAATGTAATAATAATTTATTCTTCTGTGTATATATTACTTGCATCAAATTACATTAACATAAAGAACAAGTATTCATAACATTCACAGATACTCATACATGATTCTTTACATCAATAATTCGCAAATATATTGTGGATCATTGATCATTTACGGGAGCATATGTATCCGCTGAAAAATGGAATAACGCAACGACCAGAAAACTCGGTTGAACACATTTTACTGAAGAAGAAACTCTTTAACTTATTTCCAGTTACGTTCTGTGGAGCCGCGAGGCCAACTTACTCTCCCCCTCAACCCTTTCCCTTCTTAAATCCGCCAATACTGGACATTCGCTGAGATGAGTCGCACCGTCGCCTCTTCCGGGGCGGTGGATGAGACGGGAGTGGAGGGAGTGTGATGACGGAGGGGGTGCGGGGGAGCTTGTCAGTCGCCGCCCGCGGGCGATTGGCGCCGCGCCCGCTAGGGCGGCCTACGGGCGGCGCCGTCCATCGCGGAGAAATATTGTGCCATAAATAAAGACGACGCTGTGGCTCCATTGGCGAAGCTGGGAGCGGCGCCGCGTCGGCGCCTCGCCCTGCGGCTGCGACGGCTGCCTCTTCCTCCGTTCCTCATCCCGCTTTCTCTTCTCTTCCTCACATCCTGCTTCCGCATTATCACTCCGATCACCAACTTACGTACTGGTTGTATGGAGAGAATAAGGTTAATTTAAATACACAATTTATAGTCGAAAAGCCCATCAAATTGCGAGTGATCACATGGAGGATATGAAGCTACTTTAATCTCCGCAAGCACGGCATGGACTACCCGATATCTTCCGATCTCAGTTCTTAAAGAAAGCCAGAGTAAAATCCCAATCGAGATAGTGCCAACCGTATCAAAATAATTATTAGTATTTGTTAAAGGGACTAAGACAATGATGTACCAAAAGTATACAGTGAACTTAGTAATTGACGAATACCTTATACTAAGTATTAACTCTAATATAAAAGTACTAATTGAATATTTCAAGCTAGCATTAACTTCTTGTCGTAACATCAATGGATTCTTTAGCATTGTGAAAGAAATAGTGCAGAAGAAATCTTACAACTGTAGATTTTACGATTCAGTTATATTTTATTTATCTTGGAAGACAGTGTTCAGAAATCCTTAGTGACATGGTCCTATCTGGCAAAGGGTTGTAGAAAGGTACGTCACTGAATACTGTAACCTGCTTTATCTTTAATAAATATTTTAACTTTGGAACTTGCACAGGATATTGTCTTAAACATTTCCCATTTTTAATACGTCGGAAATTGAGTTTCTTTTATGTTCCAATCACATTTCAGATAAATAAGAAACACGTATTTGCTGAGCAAAATTGGCCAGCGATACATTCAAGAACAGCATTCACTCGGCCCAAGTTTTATTATATTTACACCTGGCCAAAGAAAACATAACATACACTCTCCTACTAGGTAAATTTTATCTCCTATATAGAAATATTTAACATCCGTAACATCATTTTCGAGAAATTTCACAATTTAGTCTTCTCGTGAAATGCTCTTAAAATCAACGTCTGTAAATTGTAATAAATGAAAGCAAGCAAACATTGTCCTGAACGTTAATTGTAAATGAAATTTATTACAATATTTTTAAAGAGTATTTCTTACACAGACGGAATATAAGTGTTGTGTTACATCTTTTCTGGTCTCTTTCCCTCAATGTTGTTTCTGTTGAAACTCCGCAATTCAAAGTTCATACAAAGGAATTTATTTCTGTGTTTTATACACAATAAAGTAACGAAAAGTACACAGAAAAAACTTGTGTACGACAAATACATGTGAAATGCATAAGAATCACATCTATTTCTTCTCTCAACGTGTCATGTGGTTTCAATACTACGCCTCTTTGTCCTCACCAGTCCCTTTGCCCCGTCTCCACGCCGGTAGTTGGCGTCTGCCCTCAAGGGATGCTGGTATGCAGCTCGGTAGAGGGGATCCTTAACGTTTGCATGTCATTAAGACGAATGGGCGCGGCGATCGGTTTTGATCGATTAGAGCCGCCTTGTAGCTCTTTGCAACCCCGAAAGACTGGCTTTCACACTCACACACAGAACATTCAAGGATGTAATATTTACTTGAAAAAAATACTTCATATGAATTTCTTTCGATGCTGAAGGAGATTTTTAATATCCCTGTTCTCCATCCTCAATTTACCTCCTAAAATATGTAAATGTTCAAAACATCTACTTGATATAATTCACGATTACTTCGTCCTTCTACCTGATGAACAAACAATCTCCACAGGAGTCTGTCTTTTTTTAATACAGTCATGAATTACAGTCATGAGTACAGACCTTGCCTCACCAAGGTCGGTGAGGTTGGTAACACCATAACTTTCGCAGATAACCTTCCCATTGTTGTTTAGGGAACTCGGAACATGAGTTGAACATTTCTCTCTTACTAAAACACTGAAACTACTGTGCTCATTCACCAAACTAATCCACTCCCATCAAAATCACAGAGGGTTTCTTAGGCATTCAAATCCAATAAAAGCCTATAAAATTGGCACCCGAGCTCAAATATCTCGAGGTAACTCTATCCTCAAGACTCAATTACCTAATGCCAAAAGTTACCCCCAGGGTGCAAATAACGCCAAATGTTATAATATAACCAGGAGGGGAAATGACATGCATCTCAATGTGTTTCATCATTGCATATGCTGCGAGTAGATGAGCGGACGGAGCAAGTCAGAAAAATGTGGAATATACGAGTAAAAAGAGAACCCCGATAACCTTTCTACAACCAATGTTCAAAGCATATTCACCAACATCCAGGGAAAATACATAGTTACTCTTGAATACCAGACGTATTAGTATTTCAACTCTTCAAAGTGTGTTAAATATCATAACAGAAAAATATAATGCATCCACTGGTCTTTTCTAATTAACAGGCTCTCGGCTGAGAGTTCTAACAAGAATGAACGCCCCAATAGTCATCTACCAATGGGTCTTGTTAATCTATTGGTTGCTATCGACTAAAAACAACGTAAGACTCCTAAGACTCTTGAGGTATTAGTTCATCCGAGTTATCCGTTAATAGTTTGGATGGATAGTTTTGATTTTGACAAAGTTGTAAAGGGAATTGCGTACGGAGTGAAAGCTTGTCTCAAGAATCTACGGACTCTTTTAGCAGTTGTAGGTTTTCTTTTAATGAAAGACTTTGGAGCTTTAGTTGGCGTCATGCAGTCTCTATGTCATGAACAGGAGACTTCATATTCCCCTTGAACATTGACTATAAACTATATCTTCGTTAAGCCCGTTCACACAATCCATTTTACAGACAATTTGCGATCGATTGCTGAACAAGAAATGGATGTGAAGAGGATGACGTCACACATGGCGCTATTTGCATGTACAGAAAATTGAATTTCCGAAATAAGCGTTTTACCCGGTATTGGAAAGGAAAGGGATGCTGTTAGTGTGAGTTGTTTCTCAAGGTCACGGGGAACGCAACAAACAACTAATCTCAATCGGACGACCAATTCTCTGAACTAGTAAACTGACCTCATTGATAAACGAATGGTTAGTTTAATATAGTGTTTTCTTCACTGTGATTGATTTCCGAAGTTCAACTAACCAGAAAATACAACAACAGGGAAAAAAAACACAACTACACACACTATTTCAACCACGCAACCGACTCTAAGAGAACACAAACGACGCAACTAGTTCGCAGAGATGCAACTAGGAGTACGCTAGTCAATTAGTTCGAGTCGTACAGAAAAATAGAGCAAGCTTCAAAATTCCTATACAATTATCCCCCAGTCTGAGGTTTATCCCACGAAACAGTACATAAAATGTACCGCGTAAAGCGGGTTTATTGAAAATGTCAAAACATGCTCTCGACAATATGTTTTATTTGTCCTTTTATAATGTTCCAATTATATTTCCTTTTATATTGTTCTACTACATAAAAACCATAGGAACATCTAAATTCACTGGAAGGTGTTGGAAAACACCCTTCGAGTGCAAAATTACGTCTTTTAAGTTCAGAAATAGAACGTGGACTTTCTTCGAAAAATGTTCGTGGTGTTCAGAAGGATCAAGTGAGAGAGAGAGAGAAAGAGAGCGCTGCGGAAGTTCTTTTTCGTGCTGATGCGGATACTCAAACGCGCATCAGAGACCACTGACAGAAGCGCGAGGAGGTGGTGGGGTCGCGTGCGACGTCACCGCAGTCGGTCGACAGGGTCGGGGGATTCCTCCAGGCAATTTCCGTTCTGCTAACGCGCTCACCCTCACACCCTCGCATCCAACCGACCACATACTCTCAGCTTAGCAAGATACGATTTGACACTGCTAAAAGGAAAGTTGTTTTACAATCTAGGGGTATTTGAAACATAGAAATCAAGTAACCGGATTTAGCTCATTTCAATTTTCTTCCACCCAACTTTCATTATAAAAATATTACACTGTTTCCAAAACACCGTCGATCTCTTGGTAATTTGCAATGTAATCTAAATCGTAGATTCCCAATCTGTGGCATGTGCAGCCTTCGGTAGACCTTTTCACAGTAGGGTGCAATTCCCCACTCTCAAACTCCCTCCAATTTTATTTTTACAAAAATTTTTTTTCAGAAATACTCACTACATAAAGTACTTCTATCCGATATATTTCTAATTTGTTGATAGCTACATTTTTTCGCTATGATCTAGTTCAATTTAAGAGAATTACTGCTCTAACAAATTGATTGAATATTTTTAGCGCAATGTATTTGGTCTTAAATATTACACGAAATTAAAATTATTGTGTTACAATAGTTTTAAATAAACCAAGTATTTTACTTAAAATCGTTTGTAATAGAGAACTCTTCCAATTATAAGTATTTTTTTTAATTAACAAATTTTAAAACCTGATTTAACAGTCCAAAAATCATACGTTTATATAAAATAATGGACCTCTGGCTGATATGGCAATTGTAATTGATCAAACTATTTTATACTTAATTTAAAGTATACTGTGGATTTTCAAGAAAACCTAAAACCAAGTACATTTTTGTAATCGCGTTGATAAATCAATGGAAAATAGAAGTTAATTATAGTATAAAAATAATCCGTTTTTTTTACAATGTACTCATAATTCTTTCTAGACTCCTCGATAATATTTTCTTCTCCTCTCTTCTTCTTTCAATGTTCTATAATCCCACGTTCACTGTGACTCTCAAAAAAAAAAAAAGAAATGCGTCTGAGGAGAAGCGAAATGAAAAGTGTTGAACCTCATACCTGCCACGAAGGAGCACCGACAGTCGCTCGTCAGCGGCGGTGACCTCCTCGATGGCGTACGTGTCGCCCGGCGCCAAACGCAACACTTGTCCCTCGCGCGTCAACTCTTTGAAGTGCTTTCTGGAGACGCGCAGCGGCTTGAACACCTGTAGGAGACGAAAACCAAACACCCAACAACGAGAATTATTTATTTGGATTGGATCATGTTTCTATAGAACAACATTATTTTTTAGCGAATCAAAGTGTTTTAATGAACCAAATTTGAGTTTGAACCAATTCCCCAATTCCAAACGCTGGAAGAGGATATTGGAAAAGAATTTTCTTCTTATTTTGTTTCAACCATACTACTTTTTATTCAAGAACAAATAATTGTCTAGGATGCGACCACAACAGACGGAGCTCAGAGAAAACATAACAATCGTTTGATTTCCATTGTACTTCCTGACGATGTAACAAAATTTTCCTCTCTGTGATTGTTAATCGTGAAGCTGGTGCTTTCATGAAGACTACGGGGAGGTACTGCGTGGACCAGATATTTTACTTTTTTATAAATTAAACTTCATGTTTCCGAATTTTTATATACTAGATAAACCTATTAAGTAATGTTAAATTTAACCTATGTTATTGAGAACAAAATCTGACATTTCATTCATAAAAATATATTTCAAAATTTTGGAATGAAAAAAGCAACAAATATTCAGGATATTCAACCTTGTACGATTGTTGTATTGTATCCTCCGTGTACCTCTATTCAACTAACTCCACACATACTAACTCACGCACACAAGGAAAAAAAACAGGAAATTGAGAAATAAAACAGGAATGTCTGCATATCTACAATTGCATATGTTATTTACGCAACTTCTACTCTACAAATCTTCTACTATTTCCTCACCTTGCTATCGTGAGAAATAATTTACCCCGCAACAAAGAAATTCCCTGGATACATTAAAGCAAGTATTATTTTTACCTCGCTTGAACCATCATTTTTCATTGTTTTTCAATCCAGAAAGTCCCATATATTTTTAAGTAGATCGAAATAGTTAATATCTCAGTTAACGATAATTTATAGCGACAAAGATGCTGAAGTTTGCTCACTAGAAAAAGGAAATGGTCATTAAGACGAATTAGATACATTGCCAAGTGCAAGATTCGTTGATGAAGGATCAGACATCAGAGATTCAATAACCTACACCATTTCAGATTTTTTGAAATCATGATATGTGAGATAAACAGTACAATATTGGTATTGTAGAAAGAAATGAACCCTAGATAATAATTGGTCGCCTATTGCGAGTCTAATCGTGAAGCAAAAACATATGATAACTACGGCCAGGTGAAAATGGTGAGGAGCCGGGAATTGAACCTGGGACTCCAGCTTTGATCGCTGAGTTGTTAACTACACCACCACCCGTTCTCTTTCCATAGCTGTACACCATTAACCCCGCGCTGACCTACCCGGGAAGACTACATTAACAAAAAATGTTTGTATGACAATTATTGAGTTTGGTGATAACAATTAGTATAGAAAATATTGAAACCACCCACACCATGGACATAAATTCAGTAGATAATAGATGAAGAATACCTTGAGGTAGAGCTCGGCCAACTCGAGCGTGAGCGGCGGAGGCAGATGTCTCGCGGCCAGCAGCGCGGCGTGTAGCGCGTTGAGCAGCGCCAGGCCACTGTTCCACGCGAACACGTCCGGCGAGCACACGTGCAACCCTGCCCACAGCGCCGCCAGGAAGAAGCCTACACTCAGCAGAGCCCTGCGAAGCAAAGCATTCAATATACCTCTCTTCATAGCGGCATTTCTCGAACTCGTGGTCACGACCTCCTGGGTGATGTGTAAGGGGGTTCGGGAAATAATTAGCACACACAATTACAAGTAAAAATGTTACAATCCTTTTATATTGAAATCCTTTACTATACCCATTTTATTAACATTTTTAGTAAACATGTTGAAATGCTATTATGAGATTTTTGAGTTTGTTCATCATCAATGACTTTTTTTCCATTTCCAGATGTATGTTAAATGCAAATTAATGCAAATTGCTTTTTATTGATAAAATACGAGTACTCTAGGGGTGTTGAAAATAGATTTTACTACGACGTTGATGGAGTTATTCTGGATGTAAGGCTTACTATTATTGAGGTTTTATTGGGCTGGAAACGTATTATTCATTTATATTTTTTATTTCTATTCGGGATCATGGTGAGTTTTTTAATCTGATCACAGAGAAATAATTTGAACTTCCTAAAAGTTCACGTATTAGTCTCACCAACTTCGGTTAGTTAATAATTTATCAACAGATCTGTTACTAGTACACCGAGCAACCAAATATGAAGGATTTCAGAAACGGAAAAATTTATACGCCTTTGGAAATGTCGGGTCAAGTGGGGTAATAATAAACAAGTTTTGAATGTTTCACTTCCCACATTGTTTCGGTGTTTTATATCGTAAAAAGCTCTTTCTAATATAACTGGTTGCTCTCCTACTTCAGAAATCTCATTAAAAGAAGATTCTAAATACGAAATTTCCAAACCTTACTCTCCTGTTTATAATTGCCCCACGTTACTCCTAAATAAAATAGGTAATTGTAAACAACGAATTCTTTCCTACCGTCAAGAACGGAACGTGTCGCAGTATGGGCAAATGTCATCGTAGTTGAAGAAGCTTTAATTTTATTTTGACCCTTCTAATACAATGTTTACATTATTCCCGTTTCTATATTTATATTTACCTAGTATTCCGATTTTATTTGTGTTTTATACACTTATCATACAACAATAATTGGTATTTTCATTGACCATCGGAAGATACAATCGAAATGACTCATCAATTTTATGTTACATATTTTATTTGTTATTTTAATGGGATAAACTCTTTACATCAACCATGTATAAAGATTTACTGTAATTTAATTCAACTTCATGAATTAAAATATTAAACCAAAATGTATAAAAACAAGGAGAGATGAAATTAACACGTTCTATTAACATTTATCTTGCCATAAAATATTAGATAGTTTTTCTTCCTTCCTTTTCTCTAAATGGAGGAAGGAACATTGCTTTGAGAATTTATCAATGACATTTTATCGTTATCAGCTGGAACGAATTTTGTTTTGTGCAATCAATTCTTTTCAGTCCTATGTTCTTCATGTCATCTTTCAGTACTTCATCGACACTATAAATGAAATGTTTTTCTTTGCATTCCCCTTACTTTACGTCCACGAGCAAGTACATATTCAATACAACGTGCCTTGTGGCTGATTCTAGTATGTTATTTCATCTAGGTGATTGTTTTCTATATTTTCAATTACTTATCTGGAACTTTCTCTCATGGAGGTCAGGTAATTGTTGCAATAATTCTTCATCAATCGCTATCTTTTTTGTTCGTCTCATTTTACTTATTTCTTGTTTCTTTTGCTCTTTATCAACACTTGTTCTTTCTCATCAATCCGCTATTGTTTCTTCCCATTCTAACATCTTTACCGGGATAGGTAGGTAAAACCATATATATGATGACCCATGTACTTAGAGAAAATAAATAGGAAAAAAATAATCTAAAATGAATAGACACGAACTAAATGTTATTTAATGCAAATTAATTCAGAAACCACGTCCATTGTATGACAGAACTGCTAGGAAGTAATAGCAAACAATTATGTTTACAATTACCCCGACCCTAGAAAAACGTGGGGTATATGTTAACATGAAACTGTGGGGTCTAGAAAATTCATTAAAACAAATGAGTATCTCTAATATTTATACATCACAGAGTAACGAAGAATACAAATAATATAAGTGTCATGAAATTGTCTTCTGTAATGCAATAAACGCGGTGCAGTAACTTCGAATTTCAATTATACAGGTAACTCAATTTTCATAAGACTGAATTATATCAACTTTTAGGTACAGAGGCGTGGGATTTTATCCGCAGAGTCACTAGATTGAAGGTTCCCTTACTCGCACAGAATCGCTCACATCAGTTGTTTACAATTACCCCTTCTGACTCTGGGAAGTATTTATTGGTAAAACTTTTCCCAAGATAGAGGGCTAAGTTACAGAGAAGTTGCAATCTGATTCCAGTTTACAAGTAATGTTAGATTTTTAGAAAAATGTTAAACAGTACATTGACTAGACCAACTAGACTTTAAGATCAAATTAATAACACCAAGATCAAACAAAATATGACTCAAAGATGTATTTTTAGTCTTAAAAACTGGAAGGGTATAAAAATTATGTTATTACAAAGAACATTTTTGTAAAGGAAGTAAGTGGAAACCAAGAATTAAAAGTGTACTGATTAGACGAGACACTGAATGATCGGAACGTGATCAAAGAGAAGATAATATGTTGTGGAAGAATTTATAAGAAGAAATAGAGGATGTGGGTTTATTGACGTGAATGCATATAAGACAATGCGAGTCCGTAGATTATATAATGAATTTAGGAGCTATAGATAGAAGATGTCATGCCAAATCAAATTTTATAGATGCCACAAACTTGAGCACTTAGCTGGAGTTAATTAAAAATAGATGTGTGACCACTGTGAGAAAGAGTGAAATGGCAGTACACAATTTTCAAACTAAGATAAAAGAACAAAAGATATTAATTGTAAGAGTCGCGGACACTCGGTGTATCAATAAGGACCCACTTTACAAGGCAGATAAAAACTACACAAAGATAATACCACTATGCTATTAAGACTTCGAGTTAGCTGGACAGGGATAATTTCTGGAAAAGAGCATATGGAATTAGAGTAACGAGGGTAAGGGAAATTAATAATTCAGAACATTCAAGAATCGAAATGAAAAGACAAACGAAAACAATAATAAGTAGATACAAACGATTACTTCATTATTGGAAGAGACTGTATCACATGTTTTTTTTTCAAGAGACGCTGCCTTAACAAGACAGTGCCTTAAGTGACAAAAGAAAGATAATAACGTGTAAAGTGTTGTTTTGAAAATTATAGACGTTCAGTACAAAGCTAAATAGGACACGCGAGTCTTCATTGCAAAAAAGAACAAGATTAGTCATCAAACGATTTTTTTAAATCTTTACAATTTTTTAAATAAACTTTTGTCTCCTCTTTGGAACATAACATCACTAAAGGTGGAGAGGAAATGAAACGCAATAGTAAATGAATACAACGGAAAAAAAAGTGAAATGAAAAGTTTTGGTTACTGTAGCTACTAGTGTCACCTTCAATGTGTTCAATGAATATTCTGCCTCCATGCAGGGTATATTAGCGTAGCACCCTTTTAAGTGGGGTCGAGTCGTTAGGCTGATTGGTGACGCTATTATCATCAACTGAATGACCAAGTCTCACTTCCGAGTAGCTCCGGATTAATTTCAGCTAGTCAAGTCAAACTGTCCCAACAACATGGTGTCCAAGGGATTCACGGAGAGCTCCGTAATTACTAGGTCTCGACACGAGGAGGAGATGTGTCCAGCATTTTGCTCAGGTCGGCTTGACCCCAGGTACCTAGTACTAGTTTTACATTTACCTGGGAGTCAGTCTGGATGTTGAGGTGCAATGAAAAATCCCCACTCCAAATCGTACCTCGGCCACCCAGCCAGGAACTTCGCGTTCCACCTATTGAATTCAACTAGTACTAATATAAAACATTTTATGTATTCTAATAGGGTAAATTTGTGATAAGTATATCTCCTCTTGAATTACTAAACCATGAAAATTATGTTGTTATGACTTCATTGTCTTGTGATTTAATTATTACGTGTTTTCACTCCCCAAATCACCAGTTATTGAGAGACTTCACCGCTTGACGAGAAATGTAGGACGCGTATCATACAGAAATCTCTTAAATTGCGGTAAACCACACCGCCAGGTAACATACGAAAATGGGAGACATTCTGTATGTTAGTGAACACCAGAATTGGAGAATATCAATCCACAATAAAGTACTTCCTCGCTTCATATGACGATAATAATCTCTATGAGATCACCTCAGAGGTCTGTGAGTCTCGCAAGTTGAATGTCAATGGAACGGGGTGGCGCAGTTGGTAGCGCATCAACGCACTATGCTGAAATCCTGAGGACGAATCTTGGTGCCGTCTGCCATTTTCATACAAACATAACATTGTATACCTTTTAATTGGTTGTTGCAGTTTATATCCATTACGTTATAGAGATCAGTGGGTAAGGCTGAAATTTTGGGAACGTAGAAATTAAAATAATAGATTATATTTTTTATACATTATACTTTTTACGTCTAGATTTGAAGAAACACATCTACTCCAAATACCGCTGCAGACAAACAAATATGCTACCAACTCATTCAAAATGACAGTGATCAGGTAATAAATGAATTTCCACGCAACATTAGAGCACAACTCAGAATAATTAGAGGGAAAATAAATTCGTATATTTTAGGATACTCGTAAAAAGTATTCTAAAAGTTAGGACCTTCTAGACTCTATGTTCGAAAATATGTAGAAAAAGCATGAAATCATATAAATATTAGGTAAATAATATTTTTATTATTTTAAATAACAAATAGAAATAGATACAATATTGTAAAAAGTGGTAAAAAGGATTCTGTATTTTTATTGCGTTTGGTTAACGTAGTTAAAAATAAAACTAATTTTGTTAGTCTCGCCAAATTACGACTTGCTATCCTACATTTATTATGACATTCCTATATAGAAATTAATGAGTTTTTAACATTTGACGCGATTAAGAATATTGTTAAATATACTTGTATTTCTCTTGTTTCGGTGTTCAAGTAAGATAAGAAGCACTCACCTGAGTAAGAGCAGACTCTGCTTGAAGGAGCGCGGTGCAAGGAAGGCGGCCGCAAAAAATATGTTGGCGGTCTGGAAGAGCGAATGCTGCGCCGCCTCCCATTCGAGACACCCACCGCTGCCTGCTCCGACCCCCGGTTCCGTCGCCGCCGACGCGTTGAGTGTCGCGTTGCCGTCCCCGCTGCCGCCGCCGGCTCCGGTCACCCCCAGCCACGCGGATGTCGCGTTTTCGGCGCCCGGGCCCAGCGCGTCCATACCCCGCCGCCTCACGCGGCCCCCGCCGCCGTCCCCACCACCTCCGCCGCCCCCGCCGCCGCCGCCCCCGCCGCAGATGTCCGCTGGAGGAGGCGCGCCGGGGGGCCTCTCCATCACCGGCGGCGCCCGCACACTACAACAAGCAACACGCGCTATTACGTACTCTCATAGACTTCCAATGAAAAATAACACTTCTAAAGGAATTTCAATTAAAAAGTAATAAAAAGTGAGAAGATCTGGGCAGTCCACGTGGTGAATCTGTCAAAAAAATAGTAATGGTGGATTAAATAGTCATCATAAAAAAACCATCTTCGACGAAAATATGATGAGAGTGAAATGTCTGTACGTAATTGCGACTTTCAGTGCACGGCCTCATGCACAATTTGGATAGCAATGAATGTCTTCGCGTAATGGCTTAGGTACACATAAGAGTGTGCAAATTGATCAAATAAGGAAGAAGGCATCTTTACAAGGAGAATTATGCAATCGGTCTTTGTAACCCATTCTTGTGAATGGAAAATAAAAGGATTGACGTTCTTCATGTGAGGGAAGAACCAAGATTAATCACCAATGAAATTCATCAAGACAGGCGCATGGTCATCCTGAGAATAAGGGACCTTGAGAATTGAAATGATAAAAATTGAAGATGGATAAATGAAGAAGAAAAATCATTAAAAGTTATTCTCATGCTAAAGATCAATGTTTACCAGCACTTATCAAAATTCATTTTAAGTGCGTTTAATTCGTTCAGTTATCTTTTTGAATTAGAATGCTGTTCTAGCGGGAAATAATTTCGCGCTATGTTTACTACAAATGAAACTTCTTATTTTAATTGAAAACGTTTTTCTTCATCAGAAAACCTCGAGTGTAACGTGTAGACCATAGAAAGCAAGGGGTAATATTTTAGCAATTAAATCACCTCCCATCTCCTTAAAGTAATACCTTACATCTTATTTCAAATTCTACACGAAGAGTTGATTGATGAGAATTAAAACATTCGTTGATTGAAGAAAAATTCTAATGTTTTAAACATGGCAGCGCAAAATACAAATAAATATCAGACATCTTTAAACTCAGTCGAATGTATACGAGTAAGTACATGCAACATTTTTACTTTTTTCTACAAGCATCCTCTCTTTCACGAGAACTTCCAAGTCAACCAGAATACTACATAAAAACCGTTGTCCTCTCGTCTTGTAGCAAACGGCGTCACATCCGCTTCCCTCTTCCCGAGACTATTGTAGACATTGTCGTCGCTTCTTCGCACCGAACAGTGTATCCCTACGAAATCTCATCCTTCGTGCGAAATGGAGTCTGGGGTTCCCCCACTGTTCCAAACAGCTTTTTTTTACGTTTCACTATCCCTCCGTCGAGAGAGAAGTCTCATTCTGGACCTGAACATGCAAACCTCGGGGATCAGAAGTTAGTACGGATTGGCTACGTCAGTTTCTATTAAACATACATTGACTTGCTATCCTACGTCAGTAAAGTAAACTTATGACTGTATGAACCAGTCCTGTCAGATATTCCAATTTTTGGAGAACGTTTATATTATTGCTGAATTGACTCCTCCAACAGAAGTCCCACCCACGGAAGTTACGTCCCAATATAGCTAAATTAAAACAATTCAAAATGATTTTATTTTGAAAATTTATCAGTATGCTCAAAAAAGTTTTGGCAATGGTGTTCAGGTCGAAAATCAATGTTCAATACATGAGAGAAAGAATTTCCATTGTCGACTCTATTGTTCGATCAACCCACTGGTAGGTTAAATTTCCACTTAAACACGTTAGAAGTGATTTGCTAAATACCATGCATGTATCAATTAAATTAAATGTATAAGAAAGTGCTCTCAAAATATTTTCAACTTAATCTTTTTACTTTTTAATTTTTTAAACTAATACTTTTACCAGTTTTATCAAAGATTTTCAAAAAATTGTTATTTTTAAGATCTCTAAATTCTTAGACAGGACAAATTATCTTTCTGAAATGTAATTAGGCTTTAGAGAGAGTAGAGGTACCGCTTCAGCTCTTGCATGTGTTACAGACTTTATATACTACAATTTAGATAAAAGTAAACCAGTTATTGCTGTTTTTATTTTTGTATTTAGCACAGGCCTTTGACACGGTTGACCACAACTTACTAATAACTAAACTAGAGAATTGCGGTATCCGTGGTCCAGTACTAGATATATTAATAAATTACTTAAATGGTAGCACGCAAGTAGCAAAAATTTATAATTTTAAAAGCAATACAAAAAGAGTTGCAACTGGTGTACCACAGTGTTCAATTCGTGGTCCCTTATTATTCCTAATATATATTAACAGCATTTTCAATGTTGCATATGGTCGCATTGTATCATACGCAGAATATACTATAATTCTAGTTTCAGTCATGGGACGAAACTGAGTTTGTTGCCAATAATTACCTTAATATGGGCTATAACTGGCCTGTTTCAAACAAACTAACCCTAAATTTAGATAAATCAGTCTACATGACTTTTTGTAACTACATTGATAGCACCCCACCTAATTTTGATATAATATTAAATAACTGCAACTTAATCCGAGTACCATATGTATCTAGGAGTTCTCATGGACTGTCACATGAGATGGGATATTCACATCAATAATTGTTAAGAGACTTAAGTTTTTAATATATGCATTTGCTAAATTAAAAGGCATCTTATATTTGGATTCACTGATAATTTTATTTTATGAGCTTTTTAATGGTTTAGCTACTTATGGGATTGTAGCATGGGGTGCAGCGTACGAAAGAAATATCAGGCCTCTTAAAATATTGATGGACCGAATTTTAAAAATAATAACTGATAAAAATATTAACGTGTTACAAAGAAAACCTCTCAACCTGAGACAAATATATAAATTTAACTGTATCCGTTTACACTCCAACGAAATTAAATTAAATTACGTTGGATCCCAAAACTATAGTAGGTTTAAAACTGTAAGACCTCCCACAGTAAATTTAGAAGTTGGAAATAAAGTTCTATGTATAATGTCATTTCTGAGTTTAATAATTTTCCTAATGCACTAAAATCTCTTAATTTGACTCGAAGTTTCGCCAATGAAAAACAAATATCACATTGCGTTGCAATAAACCAGCTGAATTATATATCATTGAACAGTCTTTCTAATATTTTAATAAGGCTTTTACTGTTGTACGTTTGTTTTATTTTAATTTCACCCCAGACTTTGCTGGTGTACATCTTTCTTAGTAATAATGTATGTATGTGTTTGACAGATTTTGCAATCTAATTGTTAGTTGTATTTTATTCAGAATTTTACTTCATATGAGTCATGTATTTTTGTGGCGTGTTTCATCTTCATTGTGTATTATCAGATTTGGATTTTTGAATTGACAGTTAACTTATTTCATATTTCATTTTCATTTTCATTTCCCTACACTTTTGTCCTGAGTATCCATCTAATTTCAAGTTATATTCCGATTTTATTGATTGTCTGATTTTATTAATGTTACTGACATTTATACTTTAAAGTATGTTAGTTTGTATTGTTTTATTACTAATTTTGAATTTTTGTTAGTACGACAATTAATTTTCTATGATTAAGTAATTTGTTTATTATTATTTCATGATTTGTTTTACGTTACTTCTTGTAGATTCTCTATGTATTTTAGCCAATTAAGTTCTTTAAAAAAAAATTTTGTGAAATGATTTTGGATTGGAGACCCACTTACAGGAATCTGGCGAAGAAAAATTAGCAACTTCAAACAACAAAACTATCCTCAAAAATACCAAATTAAATAAATAAATCGAAGTAATAAATCCTTCAATACTTCCAACAAGTAAAGAATTAGTTAATACTTCCAACAGCGACTCTGAATGGACAATGTACCACACAATAATAAAATAATTGAGAATCATGTCTGCAATGCAAAATAAACAAAAAACGAAAGAAAAAACTGTAACATAAAACGAGGCTGGCCAACAAAAAAGTACTTAAGTGTTCTTTACTGTATCCTAAAACCGTATTGTGACTTTTTTTATTTATTGGTCAATTTAAATTTACAATAACAACAAAAATCACAAAAGAAAATAATGCACTTGAACTTGATTCTATGCGTTCATAATTACCTTACCCACAGAAATACAGAGTACTTATTACAAGAAAACTTCGTAATATGAATGGCAAACAAATAAACCCCGAAAAGAATTCTTAATACCAAGTATAATTAAAACTACTGTTCCGTTAAGTCTACGACTCGCCGCCACTCAGGCGATGTTACGCGCTCAGACTCATCCACCTCTGACCAGTTCTCTTATAGGAATGTCTCACGTTGTTCATCACTCAGTGAGCAACTATATCTTTGATATTCAGCGCTCAGAACCGAGCCTCTATTATCTTGTCAGTTGAATCAATGTACACAAATAAGAAAACAATAAATTCGATATTAATCGAATTATTAATAGAACATTATAATATTATTGAACCTTGTTCATTTGTTTCTGGTCGTTGAGATTTTACGGCTACCCATCACAAAATTTGGGATTTTTCTTTTATACTTTCATATTGCAGACTTTTATTTAAATTATTTGCGAAGTATCCTAAAATATATTAAAAAATGATCTGACAAATGAATTATGCAAACCCACAAATGAGCCATAAAAGAGGCCACACAGTCTCAACAGGGTATTGGAACGACTCGGGGAGACACGAAAAGGCAGAGCTCTGCAACATATGAGGCGTGGCGCTATGAGGCGATGATGTGGGGAGCCAACACTAGGGCTGTTCTGACCTACGATAAAGACACGAGGAGTTGTACATTTCGCTCTTGATGTAGGGTTGCAAATAAATAATCCAATTCTATAAAATCCTGATAATCAGTGAACCTATTCGCTGAATGTGATACTTCAGAGATAAGAAGTACATTTTAATTTCTTGTTCTGACACCGCGAAGACTTGAGATAAATGTAACCTAAAATTGTATGTTATGAATGGAACGTTTTCTAAATGGAAGTTTGATGAATAAATGTTATACATTCTGCAATACTGCGTCAACCAAAATGTGAACTATTTATGGCAAGATTCCGAGAGAGCATTTGATGACATGATTACTCCATCGTAACAAAATTTGAAGAACTAACTGATAAGTTAGAGCCTATTGCTGACCAAAGCTATATAATTTAAGTTGATATTATGATCTTAAAAATATTTTTAAACGCTTTAAAGATATTGTGTTCATGGACCCGATCAACAGTTTAAATGAATTTCACACAACTGCATTATTTTTTACGAAAATAGTATCCCCTTTTGCTAGTGAATACGATTTTTTGGAGGTTACGCGCATGCTGTGCAGTGATACATATACAATATAATTAGATACAGAAGTTTGATCTGTTAACCAGTGTTGAATGCTGATTTCTGGCAGTTCTGGTGGGTAGGTCTTTCATCTAGTAGAACAAAATGAAAACATAATTAGTTATTGTATACATTGCAAAATATTGACCGTGAACGCTTTCGATAATGTTGTCATCTTCTCCTTTCGTCAGGTTGACAATAGGATTTTTATTATCGTTCCTGCGTTCGGCCTAAGCAGTTGCGTTTGCGTTGGTTTTTGTTTTTTGTGATAATTATGTTGTGCTGTACAAGCAGAAAAATGCAGGTTTATCATTTGTTTGTATCCGCTTGCGAAAAAGTGAAGTAAGTTCCTTGAAGAAGTGATCTTGTTTGGACTTTCCGTAGGTTCCGGCGATTCCTGGGGAAATTACTTCAGAGTGACACAATTTTTATTAGTTTGAGCTGTGTTCTCTTTGCGTGATTTTGCGGTAGGAACAGCTTTCCGTTTAATCTGTTTCGAGTGCGTGGTCTCGAGTTGTTTAGGAATCGATAACCTTCGGTCCACAGTCGCGTGTCCTTTATCGAGTATTTTCGATATCGTTTTCGATGGTTTCGACTTTAGTTTATTGGGATGCAGTTCTATCGATCCGCACGTAGTTTTGTCGGTCTGGTTGGTTGGTTTTTTAAGATCGATTTCAAGTTTGATTTCGGAGAATGTGATATAGACGGCTCCAGTACTTCGCTTGTTTCTGATGAAGAAGCGGTTGGTATTCGTGTCTGATCAGCGGCGTGCGTTTGTTGACATTTTGAAGTTTTACAATGGGCCTTGAGAATAGAATTATTTACAGTCTTGAATTCACACGGAGTGATGCAATGTCGAGCTTGCTCGCCGAATTTAGAATGATACCAGCACATTTTGTTAGACTTCATCGTGCGTGGATGAACATTTCGTTGAGTTTTGCTAGTGATGCTGGCGGCTGTCGCGTGTTGGTTTTGGAAATAACAAGGAGTTACACAGGGTTTTGCGTGGTTACCAAATGTGGTGTGATACCAGCAAATGTTCGATCGCGTTTCGGGTCGTGGGCTGAATTTACGTTGCCCGTACTATACATCATGTTGTGATAATGTCGTCTGTAATTCAGCCACTTGCTTGGTAAGGGTGTCCAAGGTTTGAAGAATATATTGTATTACTGGATCTGCGGTTGCTGTCGTATTTACCTGAGCAGCTGCGACGGTTTCTGTAGCGATTGCTGCGTCAAGAGTGCTCGAAGTATCAGTGATTTCAACAGTTTTGTCCGGTGTAACATGGATAGCGTTCACGGTATTAGAAGTGGGGAGTATTGCCTTAATTTTGTCGGCGAATTCCGCTTGTTCTGACAGGTTGTGTTTTGCGTATCCCGATCTCAAGATACCTTGAATTGTAGCTGGTAGGGCTTTAAGCCATGTTTCTGCTAAAGACGAGTTATCTTGCGATTTGGTTCCGGTGAGACTCTGGAGACGGTGAAGAAATTCTGACGGTGTGCGATCAGCAGACGGTATCGTTGATTGTAGTTTGCGAGTTGGTGCACTGATTCATCAAGAATTGTTTAAGACGTTCATACGACCTGTCGCCGTCTAGTGTCAGTAATTCCGGGTCAATGACATCGATTACACATTGCAAGTGTGGAATAATAGTCGCGTACTTGACAAACGGGGAGCTAATTTCTCGTACTGTGAAATGTGCTTCCGCGTACGCGAACCACTTTTTCGGGTGATCCTGCCAAAAGTTAGGAAGGGGTATTCTCGCGGTCGAGTCTGGCGAAAAAGTGGTAAAAGATTGTGCGTTTTCATTAGACATAATGAAATGGTAGCAAATTTACTTGTCAGAATTGAAAATAACTAGTGACAAACTACAAAGCAAAGCAAAACTATGTTATACAATAAAAAACTAACTGGAAATAAAAATCACATTGATTAAAAAATAAGACATGTAATATATATACTAAGTGAGCGCGAAAAATTGTTAGACTAGGAATTCGATTCCAATGGAGCAAAATTTTTCGCGAAATCACGACATGGGCTGCACAATTCGATTACACGTTTAGTGAGTGAATTATGGCAAAAATTACGTTAAGTAAGATGGGGTCACCATTAGAAAACTGATTATATTGAATCAGAAGATTATTTTTTTTATGATCAGAAGATTGCATCACGTCGGGGTCACCAATTTATTTATTTTGTCGGGGAAGATTTTTTTCTTGCTTCACAATAAAGTCTCTTCCTCTCCAAAATAAATACTCAAAAAGGTTCAAATAACAAAGTTTATTATGTAAATAAAGACGTCGTGACGTAAACAAAGGATAACACGAGATGATAAACGGCGAGCGTTGAAAGTTCAATGTGAATCTCGTTCTCGTAACTCACGCTTGAGACCAGTCAGTGGTCAATTACAAGGAGTATCCTTCTTCGTCGTCAGATGGCACCGCTGGTGGTGTCGGTCGACGAAGCGTGACGTTCAGTAACGTGAAGGCGCCTACAGTCGAAGTCCTTCGTGTCTTCACCATTAGAGGACACCGCTGGTGGTGTCGGTCGACGAAGTGTGGCGTTCAGTAGCGTGATGGCGCCTCCAGTCGGAGTTCTTTTTGTCTTGGAGCGGGTCCCAGGGTTGGCCGCGAGATGACGCCTCGTGGCGATGCTTGAAATAATTTCAATCACGAAGTTCGAAGATAGAAATTATTCGGCTCTTGGCGTGTGAAATCTTTCTGTCATTTGATTTCGACTTAGAAATTATTTCCGAGGTCGGAGAATATTTCAGTCACTTGATTTGAAGATAGAATTTCTTCAGCTGGGTTAGCTTCTCGTGAGGAGCGATCGGATCTGCGATGTTATCACCTCGAGAGCTGCTAGCGGAATGAATTCTTCGTCGCCAGCAGGTATAATCTAAACAAAGACAAATGACGATCGTGACGACGTAATACTGGTGTGAGGCTCGTCTATTTAGAGTTAAACGAGGTACGCATGTTAACCAAGGAGTCTTCCACTATGTACAATATTAGGATTCTTTGGTGTCGTATGCTGATGCTAGCTTGAATGTTTGACGATCGTCGTAGCGACCAGTATCAACAACATGGCGCATCGTCGTAGTTTTCAGCTCATGGGGGAGATTCATCGATACTTATTAGGTATGTATAATGAATATGTAGAAATGCTCCTACATATGTGCGGGAAGTTTCTGTAATATGTAGGAATGTGTCCCTACACCTCGATTCATGTTGTTATCCAATTCCAATTTCTTATTCGCTTCATAATGATAACCGTTTTCGAACTCAAAATGGACGGTTGAGGGGGCAAATACCCCCACCTCAGTTCCCCCTTCATCGCAAGTCCAATCCCCAGATATCGAGAACGAGGTTAATGCCCTGCCATTGCTCTTGTTATCGCTTTCCAAATGATTCTTAGAACACGATTCGCACATCGACTCTTGTGTGGGAAAAAGTCGCTAGGAGAGCGCATGCGCATGATCTCCGCATGACGTCAGCACCCCTTTCTGGTAGGGGCGGACAGCAGTTGCTGGAGGAAGAGTCGTAGCGGAGCGATAAGAGAGAATTGGGCCTTCGGTTACAGCAGCGCCACGAAGCTTCGTCGTCGTAACAAATGCGAACTCTCCTTCTCTCATCCTACACTCATGCCTATCCTTTCTTTTTTTATTTCCTTTAAGTGAAGTTCTTTTTTTTAAGCAATATCTCCTTCACAGCCAATATATTTTCCCGAATGTGTTTCATTATCTCGTCTAATGAAGGGTTTGTAGCTCCATTGCCTGCTGAATTGATTATGTAGTACCTTGAATTCACGTATTCTGTGACAGAGTTTCTCCATTACAAGAAGCGAATTAGTCATGGAGCATTGAGCTGCAATTTGAGCCATAACACGTGGACAGTTTCTCCACGCTCCGTGATGATGTCCAGCATTTACATCATATCGATTGTGTTGACAGCATAATAATAGCAATTAGACATAGATATTGGGATTGGACATACAGAGTTCAGGACCGAAACGGTTCACTGATAATATATTTGATAAACTATACTAATTTCCAATTTATAATTATCAATTTTATTTATTTTGAAGGTAAGTATTTTGTCAATTATAATTTTTTTTGGAGAAGACGAGGACAATTTTTTAATGAGTGAATGTTCTTACAAGCTTTTATTTAACTTACTACGTTCGTATGAATGTATGTAGTCCTTAAGTTTCAAAATTGATAACTTATATTTCGGCCACATACAAGTTTAAAGTGAAATTTCACAGATATTTGTGGTTTGCACGAAAATGGATGATTCACGAACCAGTTTAGGAAAATCTATTCTTATGGGTATAACCTTATGATGGACGGACATAATATATTATATGCAATTTAGTACACAACTTCGAAAAATTGTGCAAAACTATATGGCATTCGTCCATCATAAAGTCGTAAGTATTGAATTATTTATTTATTTTCTTTATATAATGGACGTTACTAGTAGTAGAATTGAAGATATGCATGTACGTATGTTTCAAAATTGGTAATTGGTTATTTCGTCCACTTCTAAGTTTCCTATTGAGCTGAAATTTTAAAGATATGTGTGGTTTGCATGATAGATGATTTTATTACCATTGTAAGAAAATCTACCCCTAATGGGAGTGAAATCGGGGTATGTATGTGTTAGTGTATAATTCATAACTCTAGAATGCCTGTAATAATTTCAACCAAACTTGGTACACAGATGACAGACTATTTAACATGGGGATACGACCACCCTAGAGACGAGGTGGGGAGGAGGTGACTTGTAAAATGGTAGGACAGTCGAGTTTGCTCTCATACGACAAATAAATAATACTAAACTCCTAATATTAAAAATCATAAAATAAAACAAACGTAAAAGAACTTTTTTAAAACAAGCTTTTATATAAAAAATACTGTACTAAAATATAATTAACGATTCCATTTTACATGATTCAGTAAATTTAAAAATTAAAGACGTTAATCAAAAAGAGAAAATCACAAAATTTTAAAAGCTTGAGTCTTATTTCGAGCAATATTTAAGCAGTCCTCGTAATTATGGTGCTTGGCGCCTCGAGCTTTCAAAATTTTCTCATTTTCTCTTTTTGATCAACTTAACTGACGAACTTTTTAAATTTTATATTGACAGAACATTATTTACTTCTTGTTAGTACAGTGCATTTTTTAACAAAGCTTGTTTAAAAAAAGTTTTTTCACGTTAAATTTATTAAATGTTTGGTTAGTTTAAACACTACTTTTCCCACACAGTATTTTATTTAGAAACCATGGTTTACATCACATTCTTTAGATATGACATTCTTGATTATATACTTGTGGTTAAGGAGTGGGGTAGCGGACAACATTCGTGCAATCAAGGCAGGAGATCCCGGGTTTGATTCTCAGTTCGTCGCCGTAGTCATATTTCTAGAATGCTGGAAAGGAAATTCAAGGAAACTTTCGCGATCATTTCGATGCGAATTTCATATCAAATTGAAAAGTCCTAAGCTTTCCACGAAAAATATTAGGTGTTGAACAGATAGAAACTGACTTATTGTTATCTTAAACGTCATACTAGCCAAGTAACCAAGTCATACTAGCACGTGTAAATCATACTGTTTTGACTTGACAAAAATAATTTAAACTGACTTGCCACAAATGTATTCAAAAATTTTACACGGTGAAAAGTGAAATAAAGTTTAATAATGAATGAAAAAATGTGATAATCTTGTTGTATCAAATTCCTTCCCAATAAATTGGATACTATCGATAGTTATAACCTCGTGGTCTCCTCTTTTTCATACACCCGTTGTAAAAACTAGAGCTACATATACTTTAAAATGGCCAAAAAAAACACCAAGACCGAAATAAATTATAATCCTAGTTGGGAGTGGAACAATATTAGATCCCATTCTCAACCATTGAAGTTTGCCGGAGGTTCATGAGGATACAACAGGTAGGAGTGGTCAAAGGGGTCGGAAGCGAAGATGACAAAAACCTGAATATATTTTGCCCCTTTTCACTGATTTAAAAGTGAAATATGGAATAAAACAACAATGAATTTCAGATACTTTAATTCATAACGTTTACAAACAAAACCGAAATGGAACCCTTATTAGTTTGTGAGAATTTCGAAAATCGTAAGCTTCGGAAAATCATATTTCACCCCAATTAAAGTATTTCAAATAAAAATTTCAAAAAATACTTCTTAGTGATCCCCACTAAACGAAAGCAATATTACTTTCAAATAAATTAATTTGTTCTACCACTTTAACATTTCGTATTTATGTCGTAATTTTAATATATGATGAAGCAAAAAAAACTGTTTATGAAACTTTTTGTGATTGAGATTAAAACATTACAAATCTAGGGCATATTTACTTAATACATTACATTCAAAATTTCAAGTTCCCATCATATCTGTTTTTTTCTGTGTATTTACATATCGGTTAGGCAGGAAAAGACCGTTTGTAAGAATATGACAACATACGCATGGGCAAATGTCGGGTCACAATGAAGTTAACTTTTAAGTCCATATATTTCCCATTAACTGTTCTACTGAAAACTCACCCTAGTTTTTTTTCAGTGACAGCGAGCGATTTATCTCCCAGGTTTACGAGCAACAAACTCTTCTACGACAATATAGAAGTACTTTTCTTAAATACCCCCATAACAACACGGGTTTATTCTGGAGTCGTGTCAACAGCGGTACTTGTGAGCAAGTGAGTCGGGTTGGTGATCTCATTTTGCTTCAACCCGAAAATATGTTTCTTGAATAGTACAGTCTAATGTAATTACTAACTATGAACTAAATATTTTACAGCGTATTGTACAAAATATCTTTGGAAGATAAAGATTGTTTCTTGCTCTTTTGATTTTACAATAGTTCAAAGTTCATTACCAATAATAGCTGTTGACGCTATGAGTGAAATTTGAAATTAGTGGTGAGACAATCTTTTTTTAAACGTGAAACCAATTTTGCAGTGTTGCAACAGCTATTAGAAGGTTTGTTTTCTTCTCCTTGCCTTTGGGAAAAGGACGCAGTTCGCTTATTTGCAACATCTTACATTTTTCTCACAGTGGCAATGCAACACACATAGTTTGAACTATTCAAGTTTCATTTTCAATGTAGTTGTTATTTATATGAAGTGAATATATATTTCGATAACTTCCACTGAAGATCTTCCATTTAAATCGTAAACGAATATTACACAATTTAGAATATATAGGAAATAATTTACTGAGTTTTCGCTATTTTATTTAAATATACGTCACAATAACACAGTCCAATAACAAATTTTCCCTTTGTACGAAACGTTTTAATTTATAACAGTAAAATATTGAATACTTGGGTCATGTTCTTGTTTTAAGAATTATAGCGATTCCTGATATCCACGATCCAATGCATCTTTGGTTCATTGTTGTATTATAATAATAAAACAATAATAAACTTTTATTTCGCGGTAAGCCATCAGACCTGCTCTTCCGCCTTACAACCTTTAAAAAAATACATGATAATAAAACATAAATAACAATACATACATTAATATATTCATAATTATAAATTATACCAAGAAGAGGGAGGACTAGAAAATTACGCTACTGTGGGGATCGATCTAGGGATCATCCCGGTATTAACCTTAAGCAATTGAGGTATATCCAGAAAAAAACTCAATTAGGATGACAGATGAAGGCCGAAGAAATATTAGATAATATACTACAATGTGTGATACATAATAATTAAATCAAATGCAAAATTCATCGTTCACAATATAATATTACAACTTATCGCGAAGAATATTACATTACATTTTAAATTACAAAATAAAAACTTGCAAATTTATGACTTTAAATCTTCATAACATGTTTATCATAAATTATCAAAAATTATTTTCATAATAACTTTAAAGATATCTAAATTTATTATTGTACAGTAGTAATTGTAACATATAACTTTTTTATTTATATTGAATTGCAGTTTAATATTAGGAATAACCAAATAAATTATATTGTTTAATACATATTTAATAGTTTTTAAATCATATTATGGTTAAATAAAAAGATAAAATTATTATTAAGGGCACATTGAAAATAATGTATACTACATTAAAATCAATACTTTCTAGATTAAAAAAATAATAAAAAATAAAATGACAATACTTTAGACCTATTTTGTCACGAGTGTTTTATTGAATTTCTATCTTAATCTTTGCCTGGACAAGCCATCTACTTTTAGAGAGAGAGATTCTGAGAGACAAATGGTAAGAATCTGTTTCTTAAAAAAGAGTATTGAAGAACTATTCCTGATAGTAATAGGGAGAAAATTCCACATCCTAGCTGCTCCTACGGTAAAAGAGTTATTGTAAAAGCCTTGCTTGTGTTTGGGTGCAGAAAGAAGTTTTGACTCCCGAAGGCGTAAAGAGTTTAAAAAATTAAAACGCACAAATAAGTATGAAGAACTGTTCGTACATAGTAGTTCGTAAAGCAATACAAGACTGTGTAATACTGTGTAATACGCCTACTGTGTAATGGTAAAATCTTATTTGAGTGATAGAACCCCAAAATGTGGTCAAATTTACTTAAGTTGTAAATGTATCGAATACAAGAATTCTGAATGAGCTGAAGTTTGCTTGCGAGACTAATACTCATATCTGTGAAAAGAACGTAACAGTAGTCAAAAGAAGGGTATATGAGTGAGGATATAATCATTTTTTGGTTGAAGTTGGAAGAAGTTTATGAATAAGTTTAAGGACATTAAGAGAATTTATTTTCTAACTTACGTTAGCTACGTGGTTATTCCATTGAAGTGAAGATGTGAAAGTGACACCAAGATTCCTCACGTGAGAACACCAAGGGACATGTTCATTTCGGATTTATTGAAGTGAGATTGCAGTTGTTAATATATTTTGGGAATGAACGGATCCAATGATTATACTTTGTGACTTTAATGGATTTAAACTTAGTCCATTACACTCTGACCAATCTACTAGAAAATTAAGGATATTGTTAGTCTTATTTACGAGGTTATCAGTTTCCCTCATATTACCTGAAACATAAATCTGTAGATCATCCGCGTACATGTAATGCGAGCAGGAAGAAAGCACGTTAGAAATATCATTTGCGTAAATTATAAGCAATAGTGGACCAAGTATAGAACCTTGGGGAGTATTATAAAGTTGTTCCCATCTCTTAGAATAATCTTTGTATTTAATGTATAACCTTTTAAATTTTTATACGAGAACAATAGACTTGAGGAAATAATTTAGGAGAAGAATCCGTAATGAGTGGTGGTGTAAAATGTAGGAATAATACCGGAATCAGAGATGGAATAGATGAAAGAAGTGACGTGGAGCTACGAAGAGAATGTTGATAGATTGAGAATAATAGCTTTTCAGGACGATGATCCTGCGAACAGAGAATAGTGGTAGAGCAATAAAAAAAGGAAGTGACCTATTATGTGAATTGAGAGAGCTATTTATTGCTTGCCTGAAGAAAATATGTTGTTTTATGAAACGTACTTGAGGAGAAGGGATGGTTTCCGATGCTTGTTAAAGCACTCCGAGTGAAGAAGAGACGCGGATGACATGAGGGAACAATTGCAGAGCTCTAGACCAGAACAAAGAAATACGATTCTCAAGTTAAGTGCTACTTCATTTAAAGTTCTTGAGTTATAGAAGAAACAAAATCTTCATAAAAATATAAGCTGTACATGATTAATTTATACTATAACACGTGAAGGATTCTTAAAACAATTTTTTCTCTCTAAATTAAATAAATAATTAAAGACTTACCACCTTTTATGGACCTTTAATATACTTATGACCTTTATATATCTCAAACTCAGATACAATTTTATTCACACGGGATTTTGAATTTACGGACAGTTACTGAAAAACTATACAATGCAATACTGTAACACGTTTGTGTAGTTTCTGCTTTTTTGTAAACATATTTTGTGTTATATGAACGTGATATAAACATAAATATAATGTTCAATTGTCATGTTGTGCTCACTGGTGTCTGAGGTGTTTGCTTTCTTGCTCTTCTCCAAGTTATCCCGGGTTTAATTCCAGGTGGGGCCAGAAAAATTTGTAGCTTTTTACATGAATGTCCCAGTTCATACAGCAGTGACTATTGAAAAGCAAACCCTCTTTCCTCTATCCACTAGCTAGTATCAATAACTCAAACTAATACTAACCACTTCTACTAAACCCTCCACGTGAGCCAAATTGTTGGTAACCAGCTAACCGGCCCATCTACTAACAATAGCCTTCCACCCTACTCCTATCGCTCCATGTAGATACGATTTAATAGCAGGGTACATTTCCTGTTTACAAATATCACAATGGAAAATGGAAAATTGTCCTGTAGTTATGTTTCTTGTTATAATTTGTTATTGTTTGGTCTCCTGACGACAGTTTAAATCCGAGTCGAAACGTTGTGACGTCAACCTTCTTTACGCGTTTGCTGCTTGATCCACCATTGCTAGAGCCACGGTACAATTAAATTTATCCTTATATTTTCAGTCATTTTGTTGACAAATCTATCTATATTCTTGAATACTACTAAATGGGACTGGAAAAGCGATACAAGGGTTCTTGAAGGTAAGAAGAATGTTTGAGCTGGCAAACGGTAACGCCACACGTATTTTCCAAATGAAAAAAAAAGAAGTTGGAGATTCTGGTGTAACATAAAATATTGTTGAAAAAATAAATAAATAAACTTTATTGCCAAAAAATCAGTTGCAAAGTTTGTATGACCGCGTGGGGGATAATTATCTAAATTACTGTTTGGAAACAAGCAAAGGACCATCCCATCAATTCCGATCAAGAGCCCAAGGGCAGTGGCGGATTTCATACTTATTTTATCTTGAGGTATAAATGAATAACAAAACAGAAGAGAATCGTCAAACGTGAACGGGTAATTAATAAACTAAGCTCAGAATTTTATTTTTAACAGCTTTTAGAATTATAATTTTACTGAATGTACTTCTTAAAGAATTTACTTTATACATCTTTTAGTATGTGGCAATACTTTGTAAAACAAAAGGTATATAATTTTAAAATGAATTAGTTACTGTTGAGGGGATGGAATCATAATACCCTATAATAATGAAAGTATGGGGTTTCCGGAGTCAACTCAGATTTCGCGTTAAGTCGTTTGAAGTAGTTCCAAGTAGCGCCACATTCATAAAATCTCCCCCGTCGCCGCCTCTACCTACAATTCCGAAGACAGTGACGGGAGAGGAACACGATGGAATAACACAACGGCAGAGTGAAACGACCTGCAGTCAGACGTTCACGGAGTCGGAAGCGGGGTGCCCCACGCCCCCTCTGCCAGCCGAGATTCACTGCCACACACAATTGAGATCTCTACTTCATTTGTTCAATATTTTATTATGTTTTATTACCTATTAACATTTTGTGAAGAATATTGGAACTAGAAAACATTTTCAGGAAAAGCAATGACGATAAAATTCTAAGTGAATTACAATTTTATTTTTATAACAAATTACAGTGTATAATACGATTATTATTCAAATATTTAGAAGTGGCAAATAATCTAATTTACATTTCGCATTACTATTTGGTTTATGCGAACGAGCCTTTCAGTGGCATAACTTTCACCAGCCTTCCGACCCTTCCAGGATGTGCCTGAGCTGCCGTGCCCGACTGTCTTGGTCTAAGAAAGATTTTCAGGACAGAAGTCAAATATTTACTTCGGATGAGGTCAAGAATTTATTTATCAACTGAAATTTATTAATGTTAACTTAAGTGTTAAAGTAATTTGACTTTAAAACATTTTTAATTTATATAATTCATATTTTTATGAGTAATTTATAAATACAATGTAAATTCCTTGCACTCGGCACTCGACAATGTATTCTTTTTACTGACTAATTTACTGACATATAGTAGCAGATATATAGTTTATTTGTTCAGGTTGTGGCTAGGTTGAGACAGAAGGATCCACATCAAGATGACCGGTTTTAGATATCACGACGCGACGACACTCGTACAGTCAAGAAATATAGTTTTCAAAGTGACGGAATTATATAACATTTTATAGTGTATATTTAAATTTCTTTTGAGATCTTTTTCCTGTTCAGTTTTTTTTCAGTGACTTGTTTTCTTGAGGAGAGGCAATTTTTGCTTTATAATTACCATACTACTATGCGGGTGGGAATAGATTTTAAAAACACTCACCCATAAACGGGAACTTTCAGAAAGTCATGAATTAGCAAATGGTTTCCGAGAAAGTTTTAAAGAAAAGGAAGTATCGGAGGCCCACCTAAGCCTTGAAAGTTTTACTCGTTTCCATTTTGGGAACTTTTGAGAAAAAAATTACTTGACATGCTAGACTACCTTTATAGATATATCTAATAAGGGGAGGTCGAGACATGTGAAATTCACTTCGAGATGGGACTTCGGAAGATTGTAATACATTCTGAGGGCCATCGCTTGTCAAACTAAGAAAGCACAAAAGCCAGCTATTTCCGGTCAAAAAGCTCGCAAAGTTTATTTCCATGCACATACTAACATTAACCGATTTGTTCAATATCGCATTAGCTTAATTGGTAGCGTGCTTGGCCACCACGCAGTTAGGTAGGCCACGGTTTCGGTTCTTCGTAAAGGTAGGCTTTTTTAATAAAATTAATAATTTTACTTAATTAAGGTGAAAACTTTGAGAGCTTTTTTTCTAGAAATTAGTAGGCTATTGCACTTTCTTACTTTGGCAGTCGACGATCCTTAGGGGGTACAACAATCGTACGAAGTCCCCACTGAAGTGAATTTTTCTGAGTCGTGATCTCCATTGTTAGTAGTGGACAAAAATTGTACCACACCTATTCCAATCATCATTCTGCAAGGAAAATATTTAATGATTCAAAAATATTTAATTTCATATTTAATGATTCAAAAATGAAGTAAACGTTAGTAAACGCTTAATAGTTCTCATTCAAATGTGTGTTGGTAAAAAAAGAAATTAGGAAGAAACAACAAATTGCAAGTGTGTATGTCAATCAGGCTCGAACTAAACGTTCTTTAATGTTATCTCGATGAGTAAGTTACATTTCTTAAATATCGCTAATATGACTAACTTGGACCAGCAAAGTCGCTAATAATTTTTTTTAAAGGCCTTTTTAACAAGTTTTTGGTAAATTCTATGGAACAACCAACACCACGCTGAAAACGTATAAAGAAGCCGCATGGTAAAAGAGAATTTATATCTATTTAATTTGGATTAAAACTTACCGAGTTATCACAGTAAAGTGACTATACAATTCACAACCAACTGTCTAATGAGCATCCACGTCAATGAGAACTTTCTGACTTTTTAAAATTTATTTCATTTTTTGTCGTGTTTACATCGGGTGACATTCCACAGCGTTCAAACTGACGAGTGTGACACATTTTATCACTCACGTGTTCTTGCTGAATATGAACATCGTCCGGTTTCCGAATATATTAACCGTAAGAGGTGGGCCATGATACTAATTGGGCCCTAATATGTAATACAACCTACATAAACTCAATTACCAGACAATTATAAAATGTTACGTGATTTTTCCAAATGAGATAAAATAGGTATTATGGATTGGGGTATTATATACTTTTGATCAATTATTACAAAAATGAGTGATTTAGAGACATATTCCCCCATTATAGTTGCATCAACGAATCGAAAGTCGCAATTTTGAATGTCATAACTTTTACGGTCACTAATTACAAAAAATTCTCCCTCGAAAACTTTCTGTCAGGAAACATTTAATGGCATATGAGAAAATAAAAAGTCCATCGAGAAATAATGGCATTCTATAGTAGGAAGGTTAACATTCACCTTTTTCTCCTCTCGATAACAACATTATGTGTTGATGTCCTTGGAATTTAATGATTCTCGTAAAGCGCTTTCTCTCACTTACTCTGCCTTCTCATTTCCCGGAGATTAGTCTCCACTCGCTGTCCACCACCCGGTCCCTTCGCCCACGCAGTGCCAGCAGGAGCAGCATCCCCTTCCGCCCACGGTCACCATGGTGACTGCTGCGTCACCGCGTCCGTCCGCCGCACCTGTTCGCTTCAGGGCGCCGCGCCGCCGCCTCCATCGCCAACAATCGATACAGGAACAGTGGTCTTATGACGTGGTTTCCGTGGTCAACATGAAGATGATTTGTCTTCTTTAAACGGAACGTCTACCTCCTACTTCCGGTCAGCGAAATGTGTTGACAAACAGATTTCTACGTTTCCATGTTTCTCATTCCTTCGACATTTTCCTTCCTTTTATACAGATGCATACCTCACTCTCTCTCTCTCTCTCGTACCATTTAATCCAGTTTCCCCTTCTAATCTTACCAACTTCACAGCCAGGGTTGCATTTGGAATTCGTTACCATTGTCGAGCCAAACCATTTTAATATATTTGGATCCTGGCTTTTAGACTGGATGGTCTGGTTTCGTATCTCTTTTGATTTTCCCAATTCTACTCAAATACCTCATTTCTATTCGTTTGATCTGGCTTCTATGTTTGTAACTTTCTGTATCTCATTCTCAGCAATTTATAAATATTTATCTGTTTTATATTAAAGAAGTGAAGGCATAGAAGAAAAATATACTATTCTTTTTACAAAACCAAGTCTTGTCACATCCTCAGGTTAAAATAAAATTCCTTAAAAAGTAGTTTACGAATGTGTTAAGTGTTTTGCGAAATTTAATAAATTTTACGTTTTAAAAAAAAATCAGTTACAAATAAATGCGTCCAAAATTACTTTATGGCAAATATATTATTTCAATTAAAATAAATATTTCACTTTTCATTATAGCTACTTCTACATCTTTAATACAAGTTTTTTTTCATTTTGATTTGACTAATGTAGAGTACAATTTACATTCGCTGATCTCTATTTTATGTGTGTCGTAAACTGAATAGTGCTGCCAACATTTTTTTTTCTGAGATCTCCGCCTAAAGTTGTATGGTACACTTTATTTCCCTGATTTTCTAATCAGTAGGAAGTCATTGGATTTGCAAATAGAGCCATTTCATTATCTCCGTATCTGAAAGAGTTCCAGATCCAGCTTAATCCCTCTATCTAGTTAGTTCTTTTCCATGGTTTTAATTACGAATAGATTTAGAATGTTTGCGAAGCTTTTGTTAATAAACATTTGGAACAACTTTTCTCCCCCGCGATGTTTCAATCTGTGTCTACAACTGTATTTGTTAATTTACATAAAAATTAAAATCCACACACTTTATAACAGCTGACTTCAAACTTAAATTTTTCTTTGCTAGATTATGGAGTGGACAAATTATAATATTTGTCAATTTTTCCTAAATGTAAAAAACTCGCAGAGTATCTTCGTTTGCTCTCTTATTATTGTACATTTCACAAAAAACATCACTGAAGTGTAGGAAATATCTTTGGTAGTATTGACGGTTTAGTAGAATCGGTGTAAAATGTTCATTGGTATCTTCAATCCCTCTAATAATAAAATACGGATAAAGAGTTTAGTTTAGAGACAATTAGCTAATGATTTTGCAAATGTAGCATTGATAGGTACGTACGTGTAACAGAATTTGGGGTTAGTGACTCATCGGAAGTTGCATTTTATTGACGAGTTTACACTTATCAATATGCAACTCCTTCCATTAAAAGTCCTGTAGTCAAACCGACAAATTTTACCAATATTCTCGTAGATTATCTCACAATGCCGGTCACACTATTTTATTATAACAATATAACAAGATACCTTGTTACATCATAACAATATTGTATAAATCGCAGAATATTGAATAACAAAGTAACCTCATATTCATAAAACATATTTCAGACACAAAAGACTTCATCGGTACCTTGTAGCTACGGTTGTTGCACATCATTTATAATTATCTACAACTATTTGTTTATATGCAATATTCCTACTATTTCAAGCCTTGCCTGTTTAAGCTTACTTTCACATTATTGTTATCGTGAAAATTTCCAATTGAGTAATATTGACCGAAATGCCCTTTTTGGGGCTAACAGAATGGGAATAAAGGTTTTTAGAATATCTTTTAGATGTTACAGGTACAATAGATTTCTTATCTTTAATCCAAAGTTTACGTCGTATGAAGACCAAGGAGAGATTTTGAAAATTTCTCAAAAAGAGATCCAATTTTATCTTCAAATTTTGTGAATTGAAAATGTAAGAAATATTACATTCGCGTTAGTAATATTTCACTTAAACTTTCAGAATGGTCATTGTAAAATAGTTTCTTTGAACCACATCAGGTAACTTTTTCGGAGTATTTCTTTTTTACAGAGTACATTTTTCACGATTTGTCAATGTAAATGCATTAAGCACTGGGAGAATACAATTTTCGGAAGCCTAAACCACAGATGTGACTACGGTAAAATGGATACGGGTACTGAAAATCACACCTTCTATGAAGAATCAACTACGTGACGTACATATTTCTCAATATTAATTTACTCATACGTTTTAATGTACACTTCTATATTTAAATTAACTTAATACTGAAATGTTAAATCCCTATTTGAATACGTGTACTGAATTTACACTAATTTTCCTTTATGTAAAAGAGTAGGATTTCATCATAAATTCGCTTGTACCCCTTCGCGAGTTAAGCTTTAATTAAACATAGAGTTCATTTTAGACCGCTTCACACAATTCACTGTTTAACAAACATGAGTCCAAGGGTTAGATTTGTCTATAATAACAAGCCAGAAATATTTTTCTTGTGTATACACTAGCATAATTATGAACGTAAAGTACAGAAGAACGTTGAGGAATGAGGGAGGGAAGGAAGGAAGGGAAGAAAGGAAGGAAGGAATAATGGTGAATGGAGAAGAATTGACCCTAAAAATAACGGTAGACAACGGTTAACGCAAATATTATTGGAGGCATGGAACATACGATGGAGGGAAAGAATAAAAGGATGGCAAACTTATAAATACATACCGGACGTAACTTGCCGAAAACGGCTAAAGAAATGGTCGAAAGTAAGTTCATGTATGGCAGAGACTATTACAGGACATGACGATTTCGGAACTTATTTACAATGAATTGGAAAGGTATATATATATATATATATATATATATATATATATATATATATGAAATTGGCACAATAAAAGCAGTGGCACATGGTACAAGACTGGAAACAGTGGTATATATGCACTTCTGATACGATAGGATGATGAAGCAAATATTCAGGAGGAAAGAAGAGACTCAGTTGCTAACTGACAATGTTCCTAACGGGGATTTATTAGGGGATGTGTTTATTTTATTTATTCATTTGTCTTGACTGTTGCCAGTCTCCTTGTCCCTCTCACATAAAACAATGAAAGGATATCTCCTTTTTTACAAACCTTATAATTGTTTTTTATCCATTTTTGTCTATCCTCCATCTATACGCCGTCCTAATTCCATCTATCTTGCCGAAAAATTCCATATAATGTGCACACTTCGTCTGCGTGTCAATTAACGTGTTTTCTGCTGTCAGGTTTAGAATATCTTCCGTCAAATATTCTCTATTGTAGCATGCCCGCCCAGGCGCATAAAGTGGGCAATCCCACAACATATGCTCAGGGGTTTCTCGTTCCAATTCACAGTCAGACATGTCATCGTTAGTCTTCCCAAAACGCTTTAAATATTCCTTGAAATCTCCGTGGGCAGTTAGAAATTGCGCAACAACCTTGGTCAACACAAACCATTTCTTATACTTCTCAGAAAATCGGACATCAGGTACCTATACAAACGCCATCCCTTTTGTGTCATTTCCCACCGTTTTGCCTTGCTTTCATTAATCTCTCTGATAATTAGCTTCGGAATGTTTTCTCGTTCTGCTGTAATTCAATATTATTTACCATTATCTTACCATCTTGTTTCATGATACATCGATACTTTGTCTTCTGAACGAAGAGATCTATTAGGAGTAAGCCTAGTAGGTCGTTCAATGCCTCAGTCGAAACTGTTTTGTAGCACCCAGAAATTGATATCAAACATTGTCGTTCAATAGATCGTAGTTTCCGTGCAAATTACATATTTATTACTATTTTTTTGTCCATACTATACTGCCATATGCCATGAATTGCCTTTGTGCTCCCACATATAACAGTTTGAACTTTTGTTGTATATGGGAGATATATCGTAAGTCATGATCTATATTCTCATCCTGCTATACAAAGCAATCTCCACGCGATTCCGTATGTACGCCAAATGTTCCAAATATGTTAGCTTCTGATCACCATCACTCCCAGGTATCGGTGTTTTGTCACAATTTGGACTTTCCTTTCATTAAGTCTAACTGCAAAATTTCGACGAAACTGTTTGGGATGTCCAAACCAAATGATTCGTGTTTACCTGTCTGACAAGGTTAGCGCTCTTTTCCGACACGCTTCTGCACAGATGTTTCTTGTGCTTTGGCTTCCAACATACGACGTGAAGTCCCCGTTACTGTCAGGACTAAACCATCAGCGTAAGCCACTGTTTGTATCCCCTTCTCATCTAGTTCCCATAATACTCAATCCATCATCACATTCCAAAACATGAATCCACTTGATGAACCTTTTGGGCATCCTATCAATGTTGTTCGCAACATCGTTTCCTCCCCGATGGTGAATATTATGGTGCGATTACTAAAATAAGCTTTGAACATATTTAGTAAGTACTGTGGCAGCTACTTAGATGTTAAACTATCAACGAATATTCGCCAACGTGCATCGTCGAATGCGTCTTCTATATCAAGGAAAATAAATGCGCAATATTTATCTACCCTTTGTGTCACATAGTGCAACTGCTGACGTAATGCGTGACTTGTGCTTCTCCCCGGTACGAAATTATACCGACTCGGATTCATGTTACCTTTTGTCCTGAGATATAGCATTATTCGTCGCATCAAAATTCTATCCAGAATCTTCCCACAAGTCGGGAGGAGTGAGATTGGACGATACGACGCCGGTTTGCTGGATGGTCTATCCTTGCCTTTCAACAATATTTTTACCAAACTGATCTTCCAACACACCGGGTAGTACATCTGCCGCAGATATTCATTATAAATCAAACATAGTGGCTGGGGAAGTACATCAAGCGTGTGCTGCATCATCTTAGCTGAGCTTAGCGTAGCTGAGTGACTTGTTTCGTTTCATCCTATGCGCCACGTTTAAGATCTCAGTTTCCGTTCTACGTACATTTTCGTAATCCCATTCCTTCTGAACATCCTGTTTAAAATCGCATCTATAAGACATTAATCTGTTTCTCGCCAACTTCTTGTATGATTTCCATCCTGCAATAAAGTTACCCAAATCTCTTTCTTTCTTGTCTTGTTCACACTCATTAAATAAATGTAAACCCCATGTCGATTAACTGAAGGATTTCTCTACGAACTTTAGCCAACTGTTCCGCCTAACTGCACATGTATCTAGTTTCTATTGGCGGCGTTTGTCCTTATATTTCTTTAGTTATAAATCTTTGTTTCCTCCCTTTCTTTTCAGTCGCTGCAACGCATGTCTGGCTTGATTCATCTCTCTCTTCATTTTCGTCAAAGTTCTAGTCCACTACCGTACAGGTTTCCGTAAGTCTCGACGTGGCCATAGGCACGTGGCATTATGTCTGGAGCAAACTAATTTGCAAGGTTCTAACATATTTGCTTCTCTCATTGACATGCACTTGCTCATGCAGTGCCAATTTCTTCCCTGTAAGCTTGTCCTAATAAATATTTCGAAAATTTATTTTATTCTCTTGCTCCACCCCCTCCAATGTACGAGATTATAGTTCTATGGCTATTGCTTTATGGCCACTTAACGACTCGTGTTGCAAGTTCAATCAAACAACCTCAGCTTTCTTCCGTTTATTGACCAGCGTTCCATCTATGATCTACTGCCCTCGCTCTCCAATAAATGTCATCACTCCAAATTCATTAATCACTATTAACTTATTTTCATAAGGAATCCATCATAAGAAATTCGTCCGCGTCGCGTTATGTAATAATCTCTACGTGTATGCATTACCATCCATGCATACCGTGATATAATACATCTTATTCTCATTGAGAATTGTAATTATTTCAGCAAGATCTTCTTTCAAATTTTTCGTATAATAACAATAATAATTCATTATTGTTTGCGATACTGATCCTTGCCGATATACGAGAACTTCACAGTGTGAGATAGTGTATTGTTCTTGTATCTTCTATTCCACGTACTACCACAGCACTTCATGGGTCTGGTGCTGCCACCACCCGATTTGCCAGGAATACTGTAAGATTTGATTAATTTAGTAATTAAACAATAGGAATCAGCCTTGTTCGGGCATTCCAGGTACGGAGAACGAGCGACGGAACGGGGGAGGAGGACCTCTTTACTCCACAAAATTTAAAAGGCCACCGTTGAGGAGTGCGGGCATGAAAAATAACGCGCAGTTCGCCGACAAAAGAGACACCCACATCTGGTAAGAGTGCAGTAACCCATGCCACAACAAACTAGGACCTGTCGCAAAAAGGTTTTATTAGTGTATAGAAATCGCAGGCAAGGTGGGTAGAAACCCCAAACGGTCGTACGAGTAGGGAGGGTTAAAGGGACGCGCCGGCGCAGAATGAGCAAGATGCGTCTTGTATAAAAAAACCGTTTCAAAACAGCGGTTGAATATCGTTCGAATATATACCCAAGGTTTGGCGGATCGTGTAACGAAATATACTCAAAATATCCAATCGGAACTGAGGCACCGGAGAGGGAATAGTTATGTTATTGGAAGTCGCCATCACGTAAAATTCAAAATTTGAGGAATTTGGAAGTGAAAGAAGAAATGTAGGGAGGGAGAAAACCGACTTAAGGAATGGAAAATGATCCTTTAGGAGACTTGAGAGATTTTTCGGGAGGAGACTTGAGAGATTTTTCGCGCAGATACTACTTCGAAGATTTTTCGTGCAGGTCACTACATCGAAGATTTATCGCGCAGCTCACTGCTTCGAGATGTTTCAAGGTACTAAAGATTTTTGTTAAAAGAGATTTGTTGATTTTTCGTGAGCACCGAACATTACTTGTAGATTTTTCGTGAGCAGAGCCACTACTCAGTTTTTTTTTCAAAGTTACCTGATTAGTTCATAATATCAGATGAGATTTTTACGGAACTTAGTCTTTAGTTTTTGGCTAGCATTTTCGGCGTCAGATTCTAAATCCGAGACGTGACGTAATTCGTACGGAAAACGCGTTCACTTGGTGGGTTCTTCCGAGAAACCGAGGTCAGCAATTGAAGCCAGACGATGATGGTTCGGGTCCGCGCTACGCCTGAGGGCGCCCGCGCCGCGTAGCTTGAGGAAGGATGTCACCACCGGTCGAGCCTTCGCTAGTGGCGTCACCAACCAGGAGTCGCTCTGAGAACGGAGCCAGGCCGGTTTCCCGTGGGGTCAACGCACCCTCCACTCACAACTGCAGTGCTTGATTGGTCATCTGGATGAGGTATTTTCACGATTGTTGGTGGCATCCAACACACATCGTCATGCGCTATTGCGAGAAGACGAGTGCGGATCTTATTGTTAAGAGGGGCCCAGAACGTTGGACTTTATGACTCGTGAAGAGGGGCCAATTATCAAGAAAGAACACCGCCTAATTATATCTTTTAAATTCATCATAAATGTAATAGTATTTTCAAGAAGCGAGAGTTATTGTCAATTCAGTGTTTATTTGTTGAAAGAGAAATTATCTTAATGTTTGTTCAAATTTGTTTAAAATTAATATTTGTTGTAGAGCAGCCGAATTCGGCGGTAATATCCGTGTGTTTCATGTTTACGTTGGCAAGAAGTTATGTGTGTTTTCTTTTGGGGGATAGCATGAGGGACTTTTTATTGTATGTGATTTATGTTCATTAAAGTTAATGAGTTAATGTGTCTTGAAGCGTTTTCCTGTATGTGGAACACCAGTATGGTTCTTTCCCTTAGATAAACAATACGAACCCAATTACGCGTGGACCTCTAAGAAAGAGCTAGTAGAGGCGCATTAATTTTCAAATTAACACAGGTTAATTAATATTATTATTAACATAATTTTCGTTTTGTCACAATACATGCTGCAGAATCCTCCGGTGATGATATACTTCTTGGTAACATCCAATGTATAAATCGTTTCGCCACATGTATTATCCGCCCAGTTCCATGGAAGGGATTTTGGCACGCTGAAGATTCTGCTACAACACTCTAATCATAATTTGTTTTTAACATTAAAACTTGCTGTGCTATTCTACGCTCCGCACAATCCCTATTTATGACACTATGATCATCATGATTCCTAAGTTTGCAATTGATACAGATCTGCGGCTCTTGTTTCCTTTTACAATCAGGATATCCATGACCACTAGTCCCACAATGGCTACAAATCTCTTCTTTTTCTTTGCATACAGCCATATCTGTGGCATTGGAAGCATCGAATGGGTTCTGTGTCCTCAAATAATCGCACACTCAACATGTCCAAATAAACCCTTCCAGTTGCTAATATTATGTGTTCCATCTACCTCTAAAACAACATTTGTAAATTTCTCGTTGCGTGTTTTCTGTATATATATATACGACCCGTGTATATTTCCGGCTTGCTTCCCCCTCTCGTTGTCCGTTAAATTATTCTCCTTTATTTCCTTCACAATTTCTCCTTTGTCTTTTCACTAGGTGCACCAAGTAGGCGCAGCCTTGGTCTACGCTTCCCTAAGTCCCTGTTGTTTAGCGATAGTCTCTGCAATGCCACATCAAAATTATTGCGTTCTTGTTTGTCAGGTAAATTTACAACTAAGTCTCCCCCCTGCGTTTCACGCGTTGTATCGATCTTGATTTGTACTTTTTGTGCCTTCAAATATTTCTTTAACTCTTCATGCACCTTCCGCTTAGTTGCGTCTCCCCCTTTTATAAACACTACTTTTTGCAATATCTTCCTAAGCGTCACGCGCTGCAACATTCCTGCATATGTCTTATTCTGTCTCCCCGAATTATGACGACAGTCTCGTACCGTCTGCTGCAATCTTCCTAACTCCTACTGGAATCATGCCGTATCCGGTGTAGCATTTGCTGCCCACTGCTGCTGCACATCACTTAGTTTTGATTCATCCTGCAAACTAATTTGCAAGGCATAAACTTTTTCCTCTAACGTATTTGCTTCTCTCATTGACATGCACTTGTATACGACTGTGCTCCTGCACCTGCTCCCGAACCTCAAATAGCTTTACCTCTACTGCTTGCCCTATATCCGTTTGTGTTTCACGTTTTTGTCGTCCAACTTCCTCGAATATTAAATCCCTTTCCACCGTCATAACCTTTCGAACAGCACCTACCAATTGCTCCTTTGATACTGCTTTCAACCCCGTTCCATGTACCATCTCCTGTAACTCTAACACAGTCTGTTGTAAAGTCGCTTCAGTTTGTAGTTCACTATTTAACACATATAACCGAACTGTCGCCCGCATTATCTCACTCATGCCATCGGTAATAATATTTTGTAAACCACTATTTAATCGTCGAAACGTTTCCCCTTTGAACACTTCTTTCATACGCTCAACATGCTTTTCAAGTAGATCCATATTCACGCCTCTCTTTTCTAACTCATCTATGTGATCTACACCCAGGTCCTTTCTCCCTTTTCGGCGGCCTCTAACCTTAGGTGTAATGTCTAACCCTTGTAATCCGTCATCTTTAAGTGTTGCAACACTGGAACCACTGCTGATTGATGGTGAGACTACAGGGATCGCCAACTAATTTTGCTTCACATCTGAATTCCTAACCTTTTCCGCCATATTTACTTCACTTCAACAGTATTGTTGATCGTATTCGTTCCCCATCTACTGATATTATAGGAAATCAGTCATGATATGGTTATTCTCCTTATTTAAGTGCACAGAAGAAGGTCCGTCTGCATCCACGTTGCACTGTGTCCTTATGAGTTTCTAAAGACAGTAGAAAATCCCTGAAATTCCGCCCGCATGGGGTGGATAGCACTCAAAATTAATATAGGCGTGGGTGTTAGGCCTCTGTATCACCCCTCAAACTACATCACAAAACAGGCGTCACTGTGGCTTTAAACCTGTACCGATTTTCGGTTTTTAACTGTTTGTACACGTGTGACACACATGGTAAGGTAATCTTTATGACCCAGTCGCTACGTTGTAACAATGCCTCCTAGAAAGGTGCCATATAATATGCCGATCAGATGCACCGTTTAGATGTTATAGATGTATTTTGGAAAACACACGTTTTCCTCCCGCATATATTTTCCCCAACAATCCTCCCTTATGAGGCAGAAGTCACTCAAATTTAAAGTAGGTATGAGTGATAGGCCCTTCTATCTTCCCTCCAACCTTGTGCTCAAATGTCTGCTTCGCTTAGGTCCTAGGGGTCCAAAACTAGTTTAAACGTATATAGTTTCACTATAGAGTTGTAGGCGGCTCTGTTTTTGCAGAGTTTAGTGCTGTATGAATCTGTAATGAAGCACACCGAACTTTCTAGATACAGTAGACTTCGCATGTATCCAAAGTACGCGTCACATCACTAACTTTAGATGCGCCCCAAAAATACATATGGCCGTACGAAATTAGAGTTCCTTTTTACTAATTTATATGCCTCTGCGTTATTTTTTAGCAGAGTTTTAACTGAAACAGCGGTGCAAGATATTTAGGAAGATTTACTTGAGAATTCAGCTTGTTAATTCCCGTCATGTTCTTATAATACTCAAATTACCAGAGATGCACGCTCGTAAACATTGTCCCACATATGGTGCCTTTTGCATTACATCTTCTATACCAGTTCTTCCATTTGTTCTAAATTCTCTGTGTAGATCATTCTGACCCTGTTGTTTATTTTGAAATCCTCACTTACCTCAAAAATCTCCGAAATAGTGTATTTTGAGACCACCAAGTAGTGTCGCTATGGACGCTGACACATTAGGGGATGTAAAGTAAATGTGATAATTAAACTTGTATTATTATTGTCGTTGACAAATTGAATACTGGCAAACTCACACAGCGTCGCGGAGGGGATTGAAATAAGCCATTCCTGGCTGACTCAATTTAGCGTACTTTGTTATTTAGATCTTCACAGAAATAGCCTTCCTATTACCCTCTAACTTTCGTGACACGTGTGCTCAGTAAACTGATATTACCCGTATAGTGTTTTCACGAATATCAACGAAATTACAATTCGCAAGAGATGGGTAAAAATTTAAAATATCTAACGGGTTCGTCTCATTTGTATCTGCTCATTTCACCAGTTCCATAAACCCATTATATATATATTTGTGCGCCAGTTAAATTTTCAAACATCCCAACAAAAATTCATCACCAACAAAATATTAAACGGTTATGTGACAAAGTTAAATTATTCCGCTCAAAATGAGACAAAATAGATCATAAAATCACGCTATTGACAATCTTATCTCGTACCTGTGGTTGAATTCTCTCTCTCTCTCTCTGTAGAATTCTCTTATATCCTCAATGCTTGTATTTTGATCGTCTGGGAAGTGTAACCATGGTGACTGTGTTCCGCAAGACAAGGAAAGAGTTAAGAATCCTATTGCTGTAATTTCATTTGCGGGTACGTCATCGATGTTTCCATCGGGTGTAGAGCCAAACGAACCTATATGAGTTGCTCACTTAAGAAGCGCAAGTTGTGTTTGGTTTTGCGGATACAAATAATTATACTTGAAAATTCATGCATGAATGGTGTGAGTCACGAAAACTGGTGTTTTTCGGAATGCCCGACTTTTTTCATTCTTCGTACAAAATGGCAAAGTAGTAATGTTATTTTTTAACATATATTGCTAATGAAGAAAGAATGTTTCAATATACAACATGTACGACTTGTCAGATCTGTCTAAAAAAATTCTGAATGATACATGAAGACATTAAATTGGTTTTTGGAGAATGATTACCGCAGGGATCATTGTAAAACTAGGTATTATCTTAGTCTAACTGATCAAAAAGGGGTCTGAAAGTTTTGATCGTGGACACGAAATACTGCGTGAATAAACTCAACGAAGCACTTTAAATAGGTGTATTTGCTTTTAATTCAACTCATTTTCGATAGAAGCAATCAAATCATACCGTAATTTACCATACAAACCCTAGAGAGAGAAAACAAAAAATTAGACCTGAAAAACCTGTTCACAGCGGGTAAAATTACTAGTCTCAAAATTTACAATTCAAGAAAAAAGAGATAATTAATAAATATCATTAATATTTCTTTGTGCACCTAACAATACAAGTCTTATAAATCAATAAGATGTTCTTTTCAAAAAATATCAATTTTCATACCAAATAATATGTTATAAGAATATATAACATTATATAATTTTAATTTTTTTAATATTTATTAAATATTTTTTTTAAATTTTATAATACACGCTTCAACAAAGACTGGTTTTACGTTTAGTGAAAGAAATGAAGAGACTGGAAGATTAACTGAAAATGTCATTGGACTACGTAAGCAAACAGTAAGATATATCATATAATAACAAATTTTATATTAACATATTCATTCACAAGTCAATTTTTTCATGTTATTTCTGTCTTACGGGTGAGTATTAGTTTATTATGCCATTAAAACATAGACGTATTTATGAGACAGAACATTATAAATTTACTCCACCTTTCCGGCAAGAACCAGTTGGATATCTTTGGACACGAAACACTTGTTNCAGAGATGGTAAATCAAAAGTGTCATTATGAAATTGGTTTTTTGTTGTTATTCATTACGAAGAAAACTCACAAGAGAAACGAACTTAATACGAAGTAATCGTAATAACAATATATGTCCTATTTCTCGATAAAACAATAGATTTCTTTTCACCTTTCTATAAGTTATTCGTTCACAACATTATGTTCACATGTTATCGTTTTTTATGAACAAAGTGTATGTACATTCAATTTAATCTTTTAAATTAAAAAATAATTTTACACAGAAATTAATTTATAAGAAAGAAATTACAAGATATTTCACCCGTACAATCACAGGAAAAGCCTCTCTTTTCTGTAAGACGTTCTTCACAAGGGTTTTCATATCTGTAGAGAAGACAGAGATAGTAACTACTGTGTCTCCCAGCGGGCTGCGATCCAACCCGTCAGCCGAACGTCTGACAGGGCCACACCCCTCTGCCGTATTGCATCACGAACTCCCAGAATAAGGTTACGTCTTCATACGTCACAAGATCAATACTATTCAGTTTGAATTGTATTTGGAGCAATTTGTGATATTTGCAGTGAGTTCCTTTAGTAAGTGTTTTCACACTTCAAGGCAAATAGTTGGCGACGATAATTATAAGTAAAAACTGACCAATAACGAAAAGGCTATTTAGCAGAATAATGTATGCCAAAAACAAATTGCAGAAAAAATTGTTAAGGAGGAATACCGAAGGATAAACAGGACTTGGAAAGCAATAAAGTGTGTTTTAATTTACATTTGCCCATAAAAAAGATGATAACTCATCCTCTATTACAAAGAGCGTACATTAGTCGAATAATTAATACTGTTTCATTTATTTTCTGTGCTAAAAGAAAATGAAGAAAGTTTCAAATATTTTAAAATGTATTTTTAAATCACTCTCGGAATTTTAGAAAGAAGTTGTGAAAAACACACGCAGGGACCTTTGCTCATGCGGTGAAAATATTTGCTTAGTATGTTACATTACTATTGATTTATAATGGAATATGATATATTTTTGCGAGTTACCCTCATCTATAATGGAAATTCTGAAAGAAGGATTATTGACATGAAAGAATGCGAATAGCATGAAGAAGTCTCCTTCGGGTACAGTTAGTCTCATTCGCAAAAGGACACCAACCATCGTTCCAATACTTCATTATATTTCATGGATGGGACAGTGATAGCAATGTTTTACTACCCACCTCCACTTAAGAATGAGAACTCGATGCAATAACTGCTGTAACTTCCTTCAACTACTTCACACAAACCTCACTGACGGGTCGTAATCCTGTTTCGTAAAACTCCTTACTTCTCCTTTCCTTCAGTAACACAATCACTAACATCACTTTCTCACTAACAGCAAAAGAACCAGTTTTTCACCAGTTCTTCACAACCAATCTTCCATAAAACGTGTCGGAAATCTCATTAAATTCATAGCACAATTGTTATTTATTATTTCTCTTCGTTATCTTGAACTGAAATTTCCCTTCAAATGTTGTATGGTTTGTAAAATTATTAAAAATTTCCATTTTAAAATTATAAACAAGGGTCCATACAAAATATAAGAGCGAGATTTTGCTGTTACAAATATTCCTGGATTCGGAAGCACCTTTCCCAGAAAGGGTGCAATTAAATGAAGTAATGTTGATACATAGTTACCTTTTACTTGTTGTATGATGTTATTGCTGTTATTTACGGAATTGTGAAGAAAAGTTATGATAATATAACGTTGCCTATAGATTCTTACGTACGTAAAATATTACCTCTGTGTTAACTATCTACTTCGTTTGGTTTTGAGTTTGATAATTTCTTATTTTGTACACTATTTTAACATAGCATTTCTCACCAGGATTATCTAACGCAGGATTTTTGACAAGATAATTTTTGAAAATAAAAATTCTTGAAAATGGAGAAGAAAAAAATTCCGGGACGGAACGGGCATATTGCTCACAAGAATATTCCAATAATTCCAACTCAATATAATTTCATTTTTAATTTTCCACTGTGACAAGTGGATAATAATTTATGTCACTCATGGAGTGAGTATCAGTCAGAATATCAGTACTATATGGTAATGTAAGATAATCTTCCTCCTGTCAAGCACAACTAGCTGTTTTACTGTTGGCCTTGAAAATTGTCGTAAGGCGTCTGGTAGGGTCTAACTTGAACCTAAATGATTTTATTTAGGACAAAATTTCACATACTCCCCTGTAGTACAACCATCTGTAGTAACCTGACAATCGATCAACTTCACAAATGACAACACTAACTTATCCTCAGTTAGGGGCTTTACCATTGTGGACTGAACACTTACGAAAGTTTTTTCTTAATTCTTTCTATTTCAAACAATCGACAAGGATTTGATATGATAGATTGTTTCTCTCATCCTATTTGAGTTTGAGAAACAGAATAGTGGTCCACTACGAGAATAAGGATGAATTGGGAACTCTAATACCTCAGGTTGCATTGGCTTCAGATAGAAATATCACTGATGGCAAGTAAAAAGTTATGAGAAGGAAACTCTCAATGTACTTGCCAAATTATTCTTGGTAAAAATAATATACCTTACATTTAGTGTCCATAAAAGAATATTATCCTCTTGGCTAAACAAATAAATTACAAGTATGTAAAACAACTTTTACTATTCTTCGTCTTGTTTATTCACTTTCGTAATTATGTATGTACAGAGAAGTGAAGCAATTTTTTGTGCTTTGAGGTTCCGGCGACTCTAAGCGTACCGCGAACAGTCTGTCAGTATGCAATTTTGAAGGAACATAATTCACTCATTGTTTTTTACAGAATACATCTATCACACACGCAAATTCAACAAAAATTTCCAAACTACTATATTTTGTATTGAACACATTGTTAAGGCAAAATATAATTTTGATAAAGGGTTCGAAATAGTCTCTTAAGAACAAAATCGTTGAGTCACGTAATTTTGAAGTTCAAATTTATATGATTCGTTTCAAGTGTGACCCTAATAATGACAACGTTCATGTTTAATCCAAATATTTTAAAATTTTCAGCTTTAGAACATATTATTTAGTCTAAAGAATTAGCTCTTCATTCAAAGTAACGAATTGGATTATGTCATATAATTTACTCGTAATTCTTATAGTTAGCTTTTACACAAGGAAAATGTTTCACAGGAAAATTTCATAAATGGTATTTACTTCCTTCGCGGAACTACCTTCTTAAGGTCGTAGCCAACCAAATCTGTTTCAATTTTGGGAAGCTTGACGAAATGGACCCAATTAAATTGTAAGCACCGTATGCCTGCTTGAAATCCCCGAAACGTGACGAACCTGCAGCGAAGATCATTGAGCCGGCGCCAAAGCCACAGTGAAACTAGTTGTAACGCATCTAATACAATAATCCAGGTCTTATAAATAGGTCGCATTTCCCAGAAAGTCTTAAACCTCGTCCAAAGTATGGATCTTCATGTTCGAGGAGTATAGGAAATTGTGTGAAGCAGCGTCATTTTTTTCAAAGAATGTGTAAAAAACCTCACTTATCAATCACAACTGAAAATTATAACTCAATATAAATGTCAGTGAAATTTTTTCCCATTCGTCCAAACATTTCTTTTTTTATTATTTTTTTTCAAGTTTGATGCACAGCTGGAAATAAGTAATTGAGTTGCATACGACAAAGAGATTAATTAAGCACTGTGGGATTATTTAATAAACATTTCGTGTAATAGTATCCTGAGCAACCTACGTTAGTATTTTTTAAAGTACTATTACTAGCGTTTCAAGTCAGTCAAATCTCAGAAAAATATATTTTTCTTTCTTCTTATACTAATTGTTTTGTACACAAAGTTATCAATTATAAAGAAAGAAGAACAATTGAATTTGTATGGATCAGTTAATAAGTAAAATAATATTTAGTAGCTCACATGATTCGTTTAAATACACTGGAGCTTGTGGAAATATGGCGGCTAACCGCATCCTTGACATAATTAATGGGCAACATCTCCGAAAAAAATATAAATATTTTTTTGAAATTTTCAATAACATTTATATAAATTGTAACGTAAAATATATTTCCAAATAATACATGTTGACATGTAAAAATACTACGAAAAATTTCAGAAAAATACACTAAACATTAGACTTACTCGTGATTTTAATGTACAATTTTTTAAAGTATTGATTTTTTCTATGAGATGATACTTAATTGTAATAATTTTTAGAATTATTTCAGTTAAATTGGTAATGAATTTTCTTTGTTGAAATGAAAACACTATGTACATGTAACTATTTATTTAGGCCAAATTTAGACATTTTAGTGACTATTTACGCTAATACTTCTTTAAGTGCGCATACAGAGTGAGTTTATATTCAATGTTTCAATTTTATCCCCTATTTTTCAGAAAATCAATATTTAATAATGTTCCAGAAGTGTATAAATAAAAATCTGTGTTCGTTGCAAGATTAAACCAAACATTATGAACAAAAATAGAAACAAAATATTTTCAGATAATTTCAAAATATTCGTGATTAAAAAGAATATAAATAAAAGATGTTGAGGACATTTAAATTGCGTTTAATAATAAAACGTATTCCACAGCAAGAAGTACAGTCCCTATAACTTGGTCTTCTTAAAATACATAAAACATTTTTATGCAAATATATCTGTAACATATGGCCCGTATGTTCATAAAACCGTGACGCAGAAAGAATTACATTCTCTTGCCTAGAATTCCATTGGCTAGCATATCATTATCATCTAACAATATGCTAGCATTTGCGCTTGTTATTAATGTTTACAATTGTTCTGAGCCAATGGGTTACCTGTGAGGACCCGTATTAGTTGACGCCTTTTCTAGTAATGGCTGTATTTTCCTCGGTTGTCAAGGAGATACAATTAAAACATTAAAATCATCGTCCTTTAAAACATACGTCCTTCAAAAATTAAAATGATTACCAAAGACTAAAATACTTTGAACCATCTTCTCATACGATACACAATATTTATTGTACATTCTGCCACACAACGTTTCGGCTCAACGTTCAGCCTTCATCAGCTGAAAGAAATCGAAACTATAACTAATTACGTAGAAACGTAACAATTGAACATTATATAATAATAATATTAATAATAATAATAATTTATTAGTCTGCTAGTGACCAATGCTCGGTGGCAGGTAGAAAAGAAAACATACATAATAAAATAATACGTAGTTAAAAAAACAAATCATCAATATCTATAAAATACACACACAAACGGAATAAAATACTTACAAAATTATTACACATCGTTACAACGAGAAAGAAATTAGATTTAAGAAATTAATTATCTACATGAGGCACATATGTGCGTATATTCACATACATGCACAAACACATTTTCGCTTACAAACAGTTACAGAAACACACTCATACGTACAAACATGCTCAATATACACATATGTCATTACTCCTCCTATATCCTTAGCGTAAAAGTAATTGCTATAACATAAATAAAAGAAATTAAGAACTATAAAAAATAAAACCAAAACAGTTGCTGAGAGCAATCATGTACACTTCACTACACATCACTACACTATAACTAAATGAATTTGATCTTAAAAAACACATCGTACGATACAATGAAGCAAAGAACGTTACTCACACCACCGGATATACACTTTCGTATTAGTATTACTATCTATAATGTAAGATACACATATTTCCATTGAAAGAAATCACATTAAATACACATGCAAGAAAGTTACAGCATGCAACGCAAGTTGATTGAGAGACGGAGAGAGAGGGGTAATGCCCTCTTAAAGTTTTCAGTATTAGTACCAAAATTCGTACACCACTCAAAACTTGATACAACTTCTAGTGCACTCACTTTTTGCAATATTCGAAATAAAAAAGATAGTTGTTTATTTTGATGATTCATCTGGCTTTCTGAGTCATCAATTAATACCGAAGGCAAAATACTTAACGTCGTGATAATTCTGGTGTTATTATTTTTACTTGATATTCTTCATGTCAAAGCATTACTTCAAAAATTACCTTGACTTAACACGTTTAGATTAATTTAATGACGAGTAGTTAACCTGTTAATGAATTACGTAATATCAACATTTATCATTTAATATCGAATTTTAATAATGCGAAACTGTAAGAGAAGATAACAATTATTTTCTACGATTTTTCAATGATGGGTGGATTTTAAATGTTGTGAAAAATAGCTATTTCGCGGGAGAAGGAATGAAATCGCATTTACTTTTATAAAAACCAGCAAGACAGTTGTTGTTGCTGATACGGAAACAGACGCAGTCACTATAATATAATCGTCTTACTGAGATACGTCATGTCTTAGCAGTGACATCTACCGTCGTGTTGTGCAGTTTACTGTGGCTTCCTCAGAGAGAAGTTAGTGTTAAAAAACCTACGTAATTGTTGCAAACTTCTCGCATATCTCTGAAGAATGAAAAATGTCTTCCAAAATATGTTCTCTTAGTTTTTATCAGAAGATTAGGAAACTGTGGTAAGAGTTGATGCAAAGTCTGCATTGAACAAAGGTTTCGACATATGCCAGGCACACACTCCCTGAACAGTAAAAAAGTTACGTTATTCATGGAGTATTCGTACTATACAGAGTTGTGTGAACTAGTGGACACTCGGGGAAGTACTATTCAATGATAGAATGATGCCCACAATCTCGCACGATAACTTTCTTTCCCATTCCAAGAACAAAAGTCGTCGAATTTCCACCTTGATACCTGAATCTTGTGAGATGACATTTGAGAGCAGGATTTTGAGACATTCGAGCTTTCCCTGATTGTAAAAGACTTATTCGTGTCACAGCAAATGTCTGTGTGCGGAAATAGTTATTCTTTAGCCAAAGCCTCGTTGAGAATTGAAGTTACACGGATGGGTGGACTTTCATCATCCCTGGCTTGAAAAATGTACGATTGGAGATATATTCATTTCCAGAAAGTTAACATTTTCACCAATAACTGCTGTACTTTCGTGGTGTAATGCTGGGGAATTCGGAGCTTTTACCACCAGAGAGCCCACATTATTAAATGCCAGTTCTCTGGCGATGTCGATCTCTTCACATTTAGATGTCAAGTTTGAAATTAGAAGACTTTTTCTCAAATATTTTTGAGTTGAAATTCGAATTCTGCACAACAAGAAAAAACAAAGAACAAGTGAGAAACCGAATTACGTAAATATTTCTGTCTGCGTTGTGTAAATGCTAAAATGGATCAAATTGTGTGTTTTTTCATTTTTCACGATGTTCCATCACTTCTGAGGTAAAGAAAATATGAAATGCGGCTTCAGCACTCCAAAGAATGGAAGGAGCAGGTGATGAACGTAATTATATATTTCTATCTGCAAAAAACGTCGACATGGGCTATATTTATGCAATATTTTTTATATCTTCACCACAATGTATCACTCCTATGGGTCAGCAAAGTTGAAATTTAGATTTAGCACTACCATAAATGTAAGATCCACTGAGAAACCCAATTATGTGTTTTGTGTGCGTTCTACGAGCAGAAAAAGGAAACTAAAAATAGATTAGTTTTTCATATTTTTCATGTTTCCCCTATTGCGTCACCTCTTTGTGTCATCGAAGTTGAAATTTGGATTCAGCATCCCAAAATACATAAAGAACAGTCGAGCCAGCAATGTTTTCCTGATCAAACCACGTGATGAAGTGACTAAGCCAACATTTATCCTTCCCAATTCACTCACCTAAATGAATGTTAGGGCCTTCTATCCTTAACCAGAGCATTTGTATAATTTAAATAAATAAATAATTTACAGTGGTTCATGTATTGAAGATTTTTTATTCTGGATTTCACATCGAGATTCCATCGTTTCGCCTCTCTCATATTCCTAACAAAATTCATGATTTTTTTCTGCATCATTTTATCTTAATTTGATAGTAATTCATATTTTATGAGACAGCACATTTCAAGTAGAAAGAATATCTTATTTTTAATATCTAATGGCATCCATCATTCCCACACATCCAAAAAAGAATCCTTCTTCGGTTTGAAAGGTATTTTGGTGAAAAGTACACGTACGCAACCAGTCACACACTACTGTGTTACGAATCAAGTGGTTGCATTACATCCCATACGAACACGATTACTAATATAAAGATACAATTTCACGAGATGCCTTATTTTGTTAAATGTTTATAATACGCAGAAGTTTCTACATTTGTTAATACCCAGCTTAAGGAGGAAATTTATAATAATGCTCGATGATTACCCGGCGTTTCCCCGGAGTTTTAAAAATTAGTCTTCTTTTACTCAGGAAAAATTAATATCTGTCTCTAGTATAAAATCAAAATACTTTTACTTACTGGTTTTTAAAAACATGTACAACTTCCTAATTTTTCAAATTCATAATAATACATATTTAATACAAAACTTGAATATATGCATTACACCACCTCGCAGGAACCGCGTTGGTCGAATTTTCGCTTCCGAGGCATGACGCTGCTGCACCACATTAAAATTCTTGTAAAATCTAAACTATCCGTCAAAAGTTTGCGATTTAAAGACCGATTTTATCTTTTTACAAAGCACAAAACAAATAACTCATTAAATTGAATGATTGATTTTTCCTTCTTAAATTACTCTCTTAAATTGAAGTATTTTAACACTTCTATTTTTCATAAAGTTTTTCGATAATTTAGGTTTATTTTTGTAGGTAGACATTAGCTGTCACGAACGTTTTTATGGAACACTTTGAGGCAAACAATATTGCCATACATAGTTGTCCCCTATCTATAACCGTTTAGGCAGCATAAGAGAATGTAACTCTCTTTTTCTGACCGACTTTATCCACAGTTATTGTCCAAAACTATTTCTATATTTCTTACTGCATTCCTTTTAAATGTTCATCCTGGACACCTAAGCTATCTCGTAGCCAAATTTCGGCAAGATTGGCCAAGTCATGATCAAGTAGCAAACAGATCGACACTTTTCCGCGTTACTCATTTATATAATAGTATGGATTTTGTATACTATTTGGCAATCAATTTACTAGTTTTGAGAAAAATCTTATCGTATATATTCACTTATCGAAGTTTAATTAATTTTTCACTTAGGGCTAATATGGATGGATTCACGTGATTTTGTACGTCACATCTATGTCTATTTATTTACTTCCTCGACACGGCAGTGATGAGCAACGTGAAATCTGTGCAAAAGTCAAAAATTCTCTTGTTTTTGTAAAATAAGTCTCTCCAGTTAAATTTTGTATTGGCGAATCACAGATTCAACTTCAACACCTAAAAAAACATGAAAGTAGGAAAAACATCTCTTTATCAGAATTTACCACCTTTACATCTTTCCTAGACATTGGTGGTATCAAAACGGTTCTTCCGTATTTAAAACTCGTGGTTTCATGGATAGAAAATTGTCATGTTAAAAGTTAAATGTTAAAATAAACTCATATCTTCTCAAAACACTTACGTAATATTTCAAAATTATCACTCATTATAAAAACAACGTTATGTTCCGTACGTATTGCTGAGTGGGAAAGTAGGAATTCGATTCTTCGCTCGGACAAACTGGTTGAGTTTAAGTTGGGCTTTCCCTCACCAACTCCAAAACAATTTCGGCTGGGTACCTTACATTCCACAACAACCTAACTTCTCTCCTTCACAATTCCTTCGCCCAAAAATCATGTGGTAACGTGGAAAAACAACCTCACCACATCAAAAAAATAAAAATGAAAGATATAAGATTATTTATTCAGTCGAAATATTAACTTATGAATATTCACTGTTGCTTCATACTATTAATGTGTTCTTATCTTCTTCCTTATTACTCTTGTATACGTATATGTTTCCAAGTATTGTAATCGTAATTCTGTAATGAGAGAAATATCCGATTACGGGATCTCTGATTCCGAAAAATGGAGATTATAGAATTCATTCTAGATTCATCAATCTGCCTGTCTTTGCGCAGTGATTCTGACTAAACAATTAAATCAGTTTATTTCATAAATAATAGATGTTTTGTAGAAAGGCTCCCGAACCAAAACAAATATCTGTTTTACGGAAATAAAATGCCTTTTAACAAAAAAACATACATTAATTATATATTTTATAAATAATAAATACTATGCTCTTAGCACGATCAACAGGAACAAAAATATTTTTACTTATTTGCACCCATCAAAACATGAAATATTGAAAAACTCAAAAACTCGTCTTTTAATATTTGAATTAGCAATGTTTACAAACAAAAACTGAAATTATATCTCAAAAAGTTCGTAAGCCATTTTACACTTCACTAGTTTAAAATCGAAATTCAGAACATTCTTCCTAAATGAGTCTGTATAATACAAAAGCAACAAAGCAAATTTTAAGTTTCCTCCTCTGCCTTAATGAGCCAGTACGTTAATCAGTCGATCTATTAGTCTGTCAGTCAATCTGAACAACGCCAATTGTACACACAGTTTTCATATCTGTGGAATAATCTTCAAGTTTATATATTACATTTGCTAATAAGCATGTTTTTTAAATGTTCTATACTAAATTATATGAAAATATAATAAATATTTACACAATATACAATTTATTTGTCCATATACGTACGTTATTTTAAGCCGAGTATTTCTTCTAAAAGGAGAAAACGAGTCAAGTTTCAAGAATCTCTCAATAAGTATGCGAGAATGTTATAAAATAATTATATTTATATAGTCTTTAAGTATTCAATGTAAGTTATTATTCAATGTACTATAATTAATCCAGATAGAAGCACTAAAACACGAGTAAATACCAATAATATTAAAAATATGTGCTTTTTTTACTATACTCACGCTAATTCGGACTTTCACTGAGAGGATCTAAATAATCGAATAAAAAATCAATGATCATTCCCCTTCCAAAATCTATCTCATAGTCCATCAGAAGAACCAATGTTGCGGAATGCAATGAGTGAAATCCTCTAAATTGCATAGCGGCAAGCTGACACAAATTTCAAATACTTTAAATGGAATTCAAAAATTTTGAATGGAAAACGCTTAGCAGCATTTAAATCGAATGGGATTTTTATATCAGTTGATTCTTATACGCTGTACATTCCATCAATTTTGCCATGAATATATCCCATGTTTCATTATAATATTCGAAGAGGGTCTTTTTCAATTTAAAATCTATTGTCTTTGAAATTCAAGAATTTAGAATGATATGAATGATGTGTTCTCTGCGATGAGTATTTAGTACAGTTTTAACATAAAACATCTTTAAGAATTAGAAGTATGTTAACTGAAACAATGCAGGTTTGTAATCGGAATAATATTTTTTTTTATTCTGTGATCTCAACTCTTATAAATACGAACATGAAAACAGAACTTTTCAATATTCAATTTCTCGAAATTTTAATGCATACAATTCTTTTGTTATGCATGTCATGCAATGTATCTAATAATGTTATTGAATAGAGTACTCACTAGAAATGCAGTTACTCACACGGTCTTGAAATGTTCTCTGTCTTGAAGCAAATTACCACCTGACACATGTATAGTTTACTTTCTGACTTGGCGATTCCTATGAACTTCAAGAGTTCCTGAATTCATTCACGATGGGAGACTCTTCGTTTAAGTCTGATGAGACAATTAACGTTTCATATCACACTGGAGCATAAACTTTGAACTTTACGATATGATCGTGTCACCACTAAGTACCTCTATAGCACGCAACGAAAGAAAAAAATTAACAGAGGTGGAACTTTGACGTAAGTCTCCTAAATTACTTATATCATTTATCACGGTGTCACAATGGACTAATGCACTGTAATTAAGGCCCTGGATTAATTGATTTGCTTAAAACAACAAAAATTTTCTTATACCTACTACTGAAGTTGAATGAAAGTTGAGGAGAGGAGTAGTGAAATAGAAGAAAGTCTATATGCATCAATCGCCTTCAACAATGATATTACTTTTTCCAATAGTTAAGATCAAATTATATTTGTTTGTGATATTTTGAAAAAGAAATTATCTTCAAAAATGTTTGAAAATATTAATGGAAATTGTTTTTTTAACGACTAAAAAATGAGTTCCTGATTCCATCCGCATTTTTATTACAAGACAACACACAATTTAATAGTGTAGTGGTGACGTCTTCACTCCCAATGCACCTCACATCGAAAGAACGTAGGTTCGATTTCACAAGTGATTCGCCTACTTACTCAGGACAAGAGTAGTGATAAAAATTACTCTAATAATTAACTAAGCAATTCATGAGTAAATTACAAACTAAAGGACATCCGAAATTGATTTCAAACCCTTTTACGAAAAACGTACGAAATATCTCAGCCGGTCATTATTTATCTCGTACATAGAGCAATGTACCGAAATCGTAGAGAAAATGAACACTTATTAGTTTTCATGTTGTAATTCCGTCCATATAACTTGAATATAATTATTGAATGAAACGATCTTACATTCACAGATTCGATTCATTATTAATTAAGGAAACCTTATAACGTTTTGATCCCACTGTTAAATGTTTGTAAGTAGTTGCCTGACGATGGCCAACGGCGGGGCTCCAGAAAGTCAGGTCGTTTCATTCAATAATTACTCATTTTCAATATAAATACCACTATGTTTCCTTCCATGTTTTAAAATAACACAATAAATATACCTCCACACGTATTTCACATTAGTAGATCCAAGTAAAATTAAACGTACTTACTATTGTTTACACTGAAAATAATTTTATATTTTATCATAAATTATTTGTTTTATAAAAGCTTGTCGCGCGAATTGTAACAAAAGTACATATTTTAGCAAGAACTTACTTACGAACCAATCATTGTCGTATGAAAATAAATTGGTATCTACTTTTATGAACATATCGTACACGTACATATGTCAAACATCGTACACGTTTTATGTACAGTTCCCAGTCGTGATCTCCCTCATACTGACATCCAATTGTTGATAGAATTTCTTTGAAAATAGTTTAACCCTATCTCTCTGCTCCTTCGTGTCCCGAATCCTTTTCATTCACGTTCACTAATTTTTTCGTAAGATCAATTATATTGAATATAATGGTATTGTATTTCAGATTTTCCCTCGTAGCCCGGGAACATGAGTAAACATGATATATCACCATAAAACATTCTATCAGTAGCCAAGATGCGCAGATCAATTAATTTTTTCTCCCGGATACTCTTTGAAATAATATTTTGTAGGAGGTTCGTTGCGCATAATTGATAGTACTTATACAGTTCAGATAGATATTTTTGAAAAGAACCTCAGTTATCATAATTTTGTATGTATTACAGAGCAAATAACGTGTTATTTGAACCAGATCATGGCACTCCAGTGAAAGAACACGTAGCCATTGTAAAACATAGTCTTGTAGCTTGTCATGTGCTTACAATAATCTTGAGAAGCAACGACGACTCAAAACATTGCCAAGAGCTATTTACCTTTCATTGTAAGACCGGAATTCAGTAATTCAAAAGATATTAGATTAGCTTCATAGAACACGAACACAAACCATAAAGTGTTTAGAGACAAACTTTAATTCGTATTCTTGAACAATGAGGCATTCAATATCATACACACGAGACTGAAACGAGAAATTTTGGATGAAATCCAGGTCGACTAGACGCCTTTTGAAGCGCAACCCAATTGCTATAATTATATCTCCCCCTTTTCATCCGCGAGGGCAAATATATATGAAACGTTTCTATTCACAGGAATATTGGATTAATTGTCAACCAGATAATACTGCACAGGGGAAGATGTTTTTACTGAATCGTACTGAAAGCAAAAAAAGACTTATTAATTTGTTTCTTTGGTGTTAACGAATAAAATTATTCTAATGAAATCCCATTACTGCAGTTTTAAATAATTTATTACATTTAATATAATGATGAGTATATTGAGCATAATTATGGTTCATTTATTTATTTAAATAACTCATTGTAATAATTATGAAGTGGGAAAGACACTTGAACTGCACAGTGCGGTGGCATCGCTCTGAAGCAGATTTACGAGTGTTTCTGACACTTGAATGCGTGATGGGCCGTCAGCGTGATAGGGCAGGTTTCCAGTTCCAGTAACACGCTAAGAATATAAGTGGTAGAACAGGGTTCTCTGAGAGCAACAGACAGTATAGACGAAGAGTTATGACGAGTGGCGACGATAAATGTAGACTACTAAAGACAACAGTCGAGGTGAACCATTGTAATTGACAGCGGCAGGAGAAACTCAGCACGAATCGATTGTCCAAACGTTTTGGCCGTAGAGTGCCCATAGCGAGTTTATCGGAACCACTATGCCCGAGAACGTACATATGGATGTGCCGCGTCCGTCTGAGCTGGGTGACCCCTCAGCGGCGCAAACCTGCGATCCATGCAACAGTGCGATCTTGGGATATGAAGAGCTCCTCCGTTCTCCCCGAGAGCTATGGCTGGGCAATGTTTGTTTGGGTAACCAACAGCTATGAGGAGGTGATACCATGATAGACAAGGAGATCTAGAATCCCAAAACAGCTTCTTCCCGGAAGCCGAACAAGAAGACAGAAATATCCTAAGTCAAAATATTAGAAACAAACCAGAGACAAGAGATACTTTCAGAACCTGGGCACTGTTGGAGATGACTTCAGAAACGACAACCTGGAGACAGTTTAACTCGAATATGACAACCACCTGCAACCCCCTGCGCTGTAGGGGAGTAACTGAGAATATGTACAACCTTGACGGTATTTCAAACAACAATGACCCAATGTCAGCCTTCCAAAAAGTAAAACAAGAGGTCATTGATTGTATAAGGCCAGGAAAAGGAAAACAAGCCACGGAAAAAGTCATGGTTACGCTAGATAACATAACAATGCTCTTTACAAAGATTCACTCAGAACTGAGAGAAAGCAAAGCAGAACAAAGAGGAGCACAACATACAATAGATTTACTAAAATAACCACAGCGGAGGACGGGAGGTTAGCAGCAGCTACTGTCCCGATCCAATCTTATTCACAAACGCTAGCAACCACCAAAGAGACAGCATCCAAAACAAAACAAAGATAGTCAAGCAACGTTCCTAATCGTTCCTAAAGATTCGGAAAAAGTTACATCTTCTATAGATAAACAGAAAGAAATTGCCAAAGCTATCAGAATCAAGAAAGCAAACATCAAAATAAGAAGAGTAAAACATCTTCAAAACAAAGCAGTTCAAGTTGAGGCAGACAACGAAGAAAAAGCAAAGAAACTAACGGAAGCAGTACACAACCAACCTTCCATACTAGTCAAAGAGAGGCGCAAGAAGTACCCTAAACTATAATATACAATGTAGAGGGAGAACGGGGGAAGAGTTCCTTCAAGAATTAAGGTGGAAATCTTTCCCGGAAGAGACAGAAGGAAAGACTTCTCGGTCAGATTCAAAATGTCAAATAAGAAAAGTGATACCAACTCCTCCCAATTTAATCACTGGATCGTTGAGGCACATCCAAGATTATGGTGGCGAGTCATACAAAGAGGACATAGTTTCGCAGACTGGACGGCTTATAGATGCGAAGAATACTGTGCCCCAGTACGCTGCATCAATTGTCAACTTTATGGGCACTAAGCAAAACACTGCAGAAGAGAAATACCAATCTGTAGTCACTGTTCCAAAGAAGGAAACAACTAACACAACTGTCCAGTCCTGACGAAAGAGAAACCCATTTGTGCCAACTACGCAAGACGAAAGAATAAAGTAAACCACCAAACAAATAAAAAGAAATGCCCTGAATATATAAAGGCCTTAGAACAAGAAAGAAATCAAATTCACTATGGAAATTAAAATATTACAGTTGAATTGTGCTAGAAGCGAAAAATTAATGGCAAAAGTTGAAGACTTTGCATTAAGCCAGAAAATAGATATACTGCTCATTCTACAACAATACTCACTCAGAGGCAAAACCTCTGGCATTAGCTTGCGCCATCCAATAATAGAAGCACCCACAGGGAACATGGCAGCGATAGCAATCATGATCCCCAATATAAGAGCCCTCAAAATAGCACAATGCGCAGGCCACAACATGGTCTGCTGCCTAATCAGCACACCAGAAGGACGTATCTATCGAATCTCAACGTGCTTCCAGTAGAGCGAAGTTGTAGATAGTGCCAAATATACATACAAGTGAATATATACAAAGACTCCAAAGAGCGCTAGAAAAACCCAAAGGAAAAAGAGTCTTCATCGGAGCGGACCCCAACGCCTGATTCCACAAATGGGGAGACTTCCTAACAGATAAGAGAGAAGAAGAAATCGAAGAATTCCTTGAAGCCAAAGAGATAGACTGTGAAATCCCAACTTTCGAAAAGAACAACCGCTCCTCATTCATACACCTAAAAATCACCACCAGCAATACAATACTGGGAATATCAGAATGAAGAAATTTTCAGTCCGCAACAAGTAGCGACTACAACGCTATCACATTCATTATAGACAAAGGCACAAGTGATGAAATAATTGAAACAAGAATGCTGTTCAGCACAAATGCTGACTAGGACCATTATACAACACTACTCGAAGAAAAATTACGAAAACCAGACACAACCTACCAGAACATGACAAGTGACCAAAAAGCATAAGAGCACACAAGAATTATATTGGAAGCTTCAGACGCTGCGATACCCTTAAAAACAAAGAAAGAAAGCAGTCCTCTGGTTGACTCCGAAGCTAACCAGTCTCCGACTTCAAATGAATAAAGCCAGACGCAAACTACAATGGCTTAAGAAACGAAACCATTTCGACGAACAGCACAGACAAAACTATCAGACGGCACGAAACAGTATCCATGAAGCAATTACAAAAACAAGGAAAGAGAAATGGGAGGAACTCATCATACAAGTAACCCAACTCAATCCTCGGGGTTTACCGTACCAGCATGCGCGAGAAAGTCTATAGATTCCCCAAATCCTCTCTTCGCTCAAGGCAGAAACAAGTGAAAGAATGGAGTGGAATGACACAGCTACACAACATCTACACCAGCTCTTACCTGACGACGATAGCCGCGGGGAAACATAAGAAGACAGAGAGAGATGTAAAAGGAGCGCTGAAGAAGAACCAACTGAACTAGAAAAGGAAGACATTTTTATGGAAATAGGAAAGATAGAAGAGGCGATCCCTTTACTAAAACCAAGGAAAACCACTGGGCACGACGCAATTACGAATTAAATTATGAAGAAAACTCTCCCAATTGTCAAACAATATTACAAAGACTTACTAAACCAATATTTTTCAGAGGGAAACTGTCCAAAATATGGAAAACGGCCTCTGACGGTGATCAAGAAATCCCCAGACAAACCTGATAATGAAGCCAAATCTTATCGGCCTATATGTCTCCTCCCAACTATGGGCGAAATAATGGACAAGATTTGCACTAAGCGAATCACGAACTTTCTGGAAACGGAAAATGTACTAAGTCCAACTCAGTTTGGATATAGACCTAACAAATCAACCAACTAACCAACTCCAATCCAGATGCAATCAACCAACTCCTGTTAAGAATCAACAATCGTGAAACCAAATATGCACTAACAGTTTTGACAGATATATCCGGCGTATTCGATATCTCTTGGTGGCCAGCCATAATGAGAAGACTAAAAGAAATTAAGATACTGACATACCTGAAAAGAATTATGTCACTGCATATGCAGACGACGTGGTAATTATAGTCCATGGAAACAGCAGACGGGACCTGGAGTAGACAGCTCAAGAAGTACTCAATGTTCTAGAAGAATGTTACACCAGAGTTAAACTAAAACTCTCACATTAGAAACTGCAATTTATGATACTCGGACCGACCTTAGACATTAACCGGACCCCTAAACTAATAATACAAAGCCGACGAATCACAGAAACCCAACCCTTCAAATACTTGCGACTCTGGATAGACCACAAACTAGCCTTTCTCCAACACATAAAGGAAACAACGACCAGAGGCAAAAGATTGTTTCACAACGTAATAAGAATGTACAGTGCTGAGTTCAACTTAGACAGCGAAATACTACACTCAATTTACGGCAAGGCCTTTATACCGATGGTCAGTTACGCAGCCTCAGTATGGGGCCACAGAGCAGGCTTATCGCACCAAAAACGGACCTGGCTCAGTGCGCAAAGAGCAGCACTAATACCCATAACAATGGCTTACAGAACAGTGGCCACAAGATGACTACAAAATATCGGGGGACAACCTCCATTGGACCCAGAAAATCAGAAGGGGACCGCAAGATACCATCTGAAGAGGGACAGAACTTACATGATTGGCAACAAAGAAGTTAAACCTGGGCCAAACCCCAAGAAAAATCACCCAAACCACGCTCATGGAATGGTAAAACCGATAGGACAACGCAGAAGATGGAAGGACAACATACGAATACATTCCGAAGATCAAATTCACGAGACAAAACAAATGGTTCCGGTTGCAGCAAAGCAAGACACAATTCTTTACTGGTCATGGCTTCTTTAAGGACAACCTCCACCACATTAACCTGGAAGAAGACCCGTTCTGCCCGTGTGACCACCAGATACCGGAAACGGAAGACCACATACTTCTGAACTGTTCACTATACCAAGATCAGAGACAAAATACCAGACAGAACTAAGAAAAATACTTATAAGACCAGACCAACCTAACTGGAAAAAGATGAGACAAGACTATGATAATTTCCAAACTATGTCATTAGAAATCACAAAGAAGAGACAACAATACTAATCATACAGACACTAAAACCCTAAACCTAAAAACCCTAAACTTGACAACACCAAACCCAACTTGAAACGAAAACAAAGAAGAGACTACAACGAAAGAATGGAAGAAGAAACCCCACACCACAAGAAGAAGGATATAAAATGCGTCCAAAGCTAGACAGTAGAGCCCACCTTCCTCCTCGAGGAATAGGGACAGGCACTCAGCGGGGCAAGGTCCGGATCCAAGCAGATGGATTCGTCCTGCTGAGTGACAGAGAGATGTATCGTCAACACAAGACACACACATAATAAAAACACCACTCAATACACGAGAGAAGACACACAGCTAATTACCCATCTAATTACATGAAGTACACGAACAAGGAGAAGAGCACGAAGAATACGACACAACGACACCAGTTAAAGAAGTTTTTAGGAATGGAGTCGTTGTGTCGTATTGTGCGACAGGACGAAAAAAAATATCCAAACGTTTTCGTCCAATACGTGAAAGATGGGAAAATTGTTGGGAGATGACTTGAAGGTACGCGTGAGGAATACGGACACTGCTGGAGGAGAAATCGCATGAATAAAACTATCAGCATGTTGAAACAAGTTAGCTGCGTAAACACCCATAGATATTGAGAGGAAAAAGATAAAGTTTTTGGTCGGTAAGTACAAAAGTTTTCCTTGAAATATCTTCGTCATGTTTAGGTGGTGGGGGACGCAGCGCTTGCTATATCCCTCACTACCACGCGTCATCAAGTCAGCACCCGACACGGGGAGTAGCATTTTTTTTTCATTGTCTTAGGTCTCTTGGTCACCTTGTATATTTATTGATCTACTCTTTTTCATTGTCTCTTATACGCATTTCGCCTCCACCGTGGTGTTTCCCGGCCCTAGTCCCGAGGCATGCGCAACTCTTCTATCGTAGCATTCTCTTTATTTCTGTTATCTTTAGCACATATTCGTGAAAAATATCCAACTTTTCCTTGTTCTCAATTATGGTCTGTAACTTTTCCGTATTCAATGTGTCTAAATTCCGATATTTTTTAAGATATATTGCACGCTCTTGTGCATACATATCAGTCCCATGGTCCATACTGTGGTGTTTCTGTATCTTTTTGACATACATATTCAATGTTATCTTTTTTCCTAAATCTACAAAGATATGCCATAAAGACCTCATGTTCAGTTAGAATCTGCATCAATGGTGCAGATAGCGTGAGCCATTTTTTAATTTTACTCGCATATGTTTCTTCTGGTACATATCTGTATGTTTTTCGTCCTGTCGCACAATTATCCCACCTCTTCTGCCATCCTTCCGGAAGAGTTTTGGTAATTACTTTACGTGTTTCCTTTATATTGTCCAACTCTATATCATTTATTATTATCTTCCCAGATGATTTCAATATATACTTGTTTCTGATCTTTTGAGCATACAAATTTATGGGCATTATTCCAGTTAGGACATTTAATGCCTCAGTTGGTGCTGTGCTGTAGCACCCACTTATTTGTTTTAAACATGTTCGTTCTACTGCTCGCAATGTCTTGTCGTAATTTATATGTACAAGTCTTTCTGCCCATACTGCACGCCAATAAACTGTTTTTAGTCTAGCCCGTCGTCCCCACGCGAGGAACCGTTTAACGCAATACACAGTTGAGGAGAAGCGACGTCATGGTGAAGCTTGGTCAGACGATGAGGAACCGTCGCAGCGGCCTAACGACACTGTCACGGCTGGGTAATCAGAAAGAATGTCATGTCTTCTGATGTTTTGCCACGACGAAAAGGAAAAATAATTTTGGGTTAACTAATGAAACACTAAAATGCTGCATACTAGAAAACTACTGGAAAATACTAGAAAAGATTATTTCGTACATAAGTCAGAATTGTATTTTTAGCATATTAAGAAAACACATAAATTACAACTTACGACCTTTTAACGGATGATTACGATATAGTATATTGTGCTTTTTAAAATGCGTGGTCATACACAGTTTGCAACTGCTTTTCTTAGAATAAAGTTTATTTATTTATTCCTTACAATGTTTATCATTTATGTTAATAGTAGTTGATAATAGGATGTTAACAGTAGAATTAGTACCTCAGTGAGAAAATATTTTATTTTTGCGTCATTTTGTTTATAAATGACATGTGCTTTATCTTTCCAACTTCTCTACGTTATCAATATTATATAGGGTATTCTGAAAGAATTTTGAGTCTGCTAATTTGTTCTGATTGACAGTAATTTTGAAGTCTTAATATTCTATATTCACTTTACATATGATAAAGTCAGGCTCAAAATACCTTTTCGGGTCTGTTTTTTTTTCTTCAAATAACCTAATTAATGTTTGATGGATTTTGATGGAAGTGTTGTACCTCTAATTTAATCTTGAGATGATCGCAGTATTGAATGGTGCTTTAAAGATGAAAAAATACAAATATTTAACACTAAAAACTTACTTTTAATTTGTTAAAAATAAAAATTGATCCAATTGAGTCTAGAAAGAAACTCGGAATTGTGGATCAGAGGAATAGGTTTCGAAAAAGAACTAGTTAATAAATGAACATCAAGAATCGTAATGTCCTATCATAGATTTTGACATTATAAAATAAAGGAAGATTTTTTCATGCAAATGAAATATTTCTATGTGTTTCACGATATGTGCCCGTCGTCATTTCCTGCGCTCTTCATATTAATTGATGATCCTCTGGTGACTTAAAGTCCCATCTTCACATTGCGTTGGACGCCGCGCGGCACTAAAACGCAGGTAGAATGAAGAGCACTGTAGAGACGCCATGAAGTGCCCTCTTTTGATTTGAGGTTTTACCTCAGATATAACTCTATCGACTTCAATGATCATGACAGAATACATGGGGTTAAGAGAAAAAGATTACTTATGGTATTACCTCTGAAAAATTCATTTTTGTAATTTTGTTTACAAAACGCCGATGGCACTATAAGATAAATCGCTGGACTCTCCCCACTTTATACATTTTATGGTAGCGATTTACTATTGATTTGTTTGAATCGATTCATTGTCACAAATAATGCCATTTATAGGAAACGCCATGAATTTCTGTGTCACTGAACTGTCGAAAGAGGAACATACTTAATATTTTTCCGTACGATGATCGGCCGCCTAGTTTATTCCATGGTGCAAATATTCCTTCCTTCTTACAGTGGATAAATGGACTTAAATTAGATAAAATTGGGAGAGTAATGTTAACATGGCGACGATTAGGGAACTCAATTGGTATAATATCATTGAGTACGCTTATTAATCCATCTGTATAGCATGTAGTAAATGAAAATTCGATTATCAACCGTTACCTTTATCAACCAATCTAAGGCATCAAGATAAAATCATTTAACAAAATCGTTTCCAGGACCTAATTCTTACGAATAAGTTACAGTTTCTTAACGTCGACAAAAAAGCAGTAGTGTATTTAAGAGAAACAGATATAGATGAATCTATATGTGGAGTAGTAAAATGAAAAGAGAGATGTGGCAACATTGTTTTTCTCCAGACATCACTTCCGATGATTGAAAATTATTTTTAAAGTCAACAAATTATAACTATTATTATATTGTTCGTAATTTTTCAAAATATTACCTCTATGGCGCAGATAATGAACTTGGTTTAAAGTTGAATGAATATATGAAAAAATCTTCTTAACTCTGAAAGAGTACGAAAAATGTGTCGGATTAATTTGATTGATACTCTTTTTTTAGCGCAAGGATCACAGGTATATCACACAAGTTGGTTTAACTGACGACTCAGTGTGGCACACACGGAAAGGGCACTTCACGGCGAGCCGTGTATGATGGCTTGGCAACAACGTCGGGGAAGGGCAGACAAGTAATTGCCGCCAAAGATAGGGACAGATAGCCATCGGAGAAGACTCAGATGGGTGGCTGTCAAGGGGAGAGAGAAGCATGGAGGTCAGAGATGATGGCTCTCTGATTGATAGAGCACGAGGGAACGCTCTTCTAGGAATAATGGTCAACGAGAACGTGCTTAAGTGATGCTATCATGTGTGTGTTGCTTCAGAAAATATCACTTTTGGTTAATACCGAACCATTTTGGAAGTTCAGTGACAGGGATAATATTGCAAGAACAAGATTAATGATAGTAATTAGAAATTTTTTATGTGCTCTACATGTATGAGCTCCGATTTATTTGATACGTTAAGTACCATTTCCTGAGCAGAGGATACGTTGTTTGTGCTGTATTTTTAATGACAGAAAAATTGAAGAAACGAAACGTTTGGTGAATGCGTGGACGTTTTCCCAGCAATCACTATAAAACGATTTTGAAGGAAAAGACTTAAAGGGAATCATTCAGAAGTACATGTTCAAGTTGTACACCAACAAAAGTTAAAAGCTACCTTCTGCACCAGTGTTTCTACACTGTAAAATAATTTATTGATTTTAAGACTTGGTAATTGTGGTGCTTTAGCAACATTATCAAAGCTTATCAATAATAAAAAATGAGCAACATAGAAACGTCTTTCAATTTATCATGCTTGATTTTAAGAAAAATTAAAGCCGTCTTGTACACTTTGTCACGCCATTGTTGTAGTACATTCAAAATATCTGACAAAAATTTCATAACTATTTTCCTGCATGCTAGTATTATGTATTATTATTCATATAAATTTAGTTGTATATGTACTCGACCCTGGCACGGTTGTGTACATTAATTCTGTAGCCCCATCCTGGCCCGGGATTTTCTCCGGTTTTCCTTCGGATAGAGGTGGATTTTTTATAAAGACTCGCTAGGCTCTTGCCTAGAGACGGCATCAATTGATATAATTATTAGCGAATTTAGTGTTATTTAATAGTTACAAACTATCAACAATACTTTCCGAATTATTTATAGTTTGATAATAATACGTATTTGGGAAATGACTTTTCTGTGATTTATTAAATACAGTATTTGTTAATACTATAACACGTGTCGAACTATTTTTTATCGTTAAGAGTATGTTGAAATGTTAAATCCGCCTCTGCCTTAGGGCCCTTGATCGGAATTGATGGGATGGTCCCTTACTTGCTTCCGGAGAGTAAATTAATTTATTGTCCTCCACGTGGTCATACGCAGTTTGTAACTGCTTAAAAAAATAAAGTTTGTTTATTTATTTATTTAACAAAATTATAAGAATTTTAATACAAGTATTGACAAGTAACTCGCCATAGCCTTAAATCATTCATTCCATGCGTGTGAAATCGATAATAAGTATTTTGCAATATTTTGTTGTATTTTTTTGGATAAGACGATAACAAAAATGTAGTCACACTCTACCTTTAGTTTTAATATACGACATTGTACAGCTCACCGGACATTCTGAAGAGATATAGTCATACGTACTAGTGTTAGGCCATTCTACTTACGAAGTCAAATGAGTTCCCTTTTATTTTGTGCATTAATAACATTTATTGTTACAAATTAGATATTCATTCCTAGTTAATATTATTTATAAAAGTGTCATAAAAAAGTAACTTAAATGTAAACGCAGAAAATTCAGTCCAAAATTCAACACACATATTTTTACGAGCATACCAATCACGTTTTATTTACATATCCGAAACTTCTACCCGTCAAATGGATACTACAATACTAAAAAATATGCAAAGATACAATATATACGACACAAATATTAAATGATATAATAAAACAAGGGCACATATACTTACAATTAAAACTAAGAAGTATACCAGGTTTTTATATTTTTGTATTATTATATTCCTAAGAAAGACTACCCATTTGAGGGACCGAAACGTCGGAAATAAATTTACAACTTGCCTGAAATTTTCGTAAGAATGCTAGTTTAGGATATTATATCAACCAGAGATACCTGTTCTTGACAGAAAATGAAGACTAACATAACCTGACAGAGCAGCCTTAACACGCGTGTGTTTAATGATTTTGGGCAAACATTTTTTCTTAAATCGCAAATGATACTAGAAAATGGTTATTAGTATATATTTTTGTTGGGTAGAGTTGGATTGCAATATACGAACATTCCACATGTACGTCCAATAATCTCGAATTTTCACTGGTTCAATAAAGAAGATAACTTCACACGGTGACTTCTATCAAATATCTTCTTGGGGCTCGCATTGCACAAGTATTGCAGAAAACAGGTTAAATAAAATTGTCATGGCCATTTTCATTAGGATTGTAATAAGATTTTTGATATAAATATTATTTTAATTCGACTTTAGAGAATGGAATAAGAACCAAAATTTGAGAAAGAATGGCAGTTACACAACCCAATAACAATTTTACACAAACATGCACGTAATTGACAGTCGAATAATCCAATTAGAATTATATTAAATCCAAAATAACTAATTCAAAAAGACAAACGCATTCAAGAAAGCAAGAACAGATGATTTGCTATTTTCTGGACCATTCTTCCGGATAGATTTACGTCCATGTAATTTGACTTCTACAAATATGTTTCTCAAAAACTTACGTAGTTTTTCCGCGTATATCCTATTTTGCAGTCTACAAAATAAAAAAAACACTATAATCTCTATTGTTAAAATTCTTTGATGATCGATGAATACGTTCGCATCGTGTGCTAATAAATTTTACGTTAAAGAAGATTATTGCCTCATAAAATCACAGGGTCAGCACAAGAACTGGAGAAAAGAGCGTGTTAAACTTGTAAACAACATATTCAATAACTGTACAGTGGCTTTTATTTGTATAGTTAGGAGCATGTGGTATTCATAATAATTACTTTCCTGAATTTACGTGGAGACAGATAATGTTTCGGGTATTTATGCAGCTATACAGTGATCAGTTTTCTGAAGGCTATTTCTGGAAACACTAGCATAGCATGAAGCACCTAAATAAATATTTTTCTTGCAAACAACTGTAGCCATCCAATCGACCGATTCTACCGCAATTAAATTTGCGCGAGTATATCCTTACGACTTCAAAGCTCAAATAAATACTTCACGAGACCAAACAAACGCTCTTACTTCAAAACATCACTATTTTATATTTAATTTATCACTTTTAAAAATAAACTGTAAAATAATCACTGGCATTCCTATTCGCAGGACATTAAAATTATGGTGGAATGTTTAAATTCAGTTGAACGAGCAAAGTAGTGAATCAACAGCACATTTTACTGTACTTTTTATTGCTTTGCACCATGTAAGTGGGTGATAGTATATGTGCCAATTGTACATTAATTACCTTTTCTTGTGTTGGGGAATATTTTTCACAAAGATTCAAAGTTCCAGCACTCTGCGGGAATTGAGAGAAGCAGTTGTAAAAAGGACGTGACTCGACACGATGGCAATCATGCATCGGATAGATGTCATCCCGGAGTCAATGATAAATTTGCTGAACACTGCATATTGCACAGTGGTATTTCGGGCGTGGAATCTACTCGCAGATTCGCCCTAAAAGAGGTCATGAATCTTAGTTTTATTTGAAGGCAGCTTGTAAATGTGAGAGGAAAACGATGATTGTACAATCGAAAAGTAGTGTAATAAATGAGCACTCTCTTTATAGCAATCGGTCACGCAAATATTTCCGAAGAGTGGAAAGCAGACTACCATCTCATCTCATGAAAAAGAAATTGTTTTTTCATTTTAAAGATATCTGCTCCAGTTTTCTTACTCGAGCCAGCTTCACGTCACATGTGGATGGTTGGCAACTAAATTCTCTGGCTAATCACTCGCGCATATTTTAGAGTAACGTCAGCGAAAGAAAATGATTACTTGCACAAAATTAATAATGAAATTGACCCCGACTTTTATAGGTACTCTACGTTCTCGTAATTTTCCTACTGCTTTCTATATTAACAATCAATCAATGTAAAAGAATATTTCCTTTACATTAAAATGTTTGTGTGTTCTGAAGAACCTTTGTCAAGATCAATTTGATTCCTTTGGATGTTAGATATAACAATGAATGATATGAGCAAAAATTCAACTAATTAAACATTTTATATTCAATGATTCAAACATTAACATCTGCATGCTTGCTACCGTGTCCCAGGATTTGTGTTTTTGAGTGCGAGTGGAACAATTCAACTCCCGACGGGAAAAGGATATTTCGCATGGGTCTCTTGTTCGTTTGCATTGCAGATTTCCTGACGCGGACCTCACTTGGTGAAACATTAGCTGCTGCTAAGTGCGGACGTAGTGACTGGTGTGGAGGTGGAAGGGGGGAGGAGAGACCTATCGAAAATACCACGCCGCTCGTTTATGGGTTAAGTTCATCCCCTTCCACCTATTCCTCCCGACGCCCACCCGTTCCCCACCCGTCGAGAGCGTGGAGCGAAAGGGCGCACGCGAGGCGCTTATCTTCACTCCTCCCCTCCTCCAGCTGTTATCCACCTGCCCTCTGAGCCATTTGCGAACGAGCGTTTGGTGGGACCGTAGATGTCTCCTTTCCCTCAAATGGACGCGTATTCTTTGCAGATAAAATTCAACATAGCCTCATTCTGCATTTTATCTTCTCTCGAAAAAGAATGCGAATCCTCCAAAGGGATAAATCAAAACCCTTATCGTAAGAACCTCCGTACTATCAAATGATAATAGATAATTGGCGATGTCTATTCAGATTAAACACGTCAATAGCATAAAGTAAATAATAAAATCATTAATTTCCAAAATATTCGTATGTCACCCAAATCAAATAACACAAACATGAAATGCTTTATAAAGATATTAAATCCTTCACAGCCCTTTTTCCAGACTCAGAACTGTAACTCCAGAATACAAATAAAAATGTCGTCAATGTGATATGATCATGCTATGATAATAGGAGGAAAATTAAATATTCCGAAATTTAATTTTTTACTTATTCGGTGCTTAATAGATTTTGGCTTACACGACAGAAAACGGTGAAAGATGGGTTGAACTACTAAGAAAGTGTGACGGATATTTAAAGGTTATGAACTTAAGGCCAATAAGAGAAGTCCTGAAAAGTGTCATGAGTGATCCTACGACAAAAAAACACACTGTAAACGTTGAAAGTAATTTACTATTCCTGTTCCCTAAGTATTTTGAAACTTGTGGAAGTAAAATTAATAAAAGACTTACGGCTTAGTATGTCTATAAATAATTAAACAATCTAATAAAGAATTAAATATATACGACTTAGTATGTCTTATTTTGTGTTTATATTTAAGTTGAATATCATGTTCAGTTGAACTTTTGTTATGTTTCTTGTTATTATTTGTTCACCTGACGACGACTTCAACATAAAGTCGAAACGTTGTTAACTTCATATCACACAATATATGGCATTCGTCCTTAATAAGGTTGTTAGTTTTTAATTATTTATTCATATTCATTGCATAATGGACGCTAATTGTAGTAGAGTTTTTTCCAGAAATTAAAATCCAAAACATCAACGATATGAACCAATTTCTCAAGCAGACGGAGTCACCATGTAGTAGAACTATGAACATTTTGAATATTGCTCTTAAAAAATTAATTCGTCTTCACTCCTTTTATCGTATATAAGGAATCGAAGATTGAGGATGAGATGTGAACTCATAACTCACGTGACTGTAGAAACACATAGGTAGTGACACCCTTTCATGTGCCCCCAGAGGCGGCAGGTGATGTATGAATGATGTGAGGGGAGAATGATTCTGAGTGTATATTGTGGTGAAATGAAAACCAGGAAAAAACCGAAATATCCTGAGAAAACCTGCCGCGAACCCGCAACAACCATTACAAATTCTACTTGAGTTTGAACCAGCGCGACCAAAGGTAGTAGGCGCTTTACACTAAGCCACGTGTCACACAAAGAAATCCATTTTTCACGTACAAGTATATGTAGTAATAAGCGTTATGTACCCGAAGTTGAATACCAATTACAGTGGTCACAAGTCATTATTGTGATGAGTGTACATAATTTCACAAAAATATTGTGTCAATAGTTTCTAAATTAATATCAAAACCTAAGGCACATGGATCTACTCAATGTGGGCTTTCAGCTGACTGTTGTTGACCCTCCGGAGTTGTCATTTTGCATTACAGTTTAGATTGGTGCATTACAGTTTAGATTGGTGCTGAGGTTTGAAGTTGATCTAATCCAAGCTAAATGGAAATCTATTGAAGCTATCTGATGTCAACTCAGCACATCATTTTATCAAAAATGAAGTGATAATAAAGCTAATAAAGACTCTTAAAATATAGTTCAAAATAGTAACGATTAAGATAATGATAATGTATTAAAAGTATATTTAAGAATTTATAAAAAAAAGTTGTTTGTCAACTCAGCTTCGGTCATATCTCATGGCTCAACATCCAGATTGCCTCCTAGGCCCATTTGCCTGCTGTAAAATGACCAGCCTTCAAGGACGACCGTCTGCTATCTCCTCCTTGCGCTGTGATCAAGACGTTCTACCCGTCGTTTTCGCCGAATTTTGGGGATGTCTGTAGCGCTATGGTGAGATTTAAAGTATTATAGAGTGTAGTATCTCAAGGTTAGCACAAGAGATCTAGTGTAAACTTTATCATGTATGGAGCTAGAATCAAACTCTCTCGCGATTTGATTCTATTTCTGCCCACCTTCTCAAGGAGAGTGGTACCACAGTCTAGTGGAAACGTCACTGCTTGTATTTTACCGCTGAGCGATAGAACGCGAGTTCAAACCCTGCTCGGACTAATAAGGAGATAATTTTAGCTGGTGTTTCCCTCACCTACTCCAGACAAATGTCGATTCGGAACTGCAAGTTTCCCGGCAACATCTCTCTTTCCCAAATTCCAACACTCATGTCATGGTTAGGTCGAAGAGGAGGCCGCATAACCTGAAACTCGCCGTGAGATTTGAAATAGATAGATTTTCTTGCAATTTATTTGTAATTGGGGAAGATCAAATACACATTGTCATCTTTAAGATAATCAAGTTAGTCATGAATACTACATGCTCTTTTGTTGATCTGCACGTTGCTAACTCACTGGTATGTGTATTTTGGCGAATTTATTTAATTATAGTGGTAACACAACTAGCTACCACGAGCTCTACCGTCATTATTCTTTCGAATAAATACTATAACTAACAGAAATGTACAGAAAGTCCCCATACACGCCACCTGAGGTGAGTTGCAAATCTACCAGTTTCCCTTACTATTGTAATGTATTACTTCATCTTTAGTGTTTGGCTATCTAGCATCAGTCTTTAGCTTGATTGTCTGAAGATGAAGTCAAATTATCCCTATAATAGGTTTGATGAGATCCTTTTAAATTCACGGAATATATACATTGATGGCCGCACGGGAAAGGTTGAACAGAGATCAGAAATGTGGACGTAGGTGTGTAAAATGATAAAAGCTTTATCATTGTATTTATACTACCACTGTCTTAGATCATACAAAAGTCCGGAAAGGCGTTTCCAGTATACACTGAGTCAAGACCCTCAGAAAATATTAAAATAAAATTGATATGAGCCCAGATATCATTTCATCTGTCTTTCACACACTTAAAGGACTAGCTAATGGACTAATGGCAGACAAGTCAGAGAAAGTTTGTTCAACAATAATATAATATGAAGTAGCTAAATACACATTGATGTAGAATTTGATTCGATAATTGGATTATCTGATGATGGAAAGAGAAGGTCACGTTTAGGTAAATCTGTGTCTGGTGGCTATGATTAGAGGCATTAAGAGTGCATGGAAGTAGATTTTAGACCACTGGCTATTTTACCTAATCTTTCGTCTTTAAAGGACATTTCAAATGTGTATATTGGAACTAATTTCGCGAAAGCTCTGACATATGACAAAGGTCCAAATAATAAAAATTTGGAGTATCTTCGTCCAAGCAAACCTGATAGAATCTTAATTTTTTTTTATTCATCAAATTTAATTAAATAAATTAAAAACAACCTTTTCAATTAAGATTTAAATGGTACCGGTAATATTTTATCTTGTTAACATATTACAATCTTGTATTACTATTTGAACAATGCTTCTTTGAAGTTATAGTTAGTTCCTAAATTGACTAAGACCCATATACTTTCAAAAATCTTCCAAAGCATAAAGGTGAATCACTCACTTCAGGTATTGTCCTAATCAGTGCACACTACAATGTATCCCTATTTGGCTAGGAATATGATTTCAAGCAATATTATCCACACTGCTGACTTCATAGCGACCATTGACAAGCTGATTGACACCTTAAATAGCACAAACTGTGCTAAAAATATAGGTATACAATGTCTACCAATTATGCCCTTAAAGAATTTCTAATATTTATGATTCCAGGAAGTTTGTGAATTGTAAGAATCAACCAGCTTGTATAACAGGGTACGGAATAAATATTCAGTTTCCTGCATTTATTTCATGAAATTAAATATACAGGATATTTCAGAAATGAATGTACGAATTATATTCTAAACATAATTATACATATTACTTTATCAGGAAGACACGTACAATAACATCCATTAACATTAAATTAATCATTCGAAAATTAAGAACAAGATTCCTCAGACGTGATGCGAATGAGAATACATTTTCAATGCTACGGCAACAACAAGGGTGCAATGCAAATCATTCTCCATATCAGGTAAGTAATGGCGTGTGCAACGTGATAATTACTTCGCTTTCAAAGTTGTCTGCCAAGACCAATTGTGGAAGCAATTTTGAATACGTGCTGAAGAAATTGAAAAGCTTAACTGTTCCTAAAGGAACTTCTGATATTTTGATTAATTTGATTTAATCACTGTAATTCTGACCAGGAACCTGCTACGAGAAATGCTGTTCACAATGTTGCTGGCTACATTTGTGGAAAGTTTTTCAAAGGGTACCAATGTCAGACATGTTACAATGCTCTCGTAGAAGGAAGACGAAAACTAAGCGATGATTACCAGTTGTACATATACATCAAGGCATTTGATAAAAGTTTTGGGAGCGTCTTGTTGCCTAAAGGTAGAGTTATTCGCCAATTCGAGAAATAGGAAAAAAACTTTGCTTAACTATATTGCGGCAAACTTTTAATGGTTATTGAAAAGAAATACACTTCCACTTGTAGTTGTTAATAAGAATAATCTGCTCAGTAAAATTCTTAAACAAGAAATCTGAAATGGGTCCTAAGACCCCCAAAAAATTGTCTACATCAGGGAAATAAATGTATTTCTTCTCATTAATTTGCAATAATACCTTACAATATTTGTAGACCTGTGACAGCTATTTGTTTTCAAAATACATCTCCTTTGCTCAATATAATCTATTTTATAATTAATATTAGTGAACTGATATCATATAAAACTGTGTGCTTTAATAGTGTGTCAGCATTGAGCGTTTCATTCTTTTTGTACTAGATTAATTTGAGATGTTGTTGAAATATTCAATACCATGTTGATATTGTGTTCAACGGACCCCGAGGAGGACTGGTTTAACAGTTTACAGGATATTTAGAGAAAAAACCAGAGCTATTTAATACAATAAAGTTTTCCCTATGCAGGACTTGATTGGGTCAAGTAAAATTATTTATGGGAATTAATTATTACGAATGATGACTTATATATATATATAGTGCACATGTACATATTGAAAATGTTACAGGGTAGAATCATATGTGCCAATTTCATCACTTCCCAAAATTTTTGTAATCGTCAAGGTGATGGTATCTTAAACATTTATAAAAATGTGCTGGAATATTTCTATCAAAAAGGTGCAAAAGTACAGTGATATTCTATTTAATTTGAAGAATTGTTCAAATCTATGTAATATTTTCAAAAATATTCTGTAAAGAATTATTTTTTTATAATTATTACATATTTTTATACAATGGAATTCTGTATATTTATTAAATATAATTTTTGGTGTATTTTCCAATGATATTGCATCTGTTTCCTAACGTCGTTGTATATATTTTCCAATGTTACTGAATGTTAATGGATGTTATTGTACGTGTCTTCCTGATAAAGTAATATGTATAATTATGTTTAGAATATAATTCGTACATTCATTTCTGAAATATCCTGTATATTTATTCTTACTTTACCGTGCCTTTCTCATAAACGTAATTTAGGCGAACTGTTTGAATTTAGCACATAAATAAGAAAAGGAATGGAAGAAAACTATTTTCACATTGAACGAAGAAACTAGATGCAGAAAGTACAACTCATACTGTTAACCATATGATCATGTAATTCCCATTGCGATCAACCGTATTGAGATTGTATTTTTAGTTGACGGAAGTCACCTAAATACAAAGATGGCGCCATCCTACTTTCCCCTTCCTCAAGTTATCTTACTTCATTCAGTATGTATAAACGCACAAACAATGATATTCGTAAAACGTTAGTACTCTTTAGCCATACATTGGTAGAGATTGGAAAGCTGTCAGCTTTCATGTCAATCAGAAACTATAATAGATGTCGAAAGGAAACGAGGTCAATTAACAATAATTCATCAAATTGAGACAAATGACAGAAGATCAGCGACAACACAATTGATATACTATAAATAATGGAATCTATAATATGATGAAAATACATCAAAATTCCACGGTAAGGATAAAACATGAATTGCAAACAAGTAAAAACGGTAAGAATAAAAAGAATTGCAAAGTTACGTAAAACAAATTTCTTAAGAGAAAAGAAACAAAATGTATGTGGTCAAAATGGCGATGCAATGTGCATAGATAAATCTAAAAATAAATAAAGATTGAAGTATAAGGTTGATAAATGAAAAGTAGGATATGCTTCAAAATATTTACGGAAAATACTTTTGGAAACAGAAGTACTGAGAACAGAACTCGTCTTTCACTTAAATGTCTGTTGGTAAAAAAAAGAGGTGAGATATCAAATTAGAGTGAAACTTATAATGAAATTCAGATTTATAGAGATGAGGGAGTCCTTCAACAACAGCCTCATCTGTTATGAACAAAAGCACTCTTCCGATCGTCACATCCCGCAATACAACTGTTGGTCGTGAAGAAGACGAATTTAAAATAATAATTGAAGCGTTATGACAGTTTATTCTAAGATAATGACGTTCAGTGTGTATTTCGGTATTCCATTGCGCAGATATTGAAGAAATCTTATCCGCTAAACCTATTTCTATTTCTATAACCTGTCATCAACATATTTACCATCTGAACGATTTACTTTTGATCCTTCAGAAAAACAAAGACTATAATCTGTCATGTAGAAAACGTACGAGACTGATGAAGGTGGATGCCGAAACAGTTTCGTATAATATTTGACAGACTTGCACTAGACGTCATAATATATTCATTCCTGCCTTATTACATTCGGTTCTAAAGTTTAGTAAACGTATGCTAATCAGGGAAACTATGAGACGCGGAATTATGAAGAAAATATTCTGTCAGATTTCCTTCACTCTCATACCGGAAAAGTTTTTAGATTTTCAGAATAGAAGTCACTCCGTCTGCCCAGCTTGTCATCCGTCTGTGCGCAGTGCTTCTCAGTAAATATTTTGATCAGGTTCATCTCGGTTCGTAGCTAGAAATTTTAAATTCAGATGTCATACAATTTTCATAACTTTATTTAACGTGTATGTCATACGAAGATTAAAGTTTAACATTTCTAAGTTCTAAAAAATGTCAACATGGTTTTTATTCGAATTTCAGTTATAAATGTTTTGAACCCCAAAAAGAGTTATTTTGCTTAAAAGTTTTTTAAAAGCATGAAAAATTAATTTAACTTTGACACACCAGTACTTTTAGGCATCAAAAACATTTTAACCATGTTTGTACACACATTTTATTTTCAAGTAGATTATAAATACGCGTAGATTAATCATCAAAATGACCTTTTTAAACCTACTACATAATATTTCCATTACTCAATATGTTTAAGAAAATACGTTAAAACTATTTAAGGGATGACTTTTAAAAATATTCTCAACCAAAGAAATATAAGACAATTTACAATCCTGGTTCACGTCCAACTGCTAAAACGATCATCTAAAACAAGGATCACGGCTTTGGCACTGCTCCCTATACACTCACCCCTTAAAAATCTTAAGTCACAACGTGATTATCCCACCCAATGCAAATTAAACCCCTTCCTCTAGAAGAGATGAAGTTCTCCAACCATCTCCATAATGTAACAATAAATCAGGTCAAAAATTGGTCAAAAGTATGTCATTCAATTTCTTAAATTTCAAAGACATATTCCAGAATAGTGATTGAGTTTCCTCACAATCTCTCCATAATTTGTGTTGCAGACGCAGTTCTTGAATTCACAAAAGAAAGAAAATACATTTCTATTGAATACACGAAAATTGAAATTGAATAGAAATCTTCGAATAGCTGTATAGCTTATTTGTGTGTAATTGAGAGCCATACTTTGGCAAATGCTCAAAATAGTTGGAATCTTGTGCTATTGCAATTTGGCCGAACATACACAAATAATTGACACAATTTATACATTATTTGATTTAATACATAACAATATACCTGAACATTTACTTCAGAAATAGAAAATACTAATAAAATACTTTATTTCTCAAGACCATCAAACATTCCGAAAACCCCGCTCATCGTAATTGAGATTCATTGGGCTTTTATACATTCATTCTCACTAAAATATGAGACGCTGTCTTTCATCCTCTTTCAATTTGTGGTACACAACCAGTTCCCTATCCCACACTAACGTGTCAACGTAAAGATATAGTCAAGGGAAAATAGACACTTCACAAAGGAATAATTTGTATACAGATGAAATCTGATATACACTCAAATAAGCATCATATTAGCTAATTTGCACGGTCGCCACATGTCATACGTTTTTCTTGGATTGCTTCCAAACCAGTTATCAGTTTCCGGTGCCTTCAAGCCAAACGCTCGTTAGGTTGAAGTTATGCGACATCTAGGCGCCTACACTAAGACACGCACATAGCGGGACACAGTAATCATCATAGGTGGGCAGAACGATATTAACTTGCGAGGATATTTCAACGCTTCTGAACATGTACAAAAACTAAACACCGCCTCTCAGCACACAAACATAGTACTCTCTAGCCTGCCTCCACGTTTCAACGTTCCACAAAAAAACACGAAATTAACCTGGTAAATATCTCCGTAAAACATCACCTGGCAGGGACAAAAATCACATTCCTTGATTTGCAACCACACCTGATTGCCAAGGTCTTTACCCAGCTCGGTTTACATCTGAGACCGTTTGTAAACATCACTTTTAGCTTCACATCTCAGCTCACATCATCCACCTGCCCTTTTACCCACTCCTACACATCCTCCTACTCCTACCTCATCACCTCTTCCTCCAACTCACTCTGCTCATACATCATCACCACCTCATCCTCCTTCTCTTATCACTACAACCACTTCCTCCCCATCCTCGTTCTTTCACCTACTGCTTCTTCATCTCCCACGTCCTCATCAATTCCTACATCCACATATCCTCCCGCCCCCATACACAGCTACAACTTGCGTTCAAGACAACGATGTGGTACTCGAAAGAGACAGTTGCGTTCGGATGCAGTATGCGGAATTGATCCGAGAACTAGAAGCAGTAACGAATTCAATTTCCCCTCCACAATCTAACTTCGATTCCATTTCTCGACAATCACAAACTCTTTGAGAAAATAAAATAATTATATTTCATCATAATGTCCAATCCCTTTCAAACAAATTGACAGACATTGAAGTTCTGGTACACGAAAATCCATTCGATTTGCCATGCTTCACAGAACATTGACTTTCAACTAACAACATCAACGATACTGCTATTTCTAATTATTATTTGGCAAGTTCTTCCTGTCTGCAAAATTTTAAAGGAAAATATCCTCATGGAGGTACGTGAATCTACGTTCATAATGATATTTTATCTTCTCTACTGCCAGTCTACGAGAACTTTCGCGTTGATAATGTGTTAGAATTTTCTGCATTTAATATTATCTGCACCGTATTATTGTCTTGTGTCTTTATATATCGTTATATGTGGTGATTTCAACATCGATTTCTTGAGTACATACGACTCTGCACATTCAGCAAATAATCGATTCAAGAATCTTATCGACTCCTCCAACCTCATTACTACGATAAACGACCCACTCGCCTCTCCAGTTCATCTCAAACTAGATCAGATTATTGTCAACAATGGAATCTCGAATTTCCAAATGTTTATTGCCGGATACAGCGATCACCTTGCTGAAAATTTGACTCCTAAAATATACTAAAAAAACCACTTGAAATCCTTTTCAAGTTTTCCAGAGAGTTTAATGACACAAATCTATCCATATTATAAATTATTTGGGCGAGTAAACTTGCGAAGATGTTTACAATTACCAAAACACCGACGACAAATTCAATGTATTTATCTCAATATTCCTAATTTAATATTACAACTCTAGCTTTCCCATAAAACGCAAGTTAATTTACGCAAAGAAATACAATAGATGGATCACCCAAGGGATAAAAATTTCTTCAAAGAACAAACGCAGTTTATATTATCTTTGAAAACTCTATAACCAACCACCCAAATTCCATGATTATTTTAGTAAATATGAAACTATTCTCCGAAAAGTAGTCTATGCAGCTAAAGTTATGGAAAACGACAGGCAGGTACTAAAATCGAACAACCGAACGAAATCCATGTGAAATATTGTTAAAAATTACACGTCAACTTCTGAAAATCGCGAAGAATATATTGCTCTGTTAAACGATGGCAAAATCGTATCAAATCCACAGGACATCGCAAATGTGTTTCATTCTTACTTCTCCGAAGTAAGTAAAATAACGAACTCAGTACCTTCAAATCAATGTCCTCCCAATTATATTCACCCACGTACCTAACCCCAAATTCACTTCCGAAACTAATGTGAAGTCATAAGAATCATAAGCTCATTAAAAACAATATTTCAACACGCATGAATAATATACCCGTGTTTATAGTTAAATTTTCGTCGCACGCTATATTAAATCCACGCATAAATATCTTAAATAGTTCTTTATCGGAAGGGGTGTTTCCTAACTTATTTAAGAGAGCGAAAGTGAAACCTCTACACAAGAAAGGAAACAAACCTAACGTTGGAAATTATCGACCAATATCTCCACTACCCACTATCCCAAAAATCCTAGAAAAATTGTTGTTTAAGCGTCTTCCAGATTTTTGATAAAAAAATAACATTCTCTCTCTGACGATCAACACGGATTTCGGGAATCCTATTCCACTACATAATTTCTTTCCTAAACAAAATGACATGGACAAAATCCTCAGGGTGTTTTTCTTGACTTATCCAATGCATTCGATGTCATAGATCACAAAGTTCTCCTTTCCAAATTACATTTTTTAGGCATTCGTGGACTTCCACCAATGGCTAACTTCATATTTAAAAGATAGATATCAACAAGTCGAAATATCCTATACTAAAAATAAGGTACTTCAGCGTTGTCTTTCAAAAACGAAGCCACTTACTCACTTACTTGCCCTATACTCTTTTTATTGCATGTGAACGACATGTCATCATCCACATAAGATTGTAAAATGGTTCTTTTAGCTGATGACACTAATTTACTATGTAAACACGCCAACGCACAAAAAGTTTTGTCTAACCTTTCGACTTGGTTCCATGCAAATCGTCTCACTGACAAAACACTGACAAACTAGTGTCTCTGTCATTTCACAATAGTATTACAAAATCTTTACCCTGGTATGTCTTTCTTTAAACGGAACACAGTTAAAAACTGTTAGGAATACAAAATTGTTAGGTCTCCATATCCAAGACAGCCTCAAATGGAATTGTCACGTTGACAATCTTAATTCGCAATTAAGCAAATTTTGTTACGCATTCCGAATCTTAGTTAACGTAGCTAGTTCACGTATTTCCCGTTGCGTATATTTTGCAAACGTTTACTCCTATTTACGTTACGGTATTTTCTTCTGGGGTAATTCCGGTCAGAGCATTCAAACTTTAAGAATTCAGAAGAGGATAGTTCGGATAATTTGTAAATCTCTCCCCCGAAACTCTTGTAAACCTTTATTTAAGGAATTAAATATCTTAACAGTTCCCTGCATTTATATTTATGAAACGACTGAATTACTGAAGTTCCACCCTTGCTTCATACGAATCAGTCTCGTTCACGAACACAGTAATCGAAATAGAAATAATATTAATCGTCCTAGAGTGTCAACCAATCTTTGTGAAAAGGGACCATATCGTTCGGGAATTGTTGTATATAATTCCCTACCCAAAAATATAAAGAATATTATGAAATTGAATCTCTTCAAATCCGCAGTTAAAAGCTACCTCCTGCACCAGTGCTTCTACAATGTAAAGAAATTATTGATTCTAATAAAAGTTAAATTCGTCTTGTACTTTATCACGCCATTGCTGTAGTACTTTTAAAATAACATTTAACAATTTGAAAAACTATTTTCTTGCATGATTGTCTTATGACTCATATTAATTTAGTTTTATGTGTACTTAAATTTGTCACGCTTGTGTACATTAATTCTGTAGCCCTATCCTGGCCCGTGTTTTAATCCGGTTTTCCTTCGGGTAGAGGCGGATTTCTTATACATGTTCTCTAGGTTTTTGTTTAGGGGCGCGTTTATTGAAACAAGAAATCGTGAATTTAATGTTATTTTAATTCTCATGATTTGTAAACAGTATACTTGGAATAATCTATAGTTCGATAATAATTCGTACAAGTAAAATTCATTTTTTGTGTTAAATTACAAATTTGTTGATATTCTATTAGTATTATAACACGTAACTAATTTTTTGTCTTGTCTAGAATTTTTTTCTAAACTTTTTGTATCCGCCTCTGCCTTAGGGCTCTTGATCGGAATTGATGGGATGGTCCCTTGCTTGCTTCCGGAGAGTAAATTTGTTTATTGTCCTTCACGTGTTCATTCGCAGTTTGTACGGCTTTTTTGACAATAAAATTATTTATTTATTTATGTATTTATTTATTTGTTTATTTATTTATTGACTTATGACCTTAAGGTTATCTTTTCAAATGTAATATCAAAAGTCGCCATCGTACCCACTTGTGCTAAAAAAATTATTTAAAATCAAACGTTCCGAAAAACGGTTTTTAGAAAATATTTCTTTAGTGGAACGTTTTGTCGTAAAAATAGTTAATGTAAATTTTATATATTACAAAGTTGTCAAGGAAAAAATATTTTTATGCATATTTTTCTCCATTATTTAACAGCTAACGCTGTTTTAAAAAACGATTAATATTGCGTTACGCCCACAATACACACGCGTGCAAGAATACGCGTACGGCTATCACTCTGCAAACTTAATACGCATTTTTCTTTCTTCTTTAGGTGCATTCTTATGGTATTTGTTTTGTTAATATGAAGAAAACTTTGTTTTGCTTTTAATTATTAATTTTTAGAATTTTCATATGCATGTTTATAGATAATTATATTTTAATGAAAAATGTAAATTATTGGTGGTTGATTGGTTGATAATTGATTTCCAAACAAACATTTTCAAAAGAATATTAACTTAAAAAGGAACGACAAAGAATAGGAATAAATTGCGTAAAAAAAATTCTGATTTGCTAATATTTTACAAAAAAAATCTTTATTTATCTCTATTTGTTGTTACTTTTTAAGCTGTAAACGACATTACTGTCTTCTACAAATTGAAGTTTTAAAGTTAATGAAAAAGAAAATAAGACACACAAAAGTCTTTCACACATTAGACGAAACAGTAGCGGCTTCTAACCTTCATCAGTCACGTAAAAAAATAGAGATATAAACAAATAAAAATATTCTTTTATCATCGAAATTATGTGTAGTAAATAATATTTTCATCATAACAACAACAAAATCGAAAATTCCTTTTATGTTTATGACAAAATGATAACGTCTGCGTGCATTAATCGAAAAAACTGCAAATTTCAACTGCACCTTTCTGAGAAACGAGAACAAAGGGCTCTAATGACTTCGACGTTGACGAGTCCTAAAGCCTCACAAAAATAAAAAGGACAGGGGATTTTTTCACATATCTCTAACTCACCGGGTTATTTGTGTGAACGGAGTACAGGATATATCATGCAATTCAAAATGGTGCTGCAACATGGATCTAGTACTGGCCACATCGTCATCATTTTGTGCCCCGACCAATCAAACTCTACATTTTTGTAATCAATACATCCAATAATGTTAACGAAAATAAAACAGTTGCTTTTTTCATGGTGTTGGTATTTCATGGAAATGTGGGATACTGTTTATTGATGATTTTAACATTGTAATACACGAAGATGGTAATTATTGTCCCATGTTCGTCAAAATGCTCTGACTTTCCCCCCGTAAAAGTTAAATGATGAGCCCCAGGCGATTTACATATAGAGATATTATAAACGTGGATACAGATATCCGCGGTCGAAAAACTCCATATCTAAAAGTTGTTGTCATTGATAAACTGGATTAGAGATACGAGATCGTTCCGCAACTTAATGGATTTTTGATGCCTTGAACGAACATGGCACCAAGAAATACAAAAAATAGAAACAATTCGAATAATGTTTCAGAAAACGTGACAAGTGTGAAAATGACTCAAAAGAGATATATCAACATTAAAGATAAAAAGAATGCACCACTTGGAATGGGGTAGTTAACGATATTCTCACAATCGTACCCAATTTCATGTGCCAGTGTTCATTAAATGATTGTTAATTACTGCCAACATGAGATCTGTATGGGAGAACATCTGCAAAGAAAGGCGTGTATTTCATTTCACCAGACGTTCTTAATGATTTTTCTGATAACAAATGGAAGAGTTGGTACAGACAACAAAAAGTAAGTGATTTTCTCAATCGCAAATAAAATAATTAAAGCGATGCATTATTTTAAAAAGATGTGTCTATACGTTTTGAAACATGCAAACGAATCAAATAAACCTCATGGAGTAAATAGTAATTTCAATTCCTGTACGAAGATTTCAAGAACACAAACGGAGTAAAAATACTTCGAATAATGCCAAATTAATACATTCCAATTCGTTTTCCTTATTTATATTTCATAACATTTGTAATTTTGGTTGTTTTTAGTTAAAATAATAACTTTTATTATTCCCTTCTTCTGATATTTTACTTTTTTTTATTATATTGATTGTGAAGGTGACCTATATTGCAGTGCATTGCGCACCCGTTTTCTGCTTCTGGTGAACATGAAACTCGTAGACTTTGCAGTGATGGACAAAGCGGGTCTACGCCAGGATTTTCCTGAGGTATTCCCGTTTCCCTTGCCTCACACTTCACCAGTGGAGGATCTATGGGGGGGGGGGGGGCTAAGGGGGTTATAGTCCCCCCCCATCAAGTTATATTTAAGAATTNGAACCAAGACAGTCTATAAGTTTGTGAATTATTATTTTTACTTCCCTTCACTGATGGGGAGCACCATTAAGGAATTTAGCAGTACGCCGCAAAAGAGAAAGGTTGACGTGGGACCAACACTAAGTCTTTCCATTCATTTTGTTATTGGTGGAACATTCCCCTGCTTTTTTCGGGAAGGAGAGTAGGGATGTCCTTGAAGAATGCCTGCAGAAGCGTGTGATCAGTGCTTGTCTTTCCCTTTGTCTTATACTATTTCTTTGAAAGTGCATTTGTCGCCAGGTGAACCGGGGCAACACCCCTTAAGGAATTGGTTGTATTTCTCTGGAAGTGGACTTGACGAGGGCGAGGCCCGTAGAGGAATGCCGGTAAAATCCCTAAAGAAATAATGTTAATGTGTTATGAATGGAGTATTTTCGCCGAATGCAGAGACAATGACAGACCTGCGTTCCCAGAACGGCTGATGGGCGAACGAGAGGTTGGAGTGAACGGTGGCAGCGAAGGCGTGGTTACTTGCTGGTCACGTGACCTCCTCTTCTGTGTATATTGGAAGGATTGAGGATCTTCGGAGACTTATACGTGTGGGTTGAGTCCGCAGGGTACTTGAGATGTAACCTGGCTAGTATTGGTCGTCAGACCACTGTAAGAATTGCTGCGGTTATTTTGATACACTTGCTACTAGTTGCGAGTGACGTAACTTGTAACAGTTCGTTATTCGGTAAAGCAATTTGTAATTTTGGAGGTTCGGATAATCTAGGTGGATTTCAGAATTAATTATCAACAACTGTATTCATATCTGTGTGTAATTGATGCTTTCTCATAGCATTAACTGTGTAATGACAAATTTATACTTGTATTTATGATTTTGAGAGTTTGTTCAAGTTTGTAAATACTCAGATTTCAATTTAACTTGTATTAAATGATTAATTATTGTTATTACACGTGTATTTAATTGTCCGGGAAACTGGTTTGGTGGCAGCGGAAACCCTACCATAGGAATTGTGGTATTTATGTGACGAGCGGCAGTCGCCTCATCTCTACTGCTCCTCTTTATGTGAATCCAGCTTCTATCAAAATACCCACACCACATCTGGGCTTGTGGTGTTACACATACTTTGTCACTTTAAACTATTATCCAATTTGGTTACTATTTAATATTGTTAATTGAAGATTATTTACTTGATGAATTAATTTATTTTATTTAAAGATAATACTTATAAAATTTGTATTGTAAAACCTTGATTTTCAAACAGAAATCTCCCCAGATCCCTACTCGTTTAGCCCCCTCCCCTTTATTACGGTCTAGACCTGCCACAGCACTCAACTCAGTATTCTTAACCTTCTCAGTATTCACGTCCTTCTGATATCACCCGCCTCGAGGAAGTGGGGGATCTTGAACCTTTCTCTTCTCCACGTCATCTCGTCTTCCCAATCTGGTCTCTTGAGAAAGGGAGGACGAGTGAAAGCAAACAATTAAATATTCTATTTGTATTTTTTTAATCAGTTTATGTTACTTATTAAACGATTGTTTTCTCGATATGACGGTTTCTAATTTTTAGGTTTTTCCACTTTGTTTTACCGTAACAGGGTTAAATGGAGCTCTTTTACTTAGGTTTTTGATAAAAATTTTATCGTGCGCAGAACGATAATCAATATCTTATCTCTTTAACTCATCTCGTATTCAGATAAGACTGACACCTTCTTCTTCTTCTTCTTCTTCTTCTTCTTCTTCTAAGGTTCTACAACATTCCTTTGTAGAACGTTTTGGCATGCTCTATCACAGCCTTGCATTCCTTTCTTTCCATTATTTTAGTGGTCCAATTCTTGATTTTCATGTTCCTCATATCTTTCAGGACATCATCTCTCCAATTGTTTTTGGTCTTCCTCTCTTATTGGTGGATAAGGGGAACCAGTTGAAGATTTTCTTCACTACTCTATCATTGTCCATCCTGTGTAGATGCCCAAACCAGCTAAGTCTCAGTACCGTTATAAAATTTATTATGTTTCTAGATTTAATTATTTCATCTATTTCTCTATTACTTCTTATTATCCAGGTGCCATCTTCTAATTTTATTGGGTCGTATATTCTTCGCAAAATCTTCCTCTCAAATATCGTTAGCCTTTGGATGTGATTTGCTTTGAGAGTCCATGTTTCGGCTGTGTATGTAACTACAGGTCTTATTACCGCTGTATATAGTTTTAATTTGGCACTTTCAGAGAGAAGTTTAGTTTTAAACAATGCTTTATGAAAAAAGAATGCCCATATTCCAGCTACTAGTCTTCCTTTAATTTCTTCTCCAATTGAATTATCTCCGTTTACAACAGAGCCAAGGTATTTCTATGAGTTCATTTCTTGATACATGACATCATCAATTGTGATATCTGTAGGATACCTTGTGATATCTGTAGGATACCTTGTCTTACACCTAAAACAAAATATATGAGGTTTAAGACTGACACATACTTCCACGCAATTAATTCCAAAAATTGAATTGAATATAGGTGATCTTGTGACTCAATTCATAATGAGAGATAATAAGTATTTTCTGATGACTGACAAAATAAATGAGTTGAATTCATGGTATAGGAAGAGATCTGCACTTGCGTTTATCTTGCAAACACTCGTTTGCATCACTTGTCACGTTCCACTCACAACTCTCTCGTCCATTGAGTGTACTTTACATATCTTTCAACGTTTTCTTCCCTTTGTTTCCGAAACCTTGAAACTGGGAACTGGAATAACAATCCCAGGTAAAATATAATTCCTAGCAATTTTTTTCAATTTATTTAATTCTTATTTTATTTAATATACCTCATAGAGTCACAAGAACAAACAGTCGATTTTCATGCTTCTCATACAATATTCGATGCAAACAATGGATACTTTGAAGTGATTCTTTAATATATTATTGCTTTGGGACATTATTCTTATTAGGATAAAACACTTGCATATGAATTACACGTATATACGAAAATAAAAATGATGTAATTTAAAGAAGAAATTGATCCCCAGAATGAAATCGATGTAATTAAAAAAAAACAAATTATTTTTAAATAATGATGGATGTAGATAATATTTGAACGTTATTGTAAAACGTATCGTCAGAATTTGACTTCCATTTTGATCGTCAGGCAACGTAAATGCTGAACTGATTGTATATGCTGAACACAGTTCGTCTTTGTTTCTTTACTTTGTGAAAAAATATTTTAATCGTTTTATCTTTATCCTTATGTATGTACATACCTTTACTTTCTCTTCCGTGTACTATTTCTGCTCTTTAAAAGAAGTTTTCGAGAAAACACATTATATTGCACCGGACACACTGTTTTAGTTGTTTTATTTTCTTAAAGAATGGAGTAGGTTTTTTAAAAGAAGTCGTTGCAGATATCTTAATCAATCATTAAATCATATTTCTTGTCGACATTCGTCTGTTACCGGCAGGAATACCCGTGTGAGTGTATTCTGTCGAAAGTGGATTTTTTACTTAAACGAGTATATAAATTGGATCAACAATAGTGGATAAATTACGAAACTGACTTCAAAATTCCTAAATAAAAATTGTCAGAGGGCAAAAGATGCAATAAAAAATTGAGTGAAGAAAACGTGATTTGCTCTGAAAAAATACTTATGTGACGAGTTATACTCTTCACTCTAGTCTCGGATGAACAGAGGGAAGGTATCATTATGAGATAAGATAGTTTGAAATCAATCTCTTCATTATGAATACTTACTTTAGCTGCTTGGCTCTGAAATTATGATTAGATAACTGATGAGAATTTATATTATTAATAGCTATATCCTTAATCGTTGCAAATGATAGGGACTGGGAGCTTGAGGTACAAGACTTCGACGAGCAGAACGTGAAGACTGGGTGTGCCGCTGTCGTGGATCGATCCCCGGGGCGGGCAGCGTGAAATGAACGTTCAGCTCTGCCTCCCCTCTCACTTCCACCTCCCTCTCTCTCTTATTATTTTTATCTCGCCCTCTCTCTTTTCATTCTTCGTCTCTCTACTCTCTTTCTCGCTGGGCCGTAGTTTTTAGCTTATCCAGCTTNATACCAAAAAATATTGAAATTAATATTAAAGTATCATATCAATTTGTCTTGATATCAAAAGAGCTCAGAATATTAGAACTCGGAAAGGAATATCACACACACAAAAGAAGTTTAAGTTTCAATGCTGATGGGCTGTAGAAAATAATTTTGGGACAAGATATAACGAAGAAAATGCTTGAATGAAAATTTTCAAACTGATATTTTACGTATATTTGGCAGAAGCTATGAAAAAGTTTAAATTATCTTTTGAAGTAAATTTTCTTGTACCGCAATCGCACGATTTTGGGGGAGGGACGTAGAGAAAAATAATAAGTTACTTCTATTTCTTTGATTCTAAAATTATTATCTTTGATCGACTTGACATCGTTATGGAGTACTGAATAGACTTTTCCTGCTACTAGATTATGTTAAAAGATAATAGAAAACTCAATACGAAGTATAAATACTATTTAGGCCTACCTCACAGTAACGTCGATGACGTTGAATGCAAATAAACAAACGGACGTGATTCTAAAAATCACTACTCATTTTAAGGACTACTAAAACGTTACAGATTTAAAGATTATAGAAGTGTACCCTAATGAATTTGTTTGAGCGTATTTTTGCTATCCGATAATAGTTTTTGATGTAAATGGACGAGAAACTCATCAAAATTATTTTCTTCTTTATAGGAAGTATATTCAAATTACTTACCACCAACTGCTTTGATTAAACGATTTTACCTTAAACGTATTGTGTATCAAAATCACACCTTTTAGACTACTACAACCCGTGTATAGTAGACGTAAAACTTGTTAACTTTAACGGAAAAGTAAATGGAATTATGAATGGCTGTTACTATATTTTAAACACAGATTGCATTTTATGACAACCGCTTCGGCAGTAAATGAAGATAGTGTAGTGGTAAATGATGCTCTTTTCTATCCTGTTCTCTCATGAGTGTAAGTAGTCCGGGAGAAAACACCAGAATTTAAAATCAAGAAAATCAGGTACTTTGAAGAATAAATATTTTGTTTAGGTTCGAAATTTGTTGACGTTTATTTGCTATACAATAAAAAGAATTGAAAGACTCTCCATAGGAGGAAATCGCATTACAATCTCGTAAATCGTGATTACAACAGTTGGTGGAACGCGCGGGTCGATAATCATGATTAACTGCACAGAAAATCTCATTTAAGGCATTAAAAGAACTTGGTGGAACTGGAGCTACGTTGGTAAGATAGGAGACTCATTAACATCCCGGTGCGTGAACTGTTCTAGTGCATCAAAAACGTTGGGGTGAGATAGCCCTTTTCTTAGAAAGTGTCATGGCCCATAATTATCAAAAATTAATAAATTTATTGCCTAACTATGGTGGTGACATTATTGAAGCAAAAAATTATCCCCAAACACAATATTCAGCATTGTTTTCAGCATCAGCCAAGAGCAACATCATCGATCTTGCAGCGGGCACGCCTTGATATTCCCATGAGAGGGTGCATAGCAATACTGAGTGCTGCCTACAGAAATTAGTCTTTCCCAACCCTGAAGCAACCCCTTCTCTTTTTAGAAAAAAGAAAGAAAAATCATTCGTGATCCTTTGCACAAACGAATAAAATTACATTTCTGTAACATTTTAATAATTTTTAAAATCTTCAAATGAAGTTTTAAAATTTCGAATTCTAAATCCGAGGAAAATTCTCGACTTCTTGGGGAATGGTTATTATGGAATAACACTACTTAGAATAAATATTCAGCAAAATACTGAAAAAATCCAAACTGATTAGAAAATAAATAAAAAAGAATACATGAATCACAATTTTATAGCAATTAGTTGATTGTATGTATACAGAAACGTGATTTGCTTACGTTCGACGTTGATTGGTGAGTGTTAGTGCAGAGGAAATTAAAATCCAGCATATAGCATGTTATTAGTGTTTCAACAAAGAATAGTCCAGTTTTCAGCTAATAATAATTATTCTCCGACTTATAAAAAAAATGAATAGAATAACGCCGCCCAAAAGATTAACTATTTATTGAAATTAATCTCATGCGTTCATAATTTTTTTTTCGGTACACACAAAAGAAGATTCAGCACTTTAATTTGATGGCCTAATAAAAGGAATGTTATTTTCCTTGTGACAGAACGACTAACGACACAAATGATGAAATTGACTCAAGATTAGTGCTTGAGTAGCATTTATAGCAATGCGATGTTTGTGACGGCATTCTAGCGATTGGATTGACTGCAAATGCTCCCAAACATTTGGACAGGTCTTGAGCTGCGGCATTGATCGAGTGCTTTCCGAGATTGTTCTCCTGCTCTGGCGTCCTGCGCAACCGTCCCGTTGCAGAACCTCAGCTCACGCCACATTGCGATGAATGATATCCTGCCGAGATTGATGATCTTCCCAGCGACTGCTTTGTAACTCTCTGTCATTATTTACATGAATGGTTTAAAAAAGTGTACCCAAACCACTGTCAACTTCCCAGTTTTGAGGATCTTTTTCGAATGATATGAATAATAGTATTTTTATTCTCGTTAAAATGGCCCTCAAAGATAACTCACCTGGTGCCTGGTCGATGGTCGAAGCGTTGAGTAAAGGTCGGAAAATAACTTTTCTTAAGCAGGGCTATTTAACAGATTCAACAAACCACTTCTAACAAATATGTTATTTTGCAATAGTATGTGCTCATAGATCACGAAAACCATCGTTTCTCTTTCTCTACTGAATCACACTACCACGACAAGAATGTTGCGAAAAAGAATGATTTGCTTAATAGAATCAAAGAAAACATTTTCATAGTAATACGTATTTATTCTACTATTTACATATTCGATATAAATAAATTATTATTTACGCCTTGTTTTCGACAATCAAATGTTGCAATTAATTACGACAAAAATATGTTGATCATACAAAAAAGGTCGCAAGTGAAATGTATGTATTTATCTTGAATACATATTTACATTGAAAAATTAACCATTTTACATGTAAAGGACTTTAAGACAATCAGAGTTTAGGGTTGGGGTGAACTATAAATAATGATGCAAATCACACCTCGATTCTACCATTACTTGCTCTAACTTGTTATGATAATGAATAATATTGATAAGCGCATGATTAACAAACGATAAAACCATATACATACAAATACCCCTGTGAAGTGCTAATTTTCACTTACATTTCCAGGTCAGCAAACCTATTTCAAATCCAACATTAAGTAATGAGAATCTGAGGGAACGAGTTTCTCTGTTGAAAATAACGTTCTTAACATTTCAGCAATTTGGTGGTTTTTCCTTGTCAATACCGTCCATACCATTCACTTGTTATTTTTATATCGCTGAAATACAAGTAATAATTCAAGGTTTCATCGGTATGTCTCCTTGTTTGTAGGAAATAATTGATATAGAATAGAGAAAATAATTAAGATACAAAAATTTCTCTTGTTTTACTTCAAGATGTCTTACTTTTTTTTTTTTAATTCTGCTTTGTCATCAATCCAGTTACTATTCTTCGATATTTTTATACATCTATTTTCTCATAGTAAATAAGAACTAAAACAATCCTAAAAAACGAAACCATGTCAAATTGTTTTTTTTAATACATCTATTCTGAAATGTCATAAAAATCGTTTGTGGCGTTATGGAGAAAAAAAGTAGAAATATAAATACAATTATTTGTCGCTGAGTAGTGCAGCATAATAGTTATTTTATAATAATCTCAAAGAATGTAACCGATGCTACTGACATATAATGTAGTTAACTCATCAAAAAGTATCTATCTAGCTCATCTCGGAGTTAACAGGAATACTATAAATTTCAACTCTCAAAATTCAATTAAATCATATTTTCTTTTTAAGAAAGATGAGCTGACCCTAGGAAACTTGTATGATGTTTCTAAGGTCCATGAATCAGTTCAAAGATAAAAGTTTTGTCATCATTGAATTTATTTTGGGAATTGATTGACCACTCTTATCTGCGGCTTGTGCAGTCTTCGAGGCCTTTCTTGGTGAAATGGTAATAACTTGACTTTCGAGTTAAAAAAAAACATTAACGATTCTTACTCACTCTCTTTTCATCATCTCTTTCTTTTTTTTTTGGTGGGGGGAGGGGGATATGATAATAGTAACTGATGAGTCCATGTGGATTTCCAAAACTCACTACTCATGATATTCATTGATTACCTACTGTCATTTTTCTGTTATCGTCACTGGTAATCTATACTACCCAAACTGATTTCATAATAATATCAACACGTGCATTCTTCATTAAATCATACTACAATTCAGTTTCCATTCACTGATAATTTTGCACCGTCACTTCATTTGCAATGTCATATTTAATATATGAGAAGCCTAATTTTGTTTCAATTTTTAATGTCAATGGAAGGAATGTATCTAATTTTTTAGTTGTTCATTAACCACGAGATCACACATTGAATCACAATAATTAATAATATGCCAATTTTGGATCAAGCGTCATCCAAGTAGAGACATAAGAGAAATAATTTTTCTTCTCGCTGCTAAGATGATTCTGTCTCATTGACATTCGCTTCCTCGCTTTGTGTGCGGACAATTACTTCTCGTGACGTGATGAGCCATGCAGGTGAGTGCTGTCTCGCAATCGGACTATGAAGACGGTGGAGGCGGTGGCGTCGGCCGCGAGAGAATCGCGCGGTGGGCGACCGCAGGTCAGGTCACGGCGGTGGCGATGGCGATGGAGGTGGTGGCGGTAGTGGGGGCGGGGGCGTTGCTGCTGCCTCCGCCGCGGTCCGCGAATCGATACTCCGCCAGCGCATGCGGCGGGCGAGAGTAGGGTCGGAGCGGGGTGCAGTGGGGTGCGAGGGGTGAGAGTGAGAGGAGGCCCTGGGCGGACCGCTGGCCGAGGTCGGCGGGTCACGGGAGCACGCGAGAGGCACGCCTCTGCGCTTCTCGGAACACGGGTCCCTGTCCCNTCCTTTAAATTCTTCTTTAATGATTCAGATCGTTTCCTAGACATCTTAGTCTACCTCACTTTGCGGATCCCAAATCCCTTGGACGTGATCCGTTCTCATGCTCCAACACTTATGACACACACTGTATAGTTCGGGAATACATGGGCACGATTTCAACAATCAATTTCTACAAGAGTTCCACTATTGGCTTATACAGTCTCACACACAATGTCTCATTACTTTTATTCATTCAGTATCACAGAATTTTTTTTTCGTGATTTTACTAGTATCGAAGATACGGAACAGTTATTTCTTTCCAATCTGAATTATTTTTCATTTTCTTGCTACCTCTCGTATACTAATACACTATTTTATCCTCTCCGACAGAATTGCACAGAAAAATCAATGAGGAGCAAAATCAATCTTTTAAACAATTCTCATTTTCATTTATTGCTTTAAGTACATTAGTTACCTCTGGTCATGTAATAATTATTTAATTCAACAGAACTTGTTCCATCTGTCCAGATGTTCGACCAGTGATGAAAAGTAACCTATCATAACGGAAATTCTAATATCCATCACAAGTTCGTTGACATTTTTATTTTGGGGATGAAATTATTACTGGGATCCCGTAATTGTCATTGTAGGCCTAAACGTCATTCTTAAGTTAATTCACATATTCCGTAAATTCATTTCTATTAAAAGTTTGTTTTTGATACTAAAGTTAAATTTCAAATATTAGAAAAATATGACCCATCTTGAAGTAAAAAAGACTGAAAACGGAATGTATCACATTACTGTAAAAAGGTAGACATAATATGAAATATTCGCAAAACTTATCGCGGAAAACATAAGTAAAAACCAATAGTTACGACTGCAAATTTCATAAAAATCATTCAAAGTCCCTTTATACCACACATTCTCCAGATAAAAGCTTGTTATACACGACGCCTTCTTGTATCTAACATTTCCTGGACAAACTCTTTTATGCAGATCCTGAGTTCGCTGACACAAGGAGCATGAAAAGATCTTTTCACTTCTTTCTCGACAGTGGCATTGCGCTACGCGTCAAGTGTCTCTTTCCTCTCTTCCAATGCTAGGAGCAGCTCACCTTCCACAACAACTGCGCATCGTCAGCAGAAGTTTAGGTACTGGCCGCGAGAGTGCGAGTCGTCATGGAAACGCAAGGTTCCTGGACAGCCAGTTGCCGCTGCTACGAGCGCTAACGGCTCCACATCTACGGAATCACGCTATGTGGAGGAAAGAATGCTTGGTATCTTCAATAGGGGCTCGTCTCAGTTACAGATGAAACATAAATGTATCTCTAAGCAATATAATTTAATTATACGAACGTTCCTTCCGATTCAGCAAAACGTTATTGTGAGGTTTATTACGTTAGAGAAATCTCGTTTGGGAAATATTGCAGGAACAAGATTTGCTGTAATCTTCTTCTAGGAAGACTTGCGAAAACACCATCATGTGGGGTTTCTGTACTATCCCATTATTATGTTTGATAAAAAGGGACAAGTTAATGTACTTATATCAAATACGGAAAATTAATACTACGATACTATTTAAAAAATAATTTCCTCTTCCATGTTGTTCAATAAGAAATATATTGGATGTCGATCAGATCGCACTGAGATAGATTCAAGGGAAAATGGTGTCTCTGAAAATTAATGATATTCCTTTAAAACTTGAAACACATACCTTGCAATACAAATAATATGGAATTCTGATCATTCTTGTATTCACTCTTTATCAGAGATAATAAAATTCCAGTGTTCCTTTCACGTTTTTCCCTTCATGATAAGTAACAAAATGAATATCTGGTGAAGAAGGGACAACAACATGTGGTGAGAAGGAATTGTATATCTTTTTCACTATCATTCACTTATAACGCAGAACCAACCTGTTGAAAATTATCTGAGTTTGTTCTGAGACACATCTGATATGATGATGAATTTAGTTTCATTAGTCTCGTACTTTATTCGGAGTGGCGATATTAATCGTAGCCTTGTTATTCTACCTAACTGAATAGGAACTGAATATGTGTCTTAAGATTCTAAATTCATAACTGAGAATCGTTTTTGCCAAAGAAAAAAATACTAGTAGACCTGTCGGAGTAAGGTCTAATATACAACTGAATCGACCTACCATTCGACTACCATTCTCAGAAATAGCAGTAACTAGTAGCTATTCACCGTTCATTTCTAGGCTAACGACTCATTTTTCTCGTCGGGGGAGGATTAACAAACTTTTATTTATTCACTTTATAATATATCACTTTCCTACAACTACCCGTTACTGACGTCATAGCTTAATTTTGGAAAGGTAACTGAACTTTTCAATATTGAACAAGGCAGGATGTGAACAATCGTAGAAAATAAAAGTTCTAGTCACAAATACATTATTTTGACTACACAAATTATATTACAGAAATATGTCAAAATATGATGCAACAATATTACAACAACGAAATACTATTACAATTATACAACGAAAAATAATATTTACGACACATAAATGTATAATTTAATCTACAAAAATTCAGACAACCAGTGACATACTTGCAAGTAGAGGTCTCCAATTTCTATGTCTCCAATCATTAAATACGTTTTCAGTTATGTTCTTTAGTGCCATCTTAGTAACGGTGTATCGTAGAAATATGCTTCAAGTTGTGTTTCACCTTAGATGAGAAAAATGAGTTGTCACATACTAATGGAGAACGAATTTTTAATTTTAAAGTAATTTATATAAGAGCATGGAATTTTTGAGAATTCTAGTCGAAGGGGATCAGTTACGGATCCGGTTTAGTTACGACCAAATGGAAACATCAAATTGACGACTTTAACAACTGGTCAACAACATTAAACAGGTCTGTAATCCGAGATAAGACTATTATGACATGAAATTTGGCAGCTCTTCCTCTGAGACTATTTAGTGACCATAAATCATACAACTAACGAAGATCACGACCAAACCTAATGATGATCACTACTTAACCAAATAGATCAAAACAAAATTCTGTTTATGGTGATCAAAAATATTCGCAGAACTGGGAAGTTTAAAAAGAAAATAAGCGACGTACTTCTTTTTTCGTTACGTATGCGAGAAAAACATGTGTAAATATTTATAAATTGAGACAGTAATAATTTCTTAACAAAAATTGTAATTATTATTATTTAGTTGTAATAATAATTACAATAATAATAGTTATAATAATAATTTTAGTAATTACAATAATTTTAATATAAGAACAATAGTTATAATTGTTGTTATTGTTATTATTATTATTTAGTTCTTGAAATGTTCTTCTGAGCGGGCTTGTATATTTTTCTGGAAAGAATATATTTTTTAATCAGTTTACTGAAAGGAATCAACGTATGGGGTGTAATATCTCAAAGATCTTTGTATTGTTTTGACTATGTCCATCATCACGCAGAGAGGAGTCACTTCATGATTGATAAATTTTAAGTGCGTTCTTATTTCATTAATGATTAGCACTGAAATATTAACAGACAAATTTTCCGCAGTGAGAAAGTTTGTTAAGTTTGGTTGTGGTGATTGAATTCGCAGATTAGCGAACTAGTAAGAATTTTTTTTTCTACGACAAAAGGGAATAGGCCTAGTGCCATCTATCCTTGTATAAAGTTTCTTTTCGAATAGGGACACAAACTAATTCTGTTGTAAATAAAATGTCATCTACAGAACTCTTATTTTCCCCTATTAAATGTAGTATGCATTTGCTTTACCCCTTAAAGATCTTACTGAATGCAACAATCATTACTTGCGAGTCAAGAGGCTTTCGAGTACACAGGTTTATTAAATAATTATGTTCACCTCTAATATATCATGACAGACAACGATCAAAGTGCGGTCTTCGCTGAGATAAGTCGTGAAATATTGCTAATAATTAATGTATTTTAATTATTTTCAGTGTTTTAGCAGCAGAAATATTGAAACCAACTCATATTTCAAACAGAGCTTTGTTTACTAGTCCATTTGTGCCTACAGTGTCATTTACCAGTCCAAAAAAGGACAAATACTAAGATAAAACAACTTTTGAATTTATACGAATATCATCGCCGCACCAGCACATCGAAAAATTTCCTTAATGCAACAACTTTCACTTTATTCTTCGTGTCCCAGAAAATCTATGTCATAAACTTAGTTTCTCAAAGTCGAACCTAGCCTTTCTCTGAATCGTCATCTAACAAACTGAAATTATGCAATTACCCGGAACTGTTCATGAATCAATGAATTAATATGAGAAATTATTAGAATAAATGAAGTAGTATTAGAAAGATCATTAGGCATGACGGAACACTGGGATTTTCCGAGACCTCCCCACAGCGCGGTTCATGGGAGATGCATAGATATTTGCGGCGCTGCTCTGTTATACACTGTTGATGTTATACACTGAAATTAAATATGTGTTATGGTTTTGTCTCTCATTAGGATTTAAGTATTTTTAAAATTAGCCAAAAATACAATAAAATAAAATAAAATAGAATGCTATTAAAAGAATCAAAGTTAAAGTCAATATATCTATGAAAATTTAAGACAAGAAATGGAGCCAAGAAATCTATAAATATTTAATGTCATAATTAATATCCCTACGTACGACTTTTCTCCATGGAGACTGTTCTTCGATGTCTTTGTCCATTTAGAATACATTTCAGGAAGGCGTATATATCGAATCATTCTGTTTACGGACGGTGGTTCAAGAACATCCGGTGTGGGTGAACAAACGGTTGGCAACAGTGATGGTTCGCTTTTACACCGAAGTTCCAGATTAGTCAGATGAGTTATGACTTTTATGTTCACAAAACCTCATTTTAATATTACCCTTTTAGTTTTTGGGCTTATTTAAATTGTCAATTTTTCCGGAAAGTGTTGTCTGCTTGAATTTTGATGGCATAAACTTGCATTCCACAATGCGCATGAATCAAAATAATAGGTATAATATGATGAATTATAATTATTATGATCAAGTCCAATAATATCCTCAACCCTCATAAAATCTGTTTCTTGTATGAAGAAGTTAAAGTGAAATTCATAAAATAATCGAAATTCTTCTCCGCCAATAGACTCGATTCTTATTTTGACATCATTTTTCAAAACTATTTCATATTAAGAAATGTGTACTCAGAACGACTTAAATTTTATTGGAGGCATTACCACATTGAATACCACATATATTAATTTGTTTTGGTGAAGTACTAGGTTCCATGTCAGGTTGTTCGATAGGAAAGGGATTGATTTTCGCGTTACAAATAATTACAAAATTTAATTATGTTGAATGAAAATGACAGACGGGACCGGGATTCCAACTCGGGACCTTGAGCTTAGCGCGCTCATGCGCTTACCGACAGCGCCATCCCGTTCGTTGGAAGACGGGCCCGGGTGGCGAACGAAATAGCGCAGTTGGTAAGCGCATGAGCGCGCTAAGCTCAAGGTCCCGAGTTGGAATCTCGGTCCCGTCTGCCATTTTCATTCAACATAGTTAATCTGTTACCTGGCGGTGAGATTCATCGCAATATAAGAGATATCTATGTATAAAATTTAAGTTATGGAGGCTTCGAGGGATGACAATCGAATAATCACAATTCGAGGAATCACAATAAAATATTACGGAAAGTAAAGTCCACGTACAAAGTAGATATAAATAAAAAATATAAATAAATTGTAGATTTCAAACCACAACTTCCGTATATTCATTATTGTGTTTTGCACCAAACCTTTTTTCATTATATTAACGTCTCCTGTTAGTGAATTTTCGGTCTTTTTGGCATAATAATTACTTTTTTCTTCAAGCATGTTGTGCTATGTCAATTTATCCCTATCCCACTCACGCTAAACGTACCCCAAACCGAGTCTTCTACTGTGACAGTAGTACTGCACTTGAATCATTCGATTGACAGTCGCTCAAACAATATCACCTAGTGCTGAGTATTTATGATTAAATAATAGAGATGCCATTACAGGTAATAGTGATTTACGAACTCTTTATACAAACGTTTCGTGTACGTGACTTGAATGCGACCAGGATAGCTTTCATGGTAGTCTCGATTCTTAAAAATAACCACATTAATTTGGAAACTGATTTCCTGTCGTAAGAGCTTCTGAACAAACCCTTACAATATCTTGATTCACGCGTGGTTATCTTAGTGGTTTACCAGTGAAGAGTTATAGATAGATATATCGTTAATGTGTTGGTACATTAGAGCATGAATGGAATAAACGGACTAGAGGGACCACGGAGACGTTAAGACCGAGCACATTTAAGTTTTCAGTGGGGAAAAATCCTCCCAAATCTACAGTTAATCTTGCTTTCTCCTAAATCCGAGGCATTTAGCTTACTTTAGGACCACTAATGGTCGTGTGAGCACTTATTTATTATTAGCATTAATGCTTCTTTTTTCACGGACAAATCATTTATGATGTTCTGAGAGATTCGAGAAAGGAATTTGACTGCTAAAATCGACGAATGGAGTGTTCAGAAAATTCAAAACTGAAAAGTTTTTCTTATTTTGGTGTACAATTAAAGTTATATTTTTATGTAATTTAAGAGCACAAGAATATATATTTTTGTGCATGTATTCCAACATATCATTTGAAGAATACTCAGTGCATAATTTCCTTGTTTAGTTATGTATTCCAAATTTTCAGGTTTCATAAGCCCAAAATTGGGTTTTGTCGCGATATATGTTATAAATTATGTTTAAATGTCTTGTTTTATATGTTAATATGTTTTATATGTTAATTGTTAGTCACGGAGTTATTGTATTTTATTAACTTGCAGAGTTAAAGAACATAACAGAAGATATCTTTTTGCATGAAACAAAAAAACTTATGAGAGATAAATTGTTTTACGCGTTATTGTTTGATAATAAATCGAAGATAAATTGTTTGACGAATACTTATGCAAGACCCTTCTATCAACACGAAAAAACAAACGTTCTCGAGAGACTCGCTTCGCTCCTTCTGGGCTATTACCTTCCAAGTTAGAATCTTACGGTCACACAAATAACACATTCATTTCGTAATTTCTCATTTTAATATATTTAGTAATTTTATAAACACTCATAAAATAGCAGCGTCAGAAATATTTGCAACACGTATATCATGCTAATTTGGAGGTAAAAAAAAGTTCTTTTTTCCTCCCATAATTTGTTTATTTTACGTTACTAATTCTAACTAGAGACGAGAGGAATCGAATGCAACAGTCAAAAATGAAATTCAGTCAGAGGAATACAAATGAAAACACCGAACGTCAAAGAAATGGGAAAACGGACAATTTTTCTAAAATTTGATAATTTTTTTTTCGGTCGAAAAATGAGGACGTGAGAAATAGATTGCGAAAATTTAAACAAGTCGCTTGGACGTCAGAAAGTGAACTTCTTTACCATTACCGTGCGTTTTGTACCAAGTTTATTGTGATTTTCGTAAAATGTAGAAATTAAGTTACGAAAAAGAAATAGTTAATTGTAGAAACTAAACTTCTAAAAAATCACATTTGTTTGTGGTTTTATAAAGTTTAATTAGAATTGGGTCGATTATAAGATAAATTGATTGTGTAATTTATATAAACGTGATACTTGGAAACGTTGCTTTGAAAATAAACGAAAGATCAATCATTTGTGTTGGTGCTCTTGAATCGTTAATATCAAAAGTTTCTTCTTTCTGTAATTGTGTATGTAACTATAAAATAAATGCTGTGGGGCTTTTTTCTTTTGTTGATTCATAACATAAAGAAATGGAAATATACTCAGTTAAGAGACAAGTCAACTCAGCTGCCTTTATGTTTTTTTGCGTTGCAGATTGAGTCACTTTTCTTCAACAGTCCCAAGCCTACATGCCTCTTACTATTCATTTACAGGTTCTTCAACCTTTAGGTGGATCACCTTTTTTATGAGTTATGAGGAACATCTTTCTCTCTGGTTAGTGATACTTAAATCCCCTTTATCAACATATGTTGACATATTCCTGTTTTTAGTAATGTGTATTAGTTTATTTTGGCATGAATTGTTAAATAACAAAATATAATAAAATGCAACATTCGCAACTTATGTAAGAATATTGCGCAGTTCGGTCCGGGTTCTTGTTACGAGATCTGTAGAGAAATTTGTACTCTCAACAATATAAATACTCAGTGAAAACCCGCCTTAAGTACACAGCAAAATTATAAATGAATCATCAATTTTATTCTGATATTCTAACTTATCCAATACAAAGCAAAACAAATAAATAGTTTATAGCAGATGAAACCGGTCAAAACTGAATTACGTTTGTTGTCACGTACGGTCACGTCTGACAAACGTAGTAGATTTCTATGACAAACGGAGTAGATAATAATGTATCTGGAATCAGTTATGTGTTCATTGCTACTAATAGAAGTAGGACACACTTAATACAGCACTCCATAGGCAACCCTCTCTGCTAACAATGAATCAAAATAACTGATGAATTACTCAATAAAAAATGTAACTTATTGTTGAAGTAAGAAGCTATGATTGGATATTAAAGTCACTCCTAAATTTCCATTATTTACCCAGAAATGAACGTAACTACCTATCCTGAGACGCACAAATCTATACTAATAAAAGTGAATTATATGGAAAGTCTGTGGCATGGAAATGGACAAAGGACTTCGTTAACCCTTAACAATCCACAAGTGTCCAACGGACACATTTTCAATTTGATTTGCCTACCGAATCAAGAATATATATTTCATGACGAAATCGCTTTATCTATTCTCCTCTCATTGCTTGAGCTCCACAATTAAGTAAATAAAAGTTTCTAGAAACACATTGTTTTTAATTAATTCAACAATAGTCGAAAAAGCGTCAAGACAACCCAGATGTGTCCATTAGACACTTCAGAAATTTAACAGAATTTTCAAGTTTGAACCTATCGAAACTTCAATGTAATCTGGTTTCAGAGTAAACTATTGTCGTTATTGATCATATCATAAGTACCTATTGTTATTCGCACAAGTCTTGTAGATGTTAGGCCAATGACTTTTTATCTGTTTTAGAGTTCGTTCCATAATTTCTGCTACTGCTTACAAACTACGTACTTCTGAATAGTAACACGGGTAGTATGTGTGTATTTTAGTTTGTGTCATTGTAATCCTGCTTTTTTCTTAAATGGCTAATGGTTTGACTAATGGAGATATACAACGTACTTTACTAGAGAGTGACGATGAAAAGAAGGTGTGTAGTGAAAATCATACTGAAGATGAAGATTTGTCTCTGACAATGAAAGCAATTGTACAGAAACAGCATCAGAAGAAGACGACGATCAGTTGTGCAGCAATTACGAAAATAGTTGATGACGATTGGAATAATCCTAGTAATTTAGTTATTGAATATATTGGTATAAATGGAACTGTGTGGAAAGCAGAACCACAAAACAGGGAAGACGAAACGGCATAATATAGTAAGTGGCAGTTTTCATAAAGTTGTTCTTCTGCCAGGAAAAATGATCTACAATCCCATAGACAGTTTCAGTTTATTTCAAGAGAATAAAAATAAGCCTGAAATAACCCTCTACTATAATGCATCTAAAGATAGTGTCAATACCTAGATGAAATTGTTCATGAATACACAGTTCGACGTAAGACGAACAGGTGGCCAATAGCTTATTTCTAAAATATCATAAATGTTATTGGAAATGCATCTTTCATAATATAGAAAAAAAACTTGGAAACAACGAAAAAAGCATTCTCAAAGAAAAATCTTCATACAAAAATTAGCAACCCAACTTTTAAAACCTCATATGCGTGGACGAGGAAAGAAAGTGTTAACCCAGTATCACATTGAAGCGATGCAGGATGCTGCAGGCTCAAGTAAAGAACAAGATGCAGTTCAAACTGAAGAATCTGCGGTGTAAAGAAAGAAGCGCTGTCATATTTGTCCATCTAAAATTTCTAGAACCTCAAAACAATGCTGTGATAAATGTAATCTTAATTCCGAGCGTCAAATCAAGAAAATAATTTATAGAAATAATATTAAAAAATAATAAGTGCTATTAATAATTTTTTTAATGTTCTAGTAATAAATTTGTGATTCCTAAGATTTGTTTTATTAAATGTTTGAAAATTAATATGATGCTTCCAACGGACACTACTGGTCAGGTACGTTACAAATATGGACTGGGTTGTTAAGGGTTAACCGTGGCACTGAAAGATATTACTTTTAATTTACTGAAATGAAATATCAAAACATGAGAACAAAGTGGACTTGGTTAACTTGGCTTCTGAACCCTCATGTATGAAAGCAAAGTAGTAAGTTCCTGTCATCCCAATCAGTCAGTCATCATTGGTAATGAAGACTCTTTAATTCAAAGCATTTTCCCTCCCATCGTCATCACATGTATAACTTTGCTTAGCACGTTCCAATCACTCGTTGCCATCCCTCTCAATCTGTGATTGGTCACCCGTCCGCCCACGTGTTCGCCTCTGCAGTGGAAATGGTATTCACCTGTGAGTGGGCGATGCCTGCTTTCAATGCACTACATGGCCAATGGGTCCATGATGACATGCACCGCTGCTGCTCTCCACCCTTGTGGAAGAACAAGCACTGTCAAGAGTCAAACAGGGATTTGACAAGGGAATTTCAAATACCATCTGGTACGAGTGAAAAGTTTATTCCAGTAATTACCTTCAATAAACTAATGAATCATTGCGTTTTAAAAGTACGAGAATATAAAAAATACTATTACTCTTTCTCATAAACGTAGCTCTGGGAGAGTATTGTAACCGAGAAAACGTACAATTATGAGCTTTTATTGGATGCATCGGTTTTTGAGTTATTTATTATTTATTTCATGTTTTATGGCGAGGTTCTGGTTTTTTTTTGTGAATTATGTCATTCCTTTTCTACCTAAATTATACGTTCATATACTTCCTAGATATATCTCTGTGTTATTTGAAAGCTAAATTTTTAGAACTAACCAACGATTTTTTTTGTGGGACTTTAAGGCTTGTCAACGTCACTTACTAATCAAAAACATTCATCCAGAGTTGAATGTCGATAAACACGTGATTTTTCGCGAGAGACCGATAAAAATTTAAATATTGTACGAAATCTTCGGATGAAACGATATTGATTAACATACCAAATAAACCTCACATAAGCATACAAACATAAAAAGAACCAACAATCATCTTTACATTTATGAATTCTCGTTTGTGCGAACTAGGGACCACGATGACTAACACTATTGAGACCCAGTTCAGCATGGGTTTAGTCACTACACCATGTGATACATAATGAGAGAAAGAGAATCTAGATCTTGCCATATCCAAGGTTACAACTGCGGTGGAAATACATTTTTTCGACACCACATTCATATCAACTGAGACAATGAAGTGAAAAGATACAAATACTTTCTGGCCCCACCTGGAATTGAATCCTGTATTTCTCCCTGACAAGCTATTCATATATAGTAATAAATAATTCGTTATAGCAATTTTTTCGAAGTTTTATAATAAATTGAAAGGAATAAATATTCACTGGACCAAGGAGCCCCGAAAATATTATTCGTCAAAAAAAAGAGCCATTGTACAGTGACACATGTTCAACGAGTTTAAAAGAGAAAACGAGGTCTGAGTCCTTTCAAGTATGACAAAAGAAGGGGAAGGAGTGACCCTCCGCCAAGCGTGCGTCTGCGAACTGCGTAAGAGCTGTCTACGACTAATTTACGTATAATTTTAGAAAGTTAGTAGCGATGACGAAGAAGGGATAGCCTTCTGGCCCACTAAGTGGCATTTTGTGTTGAATCGGTGACTTCAATTTTTGAAAGTAAGCAGATAACCTTCACGCGAAAGACTACATCACGAGATGAGACATCACGTGATTATAGTGCAATCAGAGATAGGCTGATTGAGGCGACGTCAAAGGACTATCTCCAATCGTGAGAGATCACGTGAAATAAACTTTTAGATATTATTGTATAAAAAATGTTCGTGACGTATGCGATGGCCGGAGTCAAACTGATTTTACAAAGTAAGAGGAGAGGGGATGAAGATATTTAAGCGCAAACTCGTAGGCTTATGACATGATTGCATGAGATATCAGAGTTAGAGAGACACTCGGAGTACTTTTGCTATGACGGTGATCATGGTAATTTCGATAATTATCGATATCTCTCGATAGAGGCGAACGCCCTCTTAGATCGCGAAGAGAGAAATCCGAACGACATTCATCGAGTTTTTTTCAAAGTCGATACTCGACTGCTATAATTTCGGCATCTGGTGATAGTTATCGGTGGTGCATAAACCCACCGCTAATTGCAACCTCGGGACACTCGTGTTCAAGATCGATTAAGTTATCGAAACAACCGAGACACTATCAATATTGGTGAACGTAGAATGGATCATAGCTGGAATCTACGTGGTCTCATGGGAGATGCTGACTAAAGGGTACCTGATTGGATATCTGTGAGTAATTAAACACGCCATTGAGACGATTCCACAAGACGTCTTACCTTCGCACCCCACCTCTGCAAATTTTACTTCCGATGACGTCTGGCATCAATTCACCAATACTGAGGTAATCATTTTTGATGAGCCAATGACGGCTCTCCATTTTCAAAACCATGTATAATTTGATTAGTGACTTGTGTTTAATTGTATTGCGGAAGACAATTGGTAAATGATACAAGTAACCTCATTGGTCGCGGCTGTGCTGCAATCCGTTTGGAGGAACTTTATTATTCATAAACTGTTATGATGTCCAATGAGCTCGTACAAAGTTTTTGAACGGACAAGTTCCGCTGTTGTGTGTGAAAGAATAACCAATTGTGTAAACTCAGTGTTGGTTTAAGATTTGTAATGTGTGTTAGTGAACAATTGCATGTTGTTTTCTCATTTTGGGTAAAATGTTGTAAGGGAGTATTTGTAGTCATAACAATTATGTATTTGTTTTGTTGCAATTACATTATTTTTTATAAACAATATGATTCCTTCGAGAAGGATTAATGTGTGTTTTACGACAATGAATCAGCCGAATCCATTTCCCTATCTTTAAATTTAATCTCCAAGACAGCTAGGTATAAGTCATTACTACGCCGAGTGGGCCAGGTAAGTGAGCGTGAGATGTCTCCTTCATTTGTTCATTTTTCTTTTAAAATTCAAGTTTATTACAAAATGGCGTCCCAATTTTAGGCCTCTCAAATTTAAGTATTTTACAATTGGCGCCTCAACGTGGAGCTCGTTCTCTTTTCAATTATTTAAATTTATTTCAATTGGCGCCTCAACGTGACCCATCCCGCTTTCATTTTTTATTAAATTTGGCCTTCAATCATTAATTTATATTACAATATATATGATGAACTTCAGAAAAGTTTTAATTATTTATTTTATAGTATATGAATTGAATCTGAACGATTTTCCCCGTTTCATGAAATAAATCTTTATGAGTTCAAAGAACTCTGTAAAAATACATATACTTTTCATCCTAATTTTCTACTTAAGACGAGTCCTTACCTGGACTTTATAGAATTGTGAACTTGAGAAAGTTTTCATTCAATGCTTTGAGCGTTTTGGATGAGAATTCTGTGAATACGTGACGAGATTTCATTACACATTCTATGAAGTTGACTTGAACCATACCGTCCCTGAAGTATTTGTTATTCAGTGTCAATACGTATTTGTTCGATCAAGATATAAACAGTCGTAAATGAATAAAACCCTCTTCATTTCGACATCTCCATTCGCAAAGAGAAAAGTCAAGAAGGAAACAAAAGAGCATTCATCGATTTGCTGTCACGAAAGAAAGATGAACACTCTCTTTCTTCATTTCACTCTACCAATTTTCATTCAATCACATTTCAAATTAGAACAAGCAATTTAACTCATTTTCCCTCCCTTTAAAGCTACTTGAACACAAAATCAATATGTAGGGTTAACGACCCTTGGCGAGAGACTACAATAGACTGTAAATATTATTAAATACTTTGTCTACGATGTAAAAATATATTTTGGATTCAATATTCCAAGCATTACTGGTGCTTCAAAACCCGTTACAAAAACCTACTACTTCAATTGTCGAATAAGAAGCAAGAAATATTCATATAACGGGTTTACTCACATTTGTATATTACTTTTAGTGTTTAAAATCTTACAAAAGAAATGGCAAACACACAGTATTATGCTAATTTGGTTTGTCCAAGCGTATCACAAATTCCAATTCCACTACATCCTTCTATTTCTCGAATAGAAGCCATGCCTTCTCCCCATGCAGAACGTTTGCAGAAGAAGTAAATGAAAAAGAATGGTAGAAGGAGATGATAATAATTGCACATCTTAATTTATTGTATGTCATAAAAGTACGACGTTTCCAATAAACATAACTGCGAAGACATCAACGAAACGAATAACAAGTTTCGATAAATAAATGTATCATCTCCACTTGCCACTGTTCACGTGTTTTTAAAACTCCTCCCAATTATTAATTACTCTGTTGATCATGAAAATTGCTGTACCAGGAATGTGAGTAGACATCAGAATCATATTGTCGGAAGATACGATTGAACGTACGGGGTTTTGGTGATACAGATCATATATAATTGTATCTAAAAATGAGGGATAAATCTGGAGAACGTGCTGGCCAGAACAACAGATGTCACCTACAGAATAGATGATAATCTGGACAATACCGATCAACATGCGGCTGGGAATTTTTCTGCTGAAGTTTTGCGTAACTGAGACCTTAAATTCCGGGCACAGACACAGACGTCATGAACACAAATGTCTGAAACGTAATGGCCACTGCCCACATAAAGTAAACAGACAAAAAAGTATAACACTATAGTTCATTTAAGGTAGTTTCGCCGGTCAATGTGAGTGAAATTATTAAAAAATTTAATTCTCTTTTTTGTTTTTACTCAAATTAGTCTGTATTTTAAATGTATTATTAATCGTAAATAGTTATAACTATTTAATCAATGCCTATAGCGGACAGCTCTCCGAGACTAACACCACGGACAAAATACTCCATAAAGTAATTTTTAAAATTAATTTCGTCCCTAAAAGATATAGAAAGTCATTTATTTTCTACAATAAATTCTTATCTCATATGTGACAGTGTATTTCATTTAAATATTAAAAAGTGGATGTACAGTATAAGTATATACAGTCGGTCAGATGTGTATTAAAAGCTAATAACGATGTGAGCATGGAATGGAAGTCGTAATAATCAACGATGTTGAGAGATGAAAAAACCCTGAACGTCGCATATCTCGTCAGTAACCCATAGATCTACGCTGAGACACTCTCCTCTTAAGATCTAACTAGCATTAATAATGTAGTTAGGGAAACGAGTTTGGCTCTCTCTCTCTTTCGGATTCGACTAACACTTTCAAGTTTAATTTCGTTAAAGTACGACCATCCTTCCGTTACGGCGTTTTGAAACAGCGGAAATATTGGCAATGGGTGGAAAATACATCCTGTAAACAATGAACGCTAAATATGGAAAATGTCAATTTCACCATGCACGGTCTGGAAAGAGTATTGGATACATCACACTTTCTCCTCACCCATTTTTATTTCCCTTTCCTCTCATTACGTTACCTGGGCTTCCTCCTTATGACTCGTCATATTTTTAATTTCGTTTTAAAAACTTTTACAGTCATACATGTGCCTTTAAGCTCAATAAGACAAAAATTTCCTATTAACACTATGTAAATGTGACCAGAAACGTTTTGTGAAAAATATTGCTATGCAATTTCCTCGTTTCGTTTCGCCGTTCTAGCACCTCTTTCCAGGCTGACGGATAAAAAAGTTTATTATGTGTCTGAATATTTTCTCTGTCATGTAGGACACTACATTCCTTCTCTCTCATAGAGAATTTTGGCTTCTTTGAATTCTCTCACGAAAACGTAAGCGGATTTTTATTTTCTCAGGAACCCATAATAACCGAATCAATTTTCAAAAAAGTAGAGATGGGAATCAATTTTTTGGGTATAAGTTGTTTGAATAAAAAGATTCAATTCTTTGAATCATTGAAAAGAAACCGATTAAGAACTTCGCTTCGAAAGAGGAATCCTGCACCCTTCAGATAAAGTTGAAGGAACGATTGGGCACGGAGACTCGCTATTCTCTTCGACTTCGTATCTCCCTATGCGCGTGCGCCGCCCCCGCAATGCGGAGAGCAGACATCACCCCTTCAGTCCCCCCCATCACCCCCTTGCCATCCCTCGTCAACCCTCTTCCGCCTCCGCCACCTCATGAACTGTCGCGTTGCCTCACGTGCCGCCCAAGACAAAGCCAACCGCTGTCACTTTTTCAGACTTTACCGCGACTTTTTATAAAATAAAATCACGATGCATGATGACTAGCCATGGATGATCCCACGCAAAAGGAACTGAAATAAAAAAACCCTTTTCTCTAAGCATCACATTGAATCGTACAAACAATATATAAATAACATTTTCATTCTATATTAAAAACTAATTTCCATACAAAATAGGAAATGTACGGAAAATACGGAAATTAAAGAAAACATTTTCTAAATGTTTAAATACATCAAATTTTACCACCCAATAATGAAACTGTGATTTTTCCTGTGGAATTTGGAAATGATTAATCTTTAAATATTTTGATGTAAATTTACAAAAACAAACATTTCTTTGATCCGAACAGTCCGAGAATTATGCCTTCAGGGAATACCACATTTTTTTAAAATGCGCCGAGTACTCTAGCTCGTAATTGGCGAGGAAAGAAACACGATTATTGAATAATTTTAATTATTATTGAATTATTTCACAACAGAACCGACACTTACCAGATTCACGAGATGCAAATTACGTGACAGAACGAAACATTGGTATACTACGTTTAATTGTAAAACTCAGGTTGTTTGCACAAAAAAGTTCTGATTTGCTGATATTTTATAAAATTTCTTCATTATTCTTATACTTCGTCGTTTATTTTCTTTTGAAAATGTTTGTTTGGAAATGTTTTATAATCACATTCATTAACTATATTACACTTTTTCATTAAAAGACTTGGACCGATAAACATACATATGCAAATTCCACAGGTTAAGAATTAATTGCAAAACAAAGTCTTATTGATATTTACGATAAAATTAATATAGATATACGCACCTAAATAAGAAAAAAAAGTGTAAATTAAGTTACCCTTGCTTTATACGAAACAGTCTCGTTCACGAACACAATACTCGCAATAGGAATAATATTCATCGGACTAGAGTGTCAACCACTCTTTGCCAAAAAGGACCGCATCATTCGGGAATCGTTCTATATAATTCCCTGCCCAAGAATATAAAAGATATTATGAAATTGAATATCTTCAAATCCGCGGTTAAAAACTACCTCCTGCACCAGTGCTTCTACACTGTAAAAGAATTTATTGATTTTAA